>JAZGUH010001074.1:0-438351 GCA_037893225.1 Hippasteria phrygiana | reverse complement strand
TGCCCTTTCCCCATTTCCATAGCCTAGACAAGTTTACTGCCAACGCCCGGAGTTGGTGGATTATTTAAAAAAACATTAGGGGCAACGGATATTGTTTTTGTAATTTGTCTATATTTTTATTTTTATTTTTATTTGTTAACAAGGGTTGAAATAACGCCCAGCCCATCACAGCCCGACCGGACCGAACCGAACCGGACCATACCGGAGCGGGACCGGCTGTTTAATACAATCCCTTTTCGTGACATGTCTGTCCAATATCACTCTATGTTTTTATTCATAGAGGATCTTAATTGCCACAAGGAGTACCTATGTTTGAATAGTGGTGAATGCATCTTACCAGACTCTGACTGTTCCTTCTCTGACTGCACTGAAGCCAAGGGATACGTGTATCAATGCGAGTGGACTTGTAAGTGCTGAGAAATTCACCCAACAGGCGCACCATAATCCAGCCATGTATGCATTATTGAACCACGGAGGAAACACAGGGGTGCACCACGCTAAATAGGCCAAAATGGCTGCGCAAGCTGATTTCCATAAATTGTAAACCCATAACTTTTGTGAATACAAAATTTGGGGGGTCATGCAATTGATAGATTGTGTAATTATGATCAGCTATCACAACCTGGGGGTTCTGTGCTTCAACTTTTGTGCAGACTTGATCAATTTTGGCTTTAAATTGGTCCTATTTGGCTTGGCAAGTGGAGGGATGCTGTAAGAAAAATGGCAGCTAGCCGGTTTGGGAAAAGCCACATTTTAGGGGTGGTACTCTTTGGGACAATTTAGCAAAAATTCCAACGGATATCCTACCAAAAATTAAAACGAATTTGACAGATTAAGATTCAAACTATAATTTTCAGTTGTGCCACAAATACTGAGAGACTCTTGGATAAGGATTTGTTCACTGTGAAGTTAGTGGATTTTACACTAAGGTCAATGGGAGTTTATTTAGTGTGGTGCACCCAGAGTCGGCCGGTCGGTTGGTGGGCGGTCGTTAGGTCGGTCAGTTGGTCAGTACGCGGTCTGGGGCCAATTCTATGTAGCTGCTTAGCATAAAAAATTGCTTAGCACTAAAGTCTTTCTTCGTAAAAACAGGTCACCATCCAAAATCCATGTGACTTTCACAAGCGATTAAACATCATGTGGAAATCTGGTGGTTATCCCGTTTTTACCAAGGAAGACTTTTCATGCTAAGCAAATTGTTGTGCTTAGCAGCCCGTGTAATTGGGCCCTGCTAGTTTGCCATTTCGATGGGAGCTTTGGTGGGTGAGTGGCAGGGGAGAAGTACGGCCGATCTATGTGGCTGATTTTGGTATAGGTAGGTGATAGACATGGGCGTCGCGAGGGGGGGGGGGGGGGGGGGGACAAGGGGGACACCCCCCCCCTGGAAATAGAAAAGGAGAAAAATAATAACAAAATATAAAGAAAAGAGTGTCAAAGTCAATTTCGTACTTAATTGAATGTACATGTATATTTAACACTCGAAACCTGCTGAAAGGGGCTTAAAATGCGGCTACATACAATAGGCCTAGGTATCGCGGTATTGAACAAAGCGTCGAGTGATGTCAAGTGATGTCCAGCACCCCCCTCCCCTTTCGATTTTTCCACGGCCGGTGATTTCTCCCTTTGCTGCTTTCTGGTGAGTGCTTTTCCCCCCCTCTATACACAAATCTTGGCTACGCCCATGGAGTTGAATAATTTAGACTTGGGAAGACCAACGAAGTAACCGAACCGTCCGAATCCGTGCGCAAGAGAAATTCAAATCTGGTACTCGAGGTTCAAATGAGCAAATTTCCTCATTTGTATATAATTATCATCTAAAGTTTGTTTTTATGCCCCGAACAAAGCTTGAAGCCACTCGATGTACGATGTTACAAAAAGAAACAAGAATGAAAGATACAAAAAGAGGAAATTAATATTCCTCTTGAAGCAGGAAAGATTGTACGATGAACTGCGAAGAGCGTAAGTACGTTTTGTTAAGAAAAAAATTACATCATCAACATTGTCCTTTATAATTATGGATGTGCTTCTGTTTCTACAGCCGGTCCCAATCGATTATCATTCAAGCTTTATGAAATCAAGGGACTTAAATTGACACTCTCCCTAATATCATCAACGCATTTTGAAAACTTGTTGCAACCATCAAAATATAAAAATTCACAATATTTACACATTCAAATTATTTGATAATTCATTCTGTTTAACATTATTCATAATGAAATGATCACCATCGAGGATATTTTACATCTGGCGACGTGTCAGTATAGGAAATCGTTAGTATTAGCACAAGAAGGTCTTCGCCTGGGCAATTTGTTTTACGCATTGCATTGTTTGTCTACGCATTGCAGTGTTTGTCGTAAAAACACATTTCAGAACACGAGAGTTCAATCAAGACTGCATCCAGTACACAATAATTAATGTTTTCTTCTTAATTTATTCTTCGAATCAAACGACATTATCTCGAATCAAAGGAAATTACTCTAAAAATAAGTTGGCAGATTACAGAAAGTTATTCCAAAGAATAACTAACAGACGATGGGTTTCTTCATTGTAGACAAAAATGTCTCATAAATTGTTCTTTAAACGACATGTAAATTTCAAACACTGATCGCCATTATAATATAACAGTCTGCCAAATATTTCTAGCTTGAACTTCAAATTAGAGAGCAGTTAAGTTTTGACTCAGTCACAAGGTTTTTGTGTAGAACTTGGTTAGGCCTATGTAATTAAAAAATCACCACGTCCTTTACTTTTGTCTTAAGGGATAATAAATCAAAGCAATTTAAATCGATGAATAAAATTCAAATATATGTTTTTCACATTTCAGTAACCACTATTTCCGCAAAATTCTAAATTTGGCACACCAACTGCAGAATGCTATGATATTTATTTAAACTTGAAAAACCTTAGTGTATTTACAATTTATTTAATTCTATGTATAACACAGCATTAACCATTAAACACGGTCTTAGATTTTTTTTATAGTGCAATTCTTTACAGAGCATTCTTACGTTGGACCAAACAAAGCTTTCTCTGGTATCCAAGCGTTATAGATTCGTGGAGATTAAAATAGAAAAAATAGTAAAATGGCATGTACCATAATTTTTCGGTCCTAATTTCTATAATTACTAAAGCACAAAACACACACGAAAATCTCTATTTCTTATGTACTCTTCATTGTTTCGATACAAAACCATTTAACATTATCACGTGTAAAATTCCGTAAAATCTACATACCAATTCGTTAATCTACACATTTGTTTGACAAATTGCACTGCACATAATTTTCAGATGAAGCGGACACATTTACAGCAATTTCGATAGTTTAAATGTATGTACAATTGTTTAGGAAAAAACAAAGCAATTTTACTAGAACGGGCACCAATCCTGTTTATATACCTCTGTCAAGGGAACACAGTATAGTCAGACATTGCTTGAACCACGATCATACCGTGTACACGAATCTGGGTTCATGAATTACATTACTACGGAGGACACAAGGATAAGAAACAACAATGTGGGGGAGCCAGTAGGGTATTTTGTAAATTAGAACAGAGATGTTTTTCTCTTTTGCCCTATCCCGACGTAATATATAAAGCACTGTATACTTAGTGCTTTCCGAGAGCCTGTGTGACAAAATTCACAGGCTTACTCGGGCGGGATTCGAACCAACGACTTCCTGCTTACTAGATACTTTCAATTTGCTATTTGCAATAATTTACCAAGCCTTTTAAAATGGTATGATTTCCTGTCAGAAAACAAAACATTTTTGTGTGTATGTTTGTATTTTCAGTAGTTTTTAGTTTCGGAGACATAAAAGTATCGATCTCTATAACGACTGTATCAACATCACAACTGAAAATTGTCCACCCTTGTACAATGTTTTCCAACTTTAAATCACCCGACATTCTACATTTCTGCACAAATAACATGGTTCAATAATTGTAATGTGCATAATCTTAATCATATTCCTAGTGCATGAATAAGCCATATTTACAGCAACTATTTGATGAATAAAATGTGTTTACAATCAACGACTATTCTATGATCACGATGACGAATTTGTTGTCACACTCTTACATGCGCCTAGTGTTTTAAAAGTAAAGTACAGGATTTGAGTTACCTGTTCAACATACAATATAAAACAATTTGTTCTGTATAATAACATGTCTCAGCGTCAATGGCGAACCCACTGAGGATTTGACCTGGGGGCCTCAATTTTTTGTTTCAATTCTATTTTTCCCATTAAAAAAAAACAATTTCCAAAGAGGTTGCCCGAAAATGTATTTTCCCGGAAAATAATTTTGAAAGGGGGTGGGGAGGGAGACTGGGAGTGGGACGAGGGCTAGGCCCCCTACTTGGGTGCGACACTGCTCAGCGTTATGGTGTCTATAAATATAAATTCAACATGATAAAAATCTGTCATCGGTACCTGTTTCCAATGTAAGCTGACATTATTTACAAAGCTTTCTTTGAATTTCATCAGATGAGGTTAATATGGTGTTTGCAATTTGAGCAAAGCACTGTTTTTACCATTATCACCTCAGCGTTCAATCCACAATTAGTTTACCATAAACATGATAAGAAGGAATTATGTTATAAAGGCCTTTAGCCTAAAAAAAACCTTTTTTTCAAATTGTCTTTCTCGAAGCATCTTTTAGACCAAAATATTGATCTAAAAACGTCTGGAATAATACCAATCATTTTAAATTCAAACGTATGCTGGCCAAAACTTGGCACCAAATTTGATTGCCGGAACATTCGACCCACGGGCACACAGTGTATAACCGAATTTATTGAATTAGATGAATACAAAATGGGATGGGAAATGTATCTAAAAGAAAACGTAATTTAAAAATGACAATTTTGTTTTCAAATGCATTTACAATCTAAAACAAAACTGGCAAGAAGTAAATACTACCTGTACTTGAGACACCTGAGATTGTTCAAGGGAACAAACTTGTTTGTTTCTATCATCTCAAGTCTCTCCAATACTCGATTTTACTGACCTCTTGCGTATGAAATCGGACAATTTTTTAGAGTAGTTTAGTTCTTTTTGAAGAAAACATGAAAACTGCTGAAAAGAAATATTCATGTACAAATACTCCGACAGGCATTTTCTGTCATACTATAAATCTAATTAATACATTTTGCTTGTGACTTTCACTTTAACCAACTTTAATTCAAAATGTACGCAGGGCCCCAATAGAAACCAGTTTTAAACTGTTTGGGCACGCCCTGGATAAAGAAATGTAATAAATATCTTTCACAACCAAAACACCAGATCATAAAAATATATACATCTCTCAAAGAACCTAATGTTTAAACAAAAACAATCAATACATCGGCGTAGTTTGTATTCACTAACGCATGATACTAAAATAAAAATAAAACGAATCATATTGTTAGCAGTACAGTATGTTGATTCATCAATAGATTTGTTTATGCATGACCTTTTTTATGCATGACTATTTTTATGTGTTTGAATATTCATTATTCAATATTCATTATGTAAAACTAATCTCTTCAGCAATAGCCCGCTCCCCTACTTTACAAGACTTGTTAATTCATCCACATGTACTTTTTATTGTAACTGCAGTATGTCCCTTTTTTGCAAGCGTAATTTCCGTGTGTTTATATTTTGATGTTATTTGTAAAACAAATTTTAAGTTCATTTTGTTAACACTGTTTTTAATTCAGCTTCCCTTTTCCCTTTTCAGCCTTTTTAATAACCATGAATAATAATATTCATACGATTTTTTATTTTGTTCATCTTGTCCCGTTTGATACCGGCAGTAGATGGCATTTCCAACTCGGGATATGCCCCCATCTCACCATTTACCTTTTACTCTTTACATTAATTCAGTAGTAATTGAAGCTTAGTTCTTATAACCACTGTATGTATCTTCAATTGATAGATTGTGAATTGCAAATAAATGTTGCCGAAATTAAAAATTAAAAACAAATTACCTTCATCGTTTGTAACTGTCTTTCCTGTCCACAACGGCAATTATAAATATCAGCCTAAAGACTAATGTTCTAGCGTTCAGAATGTACGATTGAAACTTCTACGAGATGGCTCCATTGTTCGTACAACGGGTTATCAACTAGACTTCGAAGTACATACAGAAGGAACCGCCATCCTGGAAACTGTCCGGGTCGTCAAAGCGGGTGGAGTTGCTTAACTGACAGGTTGTTGTTCCGTCGTTCTTTTTGATGTTGAAGGAGCGACAACGAAGATTATCGGTGCACGTTGAGCCACAGTGACTGACACCCGCGACAGGAAACTCTACGATGACGTGATTGAGGAGACAAGTCGACTTGAGTGGTCGTCCGTCGGCACCGGCAATGAGGCAGTAGTGACGGGGTTGATTCGGTCGACGAACGCAGACTGCTCCTACTCGATCAGTATGATCACAACTGAAATCATTCCACTTTTCCCTACCTGGATCCGTTGAGTGAATTCTTATAGCAGCACAGTCCCCACCACCACTCGGTTCTCCTGGTATCCAGAAGAAAGTATCATGAACTTGTCCTTCACACTTCCAAACTCCTCCTCTGTCACTGCAAGCAATCCACAACCAGCCAGAGCCCAAAGCTTCTTGTGCTATTCCCGCCAGAAAATCATTTTCCTCGCGTGAGCGAGGAGCGGCCATCTCGGCTCCCATCTTCCGGCATGCCACCCTGGCATCATCCCAGGTAAGCCCAGATGGTTTAACTAAACGGTAGCACGAGCCGCCCCAAGATTGCCACATCGGCGGGCAGCATCTAGCAGCCGAGGGGCATGACCCGTCGGGCAATGCTGCTACCACTGACGAACTGATGAGCAGAAAGCAGAAGACTTCAGCAAACATCTTGAAGACAACGCATACGATCCGATTATAAAACCGAAAAGGCATTCGCAGAGTGCTTACGCTTGATAACAAATAACAGCTCTGTGTACCTACTTTTATAGGTTTGCAGACAACTCGTCATGCAATGAACCTTTGCAAACAATTACTACCATACAATGTGTTTTTGTTGTAGGTATTAAAACAGATGATGGATTATATGTCATCAAGCAACAATGAATACACCGTAATATGAATTAACAAAAAGGTTCAAATAATTATTCAACTGAACAGGCCGGGGGGGGGGGGGGGGGGGGGGGCGGGGTGTGCGGGGGGGGGGGGGGGGGGGTTCGGGGGTTCTGATTTTTTCCCCGTACATTTCCCTAAAAAGTTTCTCAACGTTGTTGGCGATATTTAACCTCTTTCATTGTTTTGTTCTTACCCGTACACGCAAAATAAGGTCCTTTCCGGGGTTTTGCTTTTCTTTTCTCAGGCGCGGATCCAGGGGGGAGGGGAGGGGCCGAAAAACACCACCCTCCCCCCCGCTCCTGCTCGTTGCCATTGTTTTATTTATTTGTATTTTTATTATTTTTTTATTGTAGGAGCCTACGCCTAAAGTTGCAAACCGTAAAAAGCAGAAACCCTACAGGTCTTATTTTGCCCATGGTTAAGAACAAAACAAAGATGTTAAATGGCGCCACCAACGGTGAGAAAATGTGTCATGCCCCCCCCCCCCCCCCCCCCACCCCTCCGCGCTTGTAATTTTTTTTTCGCAGACGAAACATTTTGGGAGTCACCTTTCTGGGCAAATTTCAGACCCCCCCCTGCAAAAATTCCTGGATCCGCCCCTGCGCGTCACATTTTCGAAGAAACATCCTAAAACTATTCAGTTTTAAATGAAGTGTGCCTACTTGTTGAAATGATAGCCGGGTCTTCGTGTATTGGCTTGCACGACGCATCGCAATGAACCACACTGTAATGGCCATTTGCTGTATAGGTACTCAAAAAGTTAATGGATTATACTTCACATTTTGAAGAGAAGCCAATCAATACAAATATATGACACTATTGTACGTACGACCAAGCAACAATGACTAAACCGTAATATGAATTACCAATTTTTTTTCAAATATTCAACATAACAAGGCTCCTTCAAAGCTATTACTGAAAACGTTTGCAGTATAATAAGCTCATTGTAGCAGAAAATCTTTCATTCAGAATTAAAAGCAGAGCCATTTTTCAGGTTGACAATAGGCCGCCCCAATTTCGAAATGACTCACGAGAATCTATTAAAATAACGAGAGTAAACAATGCCCTTTTCCCCATTTCCATAGCCTAGACAAGTTTACTGCCAACGCCCGGAGTTGATGGATTATTAAAAAAAAACATTAGGGGCAACGGATATTTTTTGGGGTAATTTTTCTTTATTTTTCTTTATATTTTTTAACAAGGGATGAAATAACGCCCAGCCCATCACAGCCCGACCGGACCGAACCGGACCATACCGGAGCGGACCGGCTGTTTAATACAATCCCTTTTCGTGACATGTCTGTCCAATATCACTCTATGTTTTTATTCATAGAGGATCTTAATTGCCACAAGGAGTACCTATGTTTGAATAGTGGTGAATGCATCTTACCAGACTCGGACTGTTCCTTCTCTGACTGCACTGAAGCCAAGGGATACGTGTATCACTGGGAGTGGACTTGTTAGTGCTAAGAAATTCACCCAACAGGCGCACCATAATCCAGCCATGTATGCATTATTGAACCACGGAGGAAACACGCTAAATAGGCCAAAAATGGCTGCGCCAAGCTGATTACCATAAATTGTGAACCCACAACTTTTTTTGAATAATAAATTTGGGAGGGTCATGCAATTGATAGATTGTGTAATTATGATCAGCTATCACAACCTGGGGGTTCTGTGCTTCAACTTTTGTGCAGACTTGATCAATTTTGGCTTTAAAATTGGTCCTATTTGGCTTGGCAAGTGGAGGGATGCTGTAAGAAAAATGGCAGCTAGCCGGTTTGGGAAAAACCACATTTTTAGGGGTGGTACTCTTTGGGGACAATTTAGCAAAAATTCCAAACAGATATCCTACCAAAAATTGAAAAGAATTTGACAGATTAAGATTCAAACTATAATTTTCAGTTGTGCCACAAAAACTCAGAGACTCCTGGATAAGGATTTGTTCACTGTGAAGTTAGTGGATTTTACACTAAGGTCAATGGGAGTTTATTTAGTGTGGTGCACCCAGAGTCGGCCGCTCGGTTGGTGGGGCGGTCGGTGGGTCGGTCAGTTGGTCAGTACGGTCTGGGGCCAATTCTATGTGGCTGCTTAGCATAAAAACTTACTTAGCACTAAAGTCATTCTTCGTAAAAACAGGTCACCATCCAAAATTCCATGTGACTTTCACAAGCGATTAAACATCATGTGGAAATCTGGTTGGTTAACCTGTTTTTACCAAGGAAGACTTTTCATGCTAAGCAAATTTTTGTGCTTAGCATCCCCGTGTAATTGAGCCCTGCTGGTTTGCCATTTCGATGGGAGATTTGGTGGGTGGATGGCTCGGAGGAAATACGGCCGATCTATGTGGCTGATTTTATGGGTAGGTGATAGACATGGGCGTCGCGAGGAGGGGGGGGGGGGGGCGGGGGGGTTGGCAAGGGGGAACCCCCCCCCCCTGGAAATTCAAAAAAAAGGAGAAAGAAAACGAAATAGAAAAGAAAAGAGGTCAAAGTCAATAACAACCGAAACTTGCTGAAAGGGGCCTAAAATGCGGCTATATACAATAGGCATATAGGCCTAGGTATCGCGGTCTTGAACAAAGCGTCTATATAGTGATGTCCAGCACCCCTTCCCCTTTCGATTTTTCCACTGCAGTGATTTCTCCCTTTGCTGCTTTCTGGTGAGTGCTTTGCCCCCCTCTATACATAAATACTGGCTACGCCCATGGTGATGGAGTTGAATAATTTAGACTTGGGAAGACCAACGATGTATTTAAACCGAACTGTCAGAATCCGCGCGCAAGAGAAATTCAAATCTGGTACTCGAGGTTCAAATGAGCAAATTTCCTCATTTGTATATATCATCTCAAGTTTGTTTTTATGCCCCGAACAAGGCTTGAAGCCACTCGAGGTACGATGTTACAAAAAGAAAAAAGAATGAAAGATAAAAAAAAGAAAAATTAATATTCCTCTTGAAGCAGGAAAGATTGTACGATCAACTGCGAAGAGCGTAAGTACATTTTGTTAAGAAAGAAATTACATCATCAACATTGTCCTTTATAATTATGGATGTGCTTCTGTTCCTATACAGCCGGTCCCAATCGATTATCATTCAAGCTTTATGAAATCAAGGGACTCAAATTGACACTCTCCCTAATATCATCAACGCATTTTGAAAACTTGTTGCAACCATCAAAATGTAAAAATTCACAATATTTACACATTCAAATCATTTGATAATTCATTCTTTTTAACATTATTCAAAATGAAATTATCAGAATCGAGGATATTTTACATCTCGCCACGTGTCAGTATAGGAAATCGTTAGTATTAGCACAAAAAGGCATTCGACCGGGCATTTTGTTTTACGCATTGCATTGTTTGTCTACGCATTGCAGTGTTTGTCTTAAAAACACATTTCAGAACACGAGAGTTCAATCAAGACTGCATCCAGTACACAATAATTAATGTTTTCTTCTTAATTTATTCTTCGAATCAAACGACATTATCTCGAATCAAAGGAAATTACTCTGATAATAAGTTGGCGGATGACAGAAAGTTATTCCAAAGAATAACTAACAGACGATGGTTTTCTTCATTGTAGACAAAAATGTCTCATAAATTGTTCTTTAAACGACATGTACATTTCAAACACTGATCGCCATTATAATATAACAGTCTGCCAAAAATTTCTAGCTTGAACTTCAAATTAGAGAGCAGTTAAGTTTTGACTCAGTCACAAGGTTTTTGTGTAGAACTTAGTTATGTAATTACAAAATCACCACGTGCTTTACTTTTGTCTTAAGGGATAATATATCCAAGCAATTTAAATCGATGAATAAAATTCAAATATATGTTTTTCACATTTCAGTAACCACTATTTCCGCAAAATTCTAAATTTACCACACCAACTGCAGAATGCTATGATATTTATTTAAACTTGAAAAACCTTAGTGTATTTAAAATTTATTTAATTTTATGTATAACACAGCATTAACCACTAAAACAATATACACTGTCTTTGAGTTTCTATTTATAGTGCAATTATTTACAGAGCATTCTAACGTTGGACCAAACAAGCGTTATAGATTCGTGGAGATTAAAATAGGAAAAATAGTAATGTACCATGTACCATAATTTTTCGGTCCTAATTTCTATAATTACTAAAGCACAAAACATACACGAAAATCTCTATTTCTTATGTACTCTTCATTGTTTCGATACAAAACCATTTTAACATTATCACGTGTAAAATTCCGTAAAATCTACATACCAATTCGTTAATCTACACATTTGTTTGACAAGTTGCACTGCACATAATTTTCAGATGAAGCGGACACATTTACAGCAATTTCGATAGTTTAAATGTATGTACAATTGTTTAGGAAAAAACAAAGCAATTTTACTAGAACGGGCACCAATCCTGTTTATATACCTCTGTCAAGGGAACACAGTATAGTCAGACATTGCTTGAACCACGACCATACCGTGTACACGAATCTGGGTTCATGAATTACATTACTACGGAGGACACAAGGATAAGAAACAACAATGCGGGGGAGCCAGTGGGGTATTTTGTAAATTAGAACAGAGATGTTTTTCTCTTTTGCCCTATCCCGACGTAATATATAAAGCACTGTATACTTAGTGCTTTCCGAGAGCCTGTGTGACAAAATTCACAGGCTTACTCGGGCGGGATTCGAACCCACGACTTCCTGCTTACTAGATACTTTCAATTTGCTATTTGCAATAATTTACCAAGCCTTTTAAAATGGTATGATTTCCTGTCAGAAAACAAAACATTTTTGTGTGTATGTTTGTATTTTCAGTAGTTTTTAGTTTCGGAGACATAAAAGTATCGATCTCTATAACGACTGTATCAACATCACAACTGAAAATTGTCCACCCTTGTACAATGTTTTCCAACTTTAAATCACCCGACATTCTACATTTCTGCACAAATAACATGGTTCAGTAATTGTAATGTGCATAATCTTAATCATATTCCTAGTGCATGAATAAGCCATATTTACAGCAACTATTTGATGAATAAAATGTGTTTACAATCAACGACTATTCTATGATCACGATGACGAATTTGTTGTCACACTCTTACATGCGCCTAGTGTTTTCAAAGTAAAGTACAGGATTTGAGTTACCTGTTCCACATACAATATAAAACAATTTTTGTCTGTATAATAACATGTCTCAGCGTCAATGGTGAACCCACTGAGGATTTGACCTGGGGGCCTCAATTTTTTGTTTCAATTTTATTTTTCCCATTAAAAAAAAAAATTCCAAAGAGGTTGCCCGAAAATGTATTTTCCGGGAAAATAATTTTGAAAGGGGGTGGGGAGGGAGACTGGAGCGGGACGAGGGCTAGGCCCCCTACTTGGGTGCGACACTGCTCAGCGTTATGGTGTCTATAAATATAAATTCAACATGATAAAAATCTCAATCATCAGTACCTGTTTCCAATGTAAGCTGACATTATTTACAAAGCTTTCTTTGAATTTCATCAGATGAGGTTATATGGTGTTTGCAATTTGAGCAAAGCACTGTTTTTACCATTATCACCTCAGCGTTCAATCCACAATTAGTTTACCATAAACATGATAAGAAGGAATTATGTTATAAAGGCCTTTAGCCTAAAAAACCCTTTTTTTTCAAATTGTCTTTCTCGAAGCATCTTTTAGACCAAAATATTGATCTAAAAACGTCTGGAATAATACCAATCATTTTCAATTCAAACGTATGCTGGCCAAAACTTGGCACCAAATTTGATTGCCGGAACATTCGACCCACGGGCACACAGTGTATAAACGAATTTATTGAATTAGATGAATACAAAATGGGATGGGAAATGTATCTGACAGAAAACGTAATTTAAAAATGAATTTGTTTTTAAAATGCATTTACAATCTAAAACAAAACTCTCCGATTTTAAGGGCAAGAAGTAAATAATACCTGTACTTGAGACACCTGAGATTGTTCAAGGGAGCAAACTTGTTTGTTTCTATCATCTCAAGTCTCTCCAATACTCGATTTTACTGACCTCTTGCGTATGAAATCGGACAATTATTTTTGAGTAGTTTAATTCTTTTTGAAGAAAACATGAAAACTGCTGAAAAGAAATATTCATGTACAAATACTCCAACAGGCATTTTCTACATTACTATAAATCTAATTAATACATTTTGCTTGTGACTTTCACTTTAATTAACTTTAATTAAAAATGTACGCAGGGCCCCAATAGAAACCAGTTTTAAACTGTTGGGCACGCCCTGGATAAAGAAATGTAATATATACCTTTCACAACAAAACACCAGATCATCAAAAAATATACATCTCTCAAAGAACCTAATGTTTAAACAAAGCAATCAATACATCGGCGTAGTTTGTATTCACTAACGCATGATATCAGACACCCCTCCCCCCCTCCCATTTGGCATTTTCAAACATAAATTAAAAGAATAAAACGAATCATATTGTTAGCAGTATAGTATGTTGATTCATCAATATATTTTTTATGCATGACCTTTTTTATGCATGACTATTTTTATGTGTTTGAATATTTATTATTCAATATTCATTATGTAAAACTAATCTCTTCAGCAATAGCCCGCTCCCCTACTTTACAAGACTTGTTAATTCATCCACATGTACTTTTTATTGTAACTGCAGTATGTCCCTTTTTTGCAAACGTAATTTTCGTGTGTTTATAATTTGATGTTATTTTTAAAACAAATCTTGAGTTCATTTTTGTAACACTGTTTTTAATTCAGCTTCCCTTTTTCTTTTTCAGCCTTTTTAATAAACCATGAATAATAATATTCATTGGTCCTCTTTATTTTTCTCATCTTGTCCCGTTTGATACCGGTAGTAGATGGCATTTCCAACTCGGGATATGCCCCCATCTCACTATTTACCTTTTACTCTTTACATTAATTCAGTAGTAATTGAAGCTTAGTTCTTATAACCACTGTATGTACTTTCAATTGGTAAATTGTAAATTGCAAATAAATGTTGCCGAAATTGAACATTAAAAACAAATTACCTTCATCGTTTGTAACTGTCTTTCCTGTCCACAACGGCAATTATACATATCAACCTAAAGACTAATGTTCTCGCGTTCAGAATGCACGATTGAAATAGAACTTCTGCGAAATGGCTCCATTGTTCGTACAACGGGTTATCAACTAGACTTCGAAGTACATACAGAAGGAACCGCCATCCTGGAAACTGTCCGGGTCGTCAAAGCGGGTGGAGTCGCTTAACTGACAGGTTGTCGTTCCGTCGTTCTTCTTGATGTTGAAGGAGCGACAACGCGGATTATCGGTGCACGCTGAACCACAGTGACTGACACCCGCGGCAGGAAACTCTCTGATGGCGTGATTGAGGAGAAACAAGTCGAATTGAGAGGTCGTCCGTCGGCGCCGGCGATGAGACAGTAGTGACGGGGTTGCTTCGGTCGACGAACGCAGACTGCTCCTACTCGATCAGTATGATCACAACTGAAATCATTCCATTTCCCCTTATCGGGTCGTATTGAGGGTCCCTTACAGCAGCACAGTCCCACCACCACTCAGTTCTCCTGTTTTCCAGAAGAAAGTATCATCAACTGTCCCTCACACTTCCAAACTCCCTCATTTTCTCTGTCGCTGCAGGCAATCCACAACCAGTGAAAATAGTTTTTCTGTGCTATCCACACCATAAAATAAAAGGGGGCGGGGGGGGGGGGGGGGGCGGGGGGGGGGGGGGGGGGCGGGGGGGGGGGGGGGTTGCGGGGCGGGGGGGCCGGGGGGGTGGGGGTTCTGATTTTTTTCCGTGCATTTCCCTAAAGGTTTCTCACGTTGTTGGCGATATTTAACCTCTTTCATTGTTTTGTTCTTACCCGTACACGTAAAATAAAGTCCTTTCCGGGGTTTTGCTTTTCTTTTCTCAGGCGCGGATCCAGGGGGGGAGGGAGGGGCCAAAAACACCACCCCCCCCCCCCCCGCTCCTGCTCGTTGCCATTGTTTTATTTGTTTTTATTTTTTTATTTTTTTATTGTAGGGCCTACGCCTAAAGTTGCAAAACCCTAAAATGTGTCATCACCCCCCCCGCCCCCCCCCCCCCGCAATTTGTTTTTTCGCAGACGAAAACATTTTGGGAGTCACCTTTCTGGGCAAATTTCAGAACCCCCCCTGCAAAAATCCTGGATCCGCCCCTGTTTCTGGTTTACGACGGTACCTAGGCGACCCCCCCCCCCCCCCCCCCCCCCCCCCCCCCCCCCTGGATCCGCGCCTGAAAACACTTGCGCGTCACATTTTCGAAGACACATCCTAAAACTATTCAGTTTAAATGAAGTGTGCCTACTTGTTGAAATGATAGCCGGGTCTTTGTGTATTGGCTTGCACGACGCATCGCAATGAACCACAGTGCAATGGCCATTTGCTGTATAGGTACTCAAAAAGTTAATGGATTATACTTCACATTTTGAAGAGAAGCCAATCAATACAAATATATGACACTATTGTACGTACGACCAAGCAACAATGACTAAACCGTAATATGAATTACCAATTTTTTTTCAAATATTCAACATAACAAGGCTCCTTCAAAGCTATTACTGAAAAACGTTTGCAGTATAATAAGCTCATTGTAGCAGAAAATCTTTCATTCAGAATTCAAAGCAGAGCCATTTTTCAGGTTGACAATAGGCCGCCCCAATTTCGAAATGACTCACGAGAATCTATTAAAATAACGAGAGTAAACAATGCCCTTTTCCCCATTTCCATAGCCTAGACAAGTTTACTGCCAACGCCCGGAGTTGATGGATTATTAAAAAAAAACATTAGGGGCAACGGATATTTTTTGGGGTAATTTTTCTTTATTTTTCTTTATATTTTTTAACAAGGGATGAAATAACGCCCAGCCCATCACAGCCCGACCGGACCGAACCGGACCATACCGGAGCGGACCGGCTGTTTAATACAATCCCTTTTCGTGACATGTCTGTCCAATATCACTCTATGTTTTTATTCATAGAGGATCTTAATTGCCACAAGGAGTACCTATGTTTGAATAGTGGTGAATGCATCTTACCAGACTCGGACTGTTCCTTCTCTGACTGCACTGAAGCCAAGGGATACGTGTATCACTGGGAGTGGACTTGTTAGTGCTTAGAAATTCACCCAACAGGCGCACCATAATCCAGCCATGTATGCATTATTGAACCACGGAGGAAACACGCTAAATAGGCCAAAAATGGCTGCGCCAAGCTGATTACCATAAATTGTGAACCCACAACTTTTTTTGAATAATAAATTTGGGAGGGTCATGCAATTGATAGATTGTGTAATTATGATCAGCTATCACAACCTGGGGGTTCTGTGCTTTAACTTTTGTGCAGACTTGATCAATTTTGGCTTTAAAATTGGTCCTATTTGGCTTGGCAAGTGGAGGGATGCTGTAAGAAAAATGGCAGCTAGCCGGTTTTGGAAAAACCAAATTTTTAGGAGTGGTACTCTTTGGGGACAATTTAGCAAAAATTCCAAACGGATATCCTACCAAAAATTGAAAAGAATTTGACAGTTTAAGATTCAAACTATAATTTTCAGTTGTGCCACAAAAACTGAGAGACTCCTGGATAAGGATTTGTTCACTGTGAAGTTAGTGGATTTTACACTAAGGTCAATGGGAGTTTATTTATTGTGGTGCACCCAGAGTCGGCCGGTCGGTTGGTGGGCGGTCGGTCAGTTGGTCAGTACGGTCTGGGGCCAATTCTATATAGCTGCTTAGCATAAAAATTTGCTTAGCACTAAAGTCTTTCTTCGTAAAAACAGGTCACCATCAAAAATTCCATGTGACTTCCACAAGCGATTAAACATCATGTGGAAATCTGGTTGGTTATCCTGTTTTTACCAAGGAAGACTTTTCATGCTAAGCAAATTTTTCTGCTTAGCATCCCCGTGTAATTGGGCCCTGCTAGTTTGCCATTTCGATGGGAGCTTTGGTGGGTGGGTGGATGGGAGGAAGTACGGCCGATCTATGTGGCTGATTTTGGTGGGTATAGGTGATAGACATGGGCGTCGCGAGGGGGGGGGGGGGGGGGGGGGGCAAGGAGGCACTCCCCCCTGGAAATTCAAAAAAAGAAAAACAATTAATAAACAAAAAGAAAAGAGGTCAAAGTCAATAACAACCTAAACCTGCTGAAAGGGGCCTAAAATGCGGCTATATACAATAGGCCTAGGTATTGCGGTATTGAACAAAGCGTCGAGTGATGTCCAGCACTGCCTCCCCTTTCGATTTTTCCACGGCCGTTGATTTCTCCCTTTGCTGCTTTCTAGTGAGTGCTTTGCCCCCCTCTATACACAAATCCTAGCTACGCCCATGTAGTTGAATAATTTAGACTTGGGAAGACCAACGATGTAACCGAACTGTCCGAATCCGTGCGCAAGAGAAATTCAAATCTGGTACTCGAGGTTCAAATCAGCAAATTTCCTCATTTGTATATATCATCTAAAGTTTGTTTTTATGCCCCGAACAAGGCTTGAAGCCACTCGAGCTACGATGTTACTAAAAGAAAAAAGAATGAAAGATAAAAAAAAGAAAAATTAATATTCCTCTTGAAGCAGGAAAGATTGTACGATCAACTGCGAAGAGCGTAAGTACATTTTGTAAGAAAAAAAATGACATCATCGACATTGTCCTTTATAATTATGGATGTGCTCCTGTTCCTGCAGCCGGTCCCAATCGATTATCATTCAAGCTTTATGAAATCAAGGGACTCAAATTGACACTCTCCCTAATATCATCAACGCATTTTGAAAACTTGTTGCAACCATCAAAATGTAAAAATTCACAATATTTACACATTCAAATCATTTGATAATTCATTCTGTTTAACATTATTCATAATGAAATGATCACAATCGAGGATATTTTACATCTCGCCACGTGTCAGTATAGGAAATCGTTAGTATTAGCACAAGAAGGTCTTCGATCGGGAATTTTGTTTTACGCATTGCATTGTTTGTCTACGCATTGCAGTGTTTGTCTTAAAAACACATTTCAGAACACGAGAGTTCAATCAAGACTGCATCCAGTACACAATAATTAATGTTTTCTTCTTAATTTATTCTTCGAATCAAACGACATTATCTCGAATCAAAGGAAATTCCTCTAAAAATAAGTTGGCGGATTACAGAAAGTTATTCCAAGGAATAACTAACAGACGATGGTTTTCTTCATTGTAGACAAAAATGTCTCATAAATTGTTCTTTAAACGACATGTAAATTTCAAACACTGATCGCCATTATAATATAACAGTCTGCCAAGAATGTCTAGCTTGAACTTCAAATTAGAGAGCAGTTAAGTTTTGACTCAGTCACAAGGTTTTTGTGTAGAACTTAGTTATGTAAACCACGTGCTTTACTTTTGTCTTAAGGGATAATAAATCCAAGCAATTTAAATCGTTGAATAAAATTCAAATATATGTTTTTCACATTTTAGTAACCACTATTTCCGCAAAATTCTAAATTTACCACACCAACTGCAGAATGCTATGATATTTATTTAAACTTGAAAATCCTTAGTGTATTTAAAATTTATTTAATTGTATGTATAACACAGCATTAACCAATAAAACAATATACACTGTCTTTGAGTTTCTATTTATAGTGCAATTATTTACAGAGCATTCTAACGTTGGACCAAACAAGCGTTATAGATTCGTGGAGATTAAAATAGGAAAAATAGTAATGTACCATGTACCATAATTTTTCGGTCCTAATTTCTATAATTACTAAAGCACAAAACATACACGAAAATCTCTATTTCTTATGTACTCTTCATTGTTTCGATACAAAACCATTTTAACATTATCACGTGTAAAATTCCGTAAAATCTACATAGCAATTCGTTAATCTACACATTTGTTTGACAAGTTGCACTGCACATAATTTTCAGATGAAGCGGACACATTTACAGCAATTTCGATAGTTTAAATGTATGTACAATTCTTTAGGAAAAACAAAGCAATCTTACTAGATAACGGGCACCAATCCTGTTTATATACCTCTGTCAAGGGAACACAATATAGTCAGACATGGCTTGAACTACGAACATACCGTGTACACGAATCTGGGCTCATGAATTACATTACTACGGAGGACACAAGGATAAAGAAACAGCAATGCGGGGGAACCAGTGGGGTATTTTGTAAATTAGAACAGATATGTTTTTTCTCTTTTGCCCTGTCACGTAATATATGAAGCACTGTTTACTCAGTGCTTTCCGAGAGCCTGTGTGACAAAATTCACAGGCTTACTCGGGCGGGATTCGAACCCACGACTTCCTGCTTACTGGTGCAGACGTCTTAACCACTCGACCACCGAGCTTGCCGTGTATTTTGTTGAACACGGTCCTCGCGGGTAAAAATGTGTACATTTAAGGAAAAATAGAGAAAACGCAGTAGTATAGTAAAATACTGTGTACGCACGGTTAAATGCATCTGACACACGGCAGCAGCTGTTGTAATAATGTGGCCTTTATTTTAATAATGCTTTCTCACCAATACTGCGGTGGTGTAGGATGCTTGGATCACGTGCTCGGATTCCTTTACAGACCCTTTTCACGCGTCGTCATGGACCGCATAGTGCAGAGATCCTAATGACGTGCTTGTTTAAGCAAACCATGAGTGTGTTGTGTGAATGCACGTAACCTGTCCCATACGATGTACTACGATCACTCCAATGCGGTCAACACGTGGTGGCCGCTTTGTTTACATTTCACGCGATCTGGGTCACGTGGGTGAAAAAGGTCTATAGCCGTAGGCACGGCGTCCAGCGTTACCATCTTACAATTCAATTAATCACGAAGAACTATTTACATGTACAACTGACTTTTAAAACTGAATCTTTACCTCTTTCAGTTTGTTGAACTCACAAATTTTCAGGTAAACTCACAACAAAAATCTCGGTCATTTTAGCCAACATTTTTTAATATTTACAAAACTTTCTAAAATTACCCTGATACCCATGAATTGCCTTGATACTTTCAATTTGCTATTTGCAATAATTTACCAAGCCTTTTAAAATGGTATCGATTTCCTGTCAGAAAACAACAAATTTGTGTGTGTATGTTTGTATTTTCAGTAGTTTTTAGTTTTGGAGACATAAAAGTACCGATCTCTATAGCGACTGTATCAACATCACAACTAAAAAATGTCCATCCTTGTACAATGTTTTTCCAACTTTAAATCACCCTACATTCTACATTTCTGCACAAAAAACACGGTTCAGTAATTGTAATGTGCATAATCTTAATCATATTCATAGTGCATGAATAAGCCATATTTACAGCAACTATTTGATGAATAAAATGTGTTTACAATCAACGACTATTCTATCATCACGATGACGAATTTGTTGTCGCACTCTTACATGCGCCTAGTGTTTTAAAAGTAAAGTACAGGATTTGAGTTACCTGTTCCACATACAATATAAAACAATTTTTTTCTGTATAATAACATGTCTCAGCGTCAATGGCGAACCCACTGAGGATTTGACCTGGGGGCCTCAGTTTTTTGTTTCAATTTTATTTTTCCCATTTATTTTCAACGTTTTTCCAAAGAGGTTGCCCGAAAATGTATTTGCCCGGGACGAGGGCTAGGCCCCCTACTTTGGTGCGACACTGCTCAGCGTTATGGTGTCTATAAATATAAATTCAACATGATAAAAACCTGTCATCAGTACCTGTTTCCAATGTAAGCTGACATTATTTACCAAGCTTTCTTATTTTCTTTGAATTTCATCAGATGAGGTTAATATGGTGTTTGCAATTTGAGCAAAGCACTGTTTTTACCATTGTCACCTCAGCGTTCAATCCACAATTATTTTACCATAAACATGATAAGAAGGAATTTGCTATAAAGGCCTTTGGCCTAAAAAAGACCCCATTTTTTTCAATTTGCTTTCTCGAAGCATCTTTTAGACCAAAATATTGATCTAAAAACGTCTGGAATAATACCAGAATAATATATTTTAAATTCAAATGTATGCTGGCCAAAACTTGGCACCAAATTTGATTGCCGGAACATTCGACCCATGGGCACAGTGTATAACCGAATTTATTGAATTAGATGAATACAAAATGGATTTACAATCTAAAACAAAACTCTCCGATTTTAAGGGCAAGAAGTAAATAATACCTGTACTTGAGACACCTGAGATTGTTCAAGGGAGCAAACTTGTTTGTTTCTATCATCTCAAGTCTCTCCAATACTCGATTTTACTGACCTCTTGCGACTGAAATCGGACTTCTTTTTTTTGAGTAGTTTAGTTCTTTTTGAAGAAAACATGAAAACTGCTGAAAAGAAATATTTATGTACAAATACTCAAACAGGCATTTTCTATCACATACTATAAATCTAATTAATACCTTTTGCTTGTGACTTTCACTTTAACCAACTTTAATTATAAATGTACGCAGAGCCCCATTTTAAACCAGTTTTAAACTGTTTGGGCACGCCCTGGATAAAGAAATGTAATAAATACCTTTAACAACCAAAACACCAGATCACCAAAATATATACATCTCTCAAAGAACCTAATGTTTAAACAAAAACAATCAATACATCGGCGTAGTTTGTATTCACTAACGCATGATATTAAAATTAAAATAAAACGAATCATATTGTTAGCAGTACAGTATGTTGATTCATCAATAGATTTTTTTATGCATGACCTTTTTTATGCATGACTATTTTTATGTGTTTGAATATTCATTATTCAATATTCATTATGTAAAACTAATCTCTTCAGCAATAGCCCGCTCCCCTACTTTACAAGACTTGTTAATTCATCCACATGTAATTTTTATTGTACTGTATGTCCTTTTTTGCAAGCGCAATTTTCGTGTGTTTATATTTTGTAAAACAAATCTTAAGTTCATTTTTGTAACACTGTTACAAATACTTTACCCTTCTTTATTTCCCTTTTCAGCCTTTTTTAATAAACCAGTAATAATAATATTCATTCGTCCTTTTATTTGTTTTCTCATCTTGTCCCTTTTGATAGTAGATGGCATTTCCAACTCGGGATATGCCCCCATCTCACTATTTACCTTTTACTCTTCACATTAATTCAGTAGTAATTGAAGCTTAGTTCTTATAACCACTGTATGTATCTTCAATTGATAGATTGTGAATTGCAAATAAATGTTGCCGAAATTAAAAATGAAAAACAAATTACCTTCATCGTTTGTAACTGTCTTTCCTGTCCACAACGGCAATTATAAATATCAGCCTAAAGACTAATGTTCTCGCGTTCAGAATGCACGATTGAAATAGAACTTCTGCGAAATGGCTCCATTGTTCGTACAACGGGTTATCAACTAGACTTCGAAGTACATACAGAAGGAATCGCCATCCTGGAAACTGTCCGGGTCGTCAAAGCGGGTGGAGTCGCTTAACTGACAGGTTGTCGTTCCGTCGTTCTTTTTGATGTTGAAGGAGCGACAACGATGATTATCGGTGCACGTTGAGCCACAGTGACTGACACCCGCGACAGGAAACTCTCTGATGACGTGACTGAGGAGACAAGTCGACTTGAGTGGTCGTCCGTCGGCACCGGCAATGAGGCAGTAGTGACGGGGTTGATTTGGTCGACGAACGCAGACTGCTCCTAGTACTTGATCAGTATGATCACACTTGAAATCATCCCATTTCCCCCTTATCTGGTCCGTATAGAGGGTCCTTAAAGCAGCACAGTCCCCAGTACCACTCGGTTCTTCTGGCATCCAGAAGAAAGTATCATCAACTTGTCCCTCACACTTCCAAACTCCCTCATTTTCTCTGTCGCTGCAGGCAATCCACAACCAGTGAAAACCCCTCACCTGTGCTATCCTTACCATAAAATCGTTTTCCTCGCGTGAGCGAGGAGCGGCCATCTCGGCTCCCATCTTCCGGCAGGCCACCCTGGCATCATCCCAGGTAAGCCTAGATGGTGGAACTAAACGGTAGCACAAGCCGCCCCAAGCTTGCCACATCGGCGGGCAGCATCCAGCAGCCGAGGGGCATGACCTGTCAGGCAATGCTGCTACCAATGAAGAACTGATGAGCAGAAAGCAGCTAACTTCAGCAAACATCTTGAAGACTATACGTTTCGATCAGTCGAAACCAAAAGGATATTCTCGCAGATCAGTTTAAAAAGATAATTATTCCCGCAGATCAGATTAAAAAGAAAATTATGCAAGTTCGCCCCAAACAAGGCTAAAAAGGCACTGGAGGTATGGGGGCTACAAAAGACAAAAAGAATCAAAGATGCAATATTCCTCTGTGAAGCAGGTAAGATCGTGTGTACATTTGATAACAAATGACATCCCTTAGTGCGTCGTTGCAATGTATACCTATACTACGACCGAAAACAAAAAAGCCTGCGCGTCTCCTTTTCGTTGAAACATAATATTATATGTGTGCCAACTTGTTGAAATGATAGCCGGGTCTTTGTGTAGGCGTGCAGACAGCTGCCATACACACGAGTAGTATGGTAATTGCCGGTTCTATGTCATTTCCTGTTTTTTCACTTTTCTCTCTAATTTTGCTGTGGGTACATATGTCAAATTTTTTAGAAACAAAATAGCCCAAAAAATCACCCAAAATTTTGCTGGGGTACTACACACCAAAATTAGCACAAAATCAAGAAAATAAAAAGTATTTTCCATATCCCACAAGCGTACTAAATCGCCCGGGCGCCCGGGCGAAAAAGATATTGCTCTAAAATAACATACGACAAAAAAAATTAAATAATTTTTTATTTAAAAAAAAAATATTATATTGCCTACTATAAAGATGGAAACACAACCCATGATTCGAGGATACAATAGATGGAACAAAATATCTTTAAAAAGATATATCGATAAGTATAACGTATCTTTAGAAACACCAACAGGACGCCGTAATACGTATATCAGGCGAGATTATATTCGAGCTATAAAAGAAGAAGAAGCCAAATTTAAAAATTTGAGAATACGATCTAAAGCTTCGTTAGAGCGACTCGCGCACGATAAAAATATTCGGGTCGTCTCAACGGGTAGAAATGGTCGAGCGATAAAAAAAGATTACGTCGAAGCTATAAAAAGATTTAAAGAGCAAAATACTTTTCGAGAAGCAGACTTTCGAGAGACTAGAAGATTTGAAAACAGTTATCGAAATTTGGAACTGATTCCGAGTCTGTTTATCGACGATCCGGAGCAATTTTACAACACCCATACGTCGATGATTAAAAACAAAATCGTAGCTGAATTAATAAAAATAAAAACGATGAAACTACAGATCGCTATTAAAATAAAGTATGTAAAAAAATCAGGTATTAAGACTACAACACAAACCGCTATTCATTTTAGTTACCAAAATCGAGTCTTAAACAAGAGCGAGATAGCTACGACTATCGGGAAACAATATGAAACGATATTATCTCAGATAGATAAATTTACGAATAAAGGAAGTGGTTGGACTATAGATAAAATAGTCGCGTTTTACATAAACATAAACAGAGTTAAGCCTCTGGTAGGCGCTTCTTACATAAAACTACCCGAATATATAACTAACAAACACGCAACCGTCAACATCAAAAACGAAGATCAAGAGTGTATAAGATGGTGTTTAAGAGCCGCCCTAGGTATATATACCGATAGAGTTAAAAACCAATTAGCAACAAACCCAAAGTACCAATTTCGCGGAAATAATCCATCTACTTATAAAACCGATGACGGATTAAACTTCACCAACATAGACTTCCCCACACCTATAAATCAGATACCGAGAATAGAAAGACAAAACGATATAAGTATAAACGTGTTGGGATACGACACAGACTGCAAAAATAAAACCTATCCACAAGACAAAAGGGGCTTGATATATCCGTTATATTTATCTAAAAGACCATACGATATAGAAACTATCAGTTTGCTATTATATGACGGTCATTATTGTTGGATAAGTGACTTACCTAGATTCTTATATGGGGTTACCAATAGTCAACATCGTAAAATGTTTTGCTTAAGATGTTTAACGCATTTTAGTTCGAAAGAGAAATTAGACAGGCACATAAAAGATTGTGAAGGAATAGACTCTGCTTTATCTACCGTTAAAATGCCGCATGAAAGCTCGAACAAATACTTGGACAAAAGCAAATTAATGTTTAAAAACTTTAAGAATTTACAAGATGCGCCCTACGTCATATACGCGGATTTTGAATCTATCTTGGTACCCCAAGAAAAAACAAAGGAGCCGTCGAGCAAAACTCACGAACATAGAGCCTGCGGTTATTCTTACGTTGTAGTTAGATGTGATGGCCGGCAGATCAAGCGAAAGACTTATAGAGGTGAACGCGCTATAGACAATTTTATAACCTCGTTGCAAGAACTCGAACCTAAGATTAATGACTTACTAGCTCGCATTAAGCCGATAATATATACGCTAAAAGAAGAAAAAATTCACCTAAACTCTAACGAGTGCTGGATTTGCGAAAAACCAATTTATCCAAATTACTCGTGTAATTGCCTGTGCTGCAAACCTGTAGAACCTAAAAGTAAAGAAGAACTGGAAGAATACACATACAAAAACGAAAAGGGATACGTCGAGAAAACATGTATGTTCTGCCAAAAGAGAATTAACAAATTTCGAAAAGTAAGAGATCATTGTCACACTACGGGTAAGTACAGAGGAGCCGCACACGCTTACTGTAATCTTAAATTACGAGTAAAACCCGGTGAAACGAAAATACCGGTCGTATTTCACAACTTAGAAAACTATGACGCGCACTTGATCATGCAGGGTATTTCCAAGTATCAACAAGATATCTGGTGTATACCCAAAAATTCAGAAAAATACATTTCATTTTCGATCGGCCAATATAGATTTATCGACTCGTTTCATTTTATGTCTAGCGGTCTCGACAAATTGGTAACGTCTTGCCCGAGAGACGCCTTTAGGCTACTCCTGAAACGTTATGGCGAAGAAAACGCAGACATCTTATTACAAAAGGGTGTATATCCATACGAGTATATGGACAGCTTTGAACGATTTAGCGAGAGTAGTTTGCCGCCTAAAGAATCTTTTTTTAGCGCTCTAAAAGATAAACATATAACGGACGAAGACTACTCGCGCGCGCAACGAGTATGGCGGACCTTTAACATAAAAAACATGGGCGAATACCACGACTTGTACGTAACCACAGATACTCTATTACTAGCCGGTGTATTCGAGAATTTTAGGCAAATGTGTAGAACGAATTACAAGTTGGATCCAGCCAACTACTTCACAGCACCGGGTTTAAGTTGGGACGCTTTATTAAGGCATACTAAAATAGAATTAGAATTATTAACCGATATAGATAAACATCTATTTTTTGAAAAAGCGAAAAGAGGAGGAATATCGAGCGTTGGTAGTACGCGCTATGCTAAGGCCAACAATAAGTACCTGAAAGATTACGATCAAGATAAACCCGATTCGTATATTCTCTATCTAGACGCCAACAACCTCTACGGATGGGCCATGAGTCGACCGCTACCTTACGGCGGATTTAAATGGGTCAATACAAAACAATTTACCCACGATCGCATCATGATGTTAAAAGATAAGGCTTCAACGGGATATATGTTCGAAGTTGACCTGGAATATCCAGCCGAACTACACGATCTACACAACGATTATCCTTTAGCCGCCGATAATATAGTCATACCTGAAGAATGGTTATCGGAGTATCAACGAGAGTTGGCGAGTGATATAGGAGATGGCGCTAAGGTAAAAAAATTAACCGGTACGCTATATCGCAAAGAAAAATATGTATTGCACTACGTTAATTTAAAACAGTGTTTGAGGCTAGGCCTAAAACTAACTAAAGTACACCGGGCGTTACAATTTAAACAAAAACCTTGGATGAAATCATACATCGATAAAAACACGCAACTCAGAACGAAAGCAAAGTCGGATTTTGAAAAAGACTTTTTCAAATTAATGAATAATTCTGTATTCGGCAAAACGATGGAAAATGTCAGAAATAGAATAGATGGTGTGCTATTAAGAAACGATCAAGTAAAAGAATACGAAAAGATAGTTTCTAAACCTTGTTACAAGTCTACTACAGCGTTTAAAGAATGCGGTCTCTCATTCGTGGAATCGTACAAAAAGAAAACGTATTTAAATAAGCCCATCTATTGCGGCGTTAGTATCTTAGATTTATCAAAGACTCTAATGTACGACTTTTATTACAACCAATTAAAAAAGACGTATGGCGATAAAGTAAGGTTGATGTATACAGACACGGACTCGCTGCTTTTGATTATCTATACGAAAGACGTTTATCGGAATCTAGAAAAACAGTCTGACTTGTACGATTTTTCTAACTACGAGAAAGACCACTTTTTATACGACGATACTAACAAGAAAGTTATCGGTAAGTTCAAGGACGAATGCGGAGGAAAAGTCATAAGCGAAGCTACTTGCATCAGATCGAAGATGTACTCGATTTTATACGGACACGATATTATAAAGAAGGCCAAAGGCGTAAACCGAGTGGTTATAAACAACGATCTATCTTACGAAAAGTATAAGCGATGTGTTTTATCGAACGAATGCTATTCAAACAAGATGATTCGTTTTGGAACTGAGCGTCACATGATATACACAGAGGCTCAAGTCAAGCAATCGTTAAATCCTTTAGATACGAAGAGATATATTTTACCTAATGGTATAGACACTCTGGCTTATGGTCATCATTCTAACCTTTAGTCTATTCTAGCCAGAACAAACTCAGTTCGGATTATCGTTCTAACCAGAACAAGACGATCGATAAATATCTACTCGAAAAATAAATGTCTTATGGTTATTATCGATTAAATTGCCGTCGCAGTCTCTGAAAGAAAAACTCAGTTCAGGTATTTTAGCAACTACGAGCGGTATGACAGTTTTTCTTTTGTTCTGGATAGTAGCTACTAAATCTGAATCGGAGCTTTTATATATAATTGGTATAATGTATAACAAGTCTGTACGCTTTCCGTTATAGAAATTATTAGACGTAGATAACTGATTGCAATGTAAAAAAATTGTATTCACATAATTCATATTATAATACCCTACAAGTTCAAAACCAGAACTAGGGTACCAATAATGGGGTAAACCCAACGCTTTTTGAGTATATACATCGAAATTAATGACAACCTCACTACCTGGACTAATAATACCGTCATTAAACATAATTTTTGTATTAATCTTGTCTACAGAAACTACAATAAAAGTTAATTTATTAAGTTCAGCTACTAACTCATCGATAGTATAATTTCCAGCCGGAATTACCATTTCACCTCTAGTTTCATCACGGCGATCACGGGTGTTATCAATTTCCCATGCTATAGTCATACGTTGAGTTATATTATAAAAACCGACGGTAAATATTGCGTGGTTTAAACTCATGCAGTAATCTCCCTTAGAGTTATCTATAGGTTTTGACAAAGTAAACGTTTGTTCACCATCAAACATTTCAAAAACGTGCGATTCCATTTTATTAGAACAAAAAAATATTTAGATTTTTATTTTACCTATCTCTAAGTTAAAACTAATCTTTTTGTCTAAATTATCGATTAAAGCACCGTCGAGGTCTCTGATAGAAAAACTCAGTTCGGGTATTTTAGCAACTATGAGCGGTATGACAGTTTTTCTTCTATTCTGGATAGTAGCTATTACATCTGAATCGGAGCTTTTATATATAATCGGTATAACGTCTAACAAGTCTGTACGCTTTCCGTTATAGAAATTATTAAACGTAGATAACTGATTGCAATGTAAAAAAATTGTATTCACGTAATTTATATTATAATGCCCTACAAGTTCACCATCAACTTCGGGGTCCCAAGTATGGTGTACACCAAACGCTTTTCGAGCATGTGGATCGAACTCAATAGTAATACCTTTATTTTTTGATACTATACCGGCATTAAACATAATTTTTTTATTAATCTTGTCTACAGAAACTACAACAAAAGTTAATTTATTAAGTTCAGCTACTAACTCATCGATAGTATAATTTCCAGGCGGAATTACCATTTCGCCCTTAACTTCACCACTGCTGCTAAATACTCCCCATCCTATAGTCATACGGTGAGTTATAGTATAAAAACCGACGTCAAATATCACGTTGTTTAAACTCACGCAGTAATCTCCCTTAGAGTTATCTATAGGTTTTGACAAAGTAAAAGTTCGTTCGTTATCAAACATTTCAAAAACGTGCGATTCCATTTTATTAGAACAAAAAAGCTTTAAAAAATCGCTTAAAATTTACCTATCGCCAAGTTAAAACTAATCTTTTTTCCTCGATTATTTATTAAAGCGCCGTCTCGGTCTCTGATACTAAAGCTAAGTTGGTTTATCTTATCACCCACGAGTCTACGAGCGGTTAATCTTGCACGCTCTATGAGCGTATCGTCTCTTTTCGTTATCGGTATAACGTCTAGCAAGTGCGTTCCCCCTCCGTTATAGAAATTATTAGACGTAGATAACTGATCGCAATGTAAAAAAATTGCATCGACAGGCATTGTATTATAATGCCCTACGTAATCTACGCCAAAAACTAAGTTTTTGACCGTTATCCCCAACAATTGTTTAATGTTTTTATCAAAGCGTAAAACGTTATTTTCTTCCGTTACATTTAAAGATATTTTTTTATTAAGTTTATCTACAGAGACTTCTAACCAAACTAATTTACTGAGTCTCTCTTCGATCCAATCTATATCGTAATATCCAGCAGGAATATCAATTTTACCATCCGTACTACCCGTTTTTTTACCAGTGTTTGGATCGATTTGATGTATAAAATAGAGAATTTCGCTATTACTAGCCATGTTGTAGAAGCCCGCGGTTACTATCGCGCTGGTTAAACTCATACTGTAATTTCCATGAGAGTTATCTATAGGTTTTGACAATCTAAACGTTCGTTCGCCATCAAACATTTCAAAAACGTGCGATTCCATTTTATTAGAACAAAAAAATATTTGGTTTATTATAAATTAAAATGAAATTCGCTCAATTTGTGAAATTTTTAGATCCCAATAATCTACCGGTAAAGAATGCTCCAGATATCGCGAATCTAGCTGCTCGCATAGGGCGTACTCAAGTAGCTACGCAAGCACAAAGCGTTAGCGACAAGCACGAAGCGATAAGCCCGGCTATAGATATCGTGAATCTAGTTAGAAGTCAAGACGACTCAACGACTAGCGACAAGCACGAATCGATAACCCCAGAGAGTACCCCGTTGAACATGCATTTGAGTCAACCTAACATCATCGTAAACGCCAACACGAACGCGAGTTTTATCTCTAATTTAACGGATATATTTAGCGCTTATAAAATGTCTGACGTAAAACACGACGAAGTGGTCGAACGTTACGCATCGGACCCCATGACGTTTTATCAAAATCAACTCAACTTTGCATTTTGGTGCGCGACTTATGGTTGCGGCGTAGGACTAGAATCGTTACTACATAAAAACCCCGTAATATCGGCTTTATTCAAGTTTCACGTATATTTCACAATCAGAAAGATACTATACTTTCTAAAATGCCCAGTTCCAAACGACAATACATTCGACGATCTAAACAATAACATCGATAAAGGCGCTTATAGCGATATTTGTCGATATTTTAATGTCGATCCAAACTTGAGTTTTAAACAGACCGTAGACTTAACTTCTGGAGGATTAGGTACCGCTTATTTTTATGCGTTTAAAATAAACGAGTACTCGCCAGATATACCTATACCCGTACCCGGTAAAAAATATACCCCTATTAAGCTTTACAAGGTTTCGGCTGAATATGACCCGAGTACGGGTAAATATGTGACGCATAATAAATTGTGGGAATACGATTATGAAGCTATGAACCCCGGCGCCACCTACATGGGATTTGTAGAGTCGGGCGATGCGAAACATTATAGTAAAATTACGCTCGCGTATATCAGACAATCCGCGGACGTTGTACGACTCGGTTTTAGAAATTTTATAATCCAGAAGAGCTCGTTTACCGACGTTGGTATAGAAAAAATAAACGAAAGCATTAGAACGTACGTGTACGCCATGCTCGGTGCGCAAGCCCAAACAAAAACGAGTATACTAACTGCAGGTACCGGATTAGATGCGCAAAGACAATTTGAAAATATAGTAGAAGATATCATCAACAGCCATACGGACTTGGAATCTTCTATAACCAGATTTCAAGATTCTTTACAGTACGCTAGAAGCTCGTTAAACTTTGTGATTGGCCCAGGATTATACTTGATTCCATCAAATATGGAGCTTTTGGTCGGTATTCATCGAGGTTATAATAATAATATACAGATAGCTACACCCGGCGCATCGATAGGATTAAACATCAACTTGAACTCAGACGTCGTACGCCCTACGAGCGTATCTACGCGAGTAGCTACGCCACCAGCCCCACCCTCTCCCGTAAAAAAGAGTAAGATAGATACCCAGCAGAATTTAGACGATTTAGACCCGTCACCAACCCCACCCTCTCCCATAAAAAAGAGTAAGATAGATACCCAGCAGAATTTAGACGATTTAGACGATTTAGACGATTTAGACCCGTCACCAACCCCTACACCTCTATTCTTAGACGTACTCCCTACGGCCGTAGATACTCAAGTACCCCCTCCGCCACTCTCTACGAGCGTAGCTACGCCACCAACTCAACCGCCAGACTCGCACGAACAAGAAAAAACGGCTTTGGTCGTTGGTTTATTAGCCGTTGCTGGGGTTGGGTATCTAGCTTACGATATTTTACGTCGATGAAGAAGGTGGTAACTCAGTATCTGACGGAACGACCATTAATTCTTTCTTAACGAACGATCTCTTGGGACCGTGAGTCAGCCAGTACAACGCGGGCTGTCCAGGATTCGTCGTTCTCCTTCTAATCGTATACATTTCTAAGCTCCAAATAGGATCGGTAGCTCTTCTTCTAACGTCTTTTTCGAGCTCTCCAGGAGCGTAAAGATATCTAACGATATCGTCATTTACGCTTAGCGCGACTTCAGGGCTCTTGAGCCCTGAGGAACTCAATTGTTTTATTTCTAACTGAGACATAGCCGCTCTAGGAGTTAACGGTTTACCTTTCATAGTCGATATCAACCTAGTTTCTTCGTCGTTTAACGCTTTTATAACATCGGGCAATCTTTTTACCCACTCGCGGCTACGCTCGGTAGGCTCTAACATTTCTTGAGCGTATTGATGACCGAATAATCTTTCGGCTAAAGTACGATTAAATCTTTCTACTATACCTTGAGCTCTATGATTGCCAACCTCGCCTTTCTGTACTGCGACGTTGCGAGTCCGCATCAAAGTATTAAATTCAGCCATAAATTCTGTACCGGGGTCTACTTTTATCGTGAGAGGCCAAGACAAGGGCGATCTTTTGTAAATCTTTTTTATCGCCTCTACAACTTGAGTACTCGTTTTATTCGTCAAGGGTTCAGCTTCTTTATATCGAGTGGCCACATCGACGATCGTCAACGCGTATTTATATCTTTTACGCTTAACCACATCGTGAGGTAGATACAACAGATCCGCTTGATGTTGTTCATTGGGTCGTCCTATAACCTTATTGAGACTCGTAGGTCTCGGTATAAAACTGGGGGGTGGTAAATATATTTGCCACATGGCTTGTTTTCTCAACCAATTTCTAACGTCTGGCTCGGGTACGTTAGCTTTTAACGACAATTTTTTTATAGCGCCTGCACCTTTCCAATATCCTTTAGGGCTGTACAATATTTTACTTAGTTTTGTTTCCATTTTATTTTATACTTTGTAAAAATTTTAACGACTTATTAAAAATGGCGAGTGCATTAATGATGATTGGTGGAGCTCTTGTAAACGCTTTAGCGTTTAGCGGATCGAACTTTCTATTTTCGAAGATGGGTGGGTCGTCGGCTGAAGAACGTAAACGACATGATTTAGCTTTAGAACAATTAACTCGAGCTAAACAAGAGTGGGTGGAACAAAGAACCAAGGTTCTAGATTATCTAAACGATCGACTACATAAAGAAGCCAAGGCTCAAAAAGATTTTAGAAATGTAGATGACGCGTTGAGACTATATAACGAAGTAACCAACGAAGATATGCGATTACCTCGCGAACCTGTATTGTCAGACTTTTACGTACCCAGCGAAGGCCAAAAAGATGGTGAAATTGCATTTATCGCAGGAGGCACTGCTGTTTTAGGATTTTTAGTTTATAAGTTTATTTAAAAGTGTTTGTTTTGTTTTTAGGTTTGTCTAAAAGTTTTTTTGTTTTTTATTTTGTTTCGTTAAGTAAAATGAACGCAATTTATGGAAGCAAACTGAATCCACACAGAAGTTTAAAAAATCCTAGAGCGTTAAAGGGGTTGAGACAATCGATGGTTATTACTCATAATCCTAGTATCGCGTCGGCTGGCAGTCTGTTGATCGTTGAATTTCCTATGTTAAGTCAAGACGATGTAGTCGTGCCGGGTACAGTACGATTAGCTTTTAATATAGACTTAGAATCTGAAGGCGCTAGCGAAGATGATGCAAGAACTCTATATTACAACGTCGCACGAAATTTAATTAGTGGCGTAAGAATCAAACTAGAAGGTAAAGATTTCGTAGCATTTACAGATGCCGATGTATATAACGCGTATAAAGACATGTGGCGACCAGCCAGCGCGAACGATGCGTATCGAGGACTCGAAGATAGCAACGTTACGAAACTCAGAATCGACGCTAGCAATGGGGTTGCTAGCGCGAATGGTGGAAAAGACAAAGCGATTGCCAATGCTTACGGTAACCGATATTACATTCCTCTAGATTTTGAAATGCTTACGGATCATCAGCCTTTTAGTCCATCGACGCTCAAAGACAGACTAACTTACGAATTTACATTTAACGATAACTGTACTGTCCTCCTTGAGGTGTATCTAACCAAAATTAGACAGCCAGCCAAACTCCATTCAAAGACGATATGGGAGTCAGGAAATAGCCTCCAAGCTCCAGTGTTTTATTCAGCCACACAGGAGTGACGTCAACGAACAAGGAGTGAAACTGTATAACAAATAGTTGGAAAATACAGTAACTAGTATGGCTCGAAATACATGCACAATGATGACTGGAAAATGGAAAATAATGCATAATCTCAAAATGCACTATTAAGAGAGTTTATGCCCAATAACTATCAAATGAACACATAACGTACACAGTCTCTTACTCAACACATGTATCTATGAATTATGCCTTGAATAAAGTGTGTATAAATGTGGGAATAACTAGAGCATGTCTATATAAACGTGGCTATATCGTTTATGTGTATCGGTATGCAAGTCTATATAACGCACATTTACATGAAAAGTTGAATCCTAAATCGCCCCCAAAATACCTCATATATCCCAAAATATAGGGTAAGAAATATCAGAAACTTACAGGCAATGCTTACGAAGGCGCAAAATACAGATGGCAATGGGTGATGGGATGTTATTGATCCCCAAAATGTGTCAAAACAACGTACAAATGCACATATGAAAAACCTTCGTCTGGAAATTGTTACAAAATGTATGCTTGAGATCTACAGTCAATGGAGGGCGCTGTTCAGCAAAGTGCGGGTGCGGGATGAACAATCCAGAATACTCCCCGCCTGGCATCATTAAGATGTCACTGTTCAACATACATGTACATAGTTAGTTCTCTTTAGGCAAGAGGAGTACTACCTCCGAGATGGGCCTTACAAACTTCTTGGTGGTGCCTCGTGCAGTGACCTTGACTTCTACGGTGCGGACCTTCCCATCATCGCTCACAACGGCGGAAGTGACTAGTCCCAGTGGCCACTCATTGCGGGCAACTTGCTTGTCTTTCAAGAGGACAAGATCTCCCTCTTGGAGGTTGCGATGAGCTTCCTTCCACTTTCGTCGGCTCTGTAAGGTGGGGAGGTACTCACGGCTCCAGCGGGACCAGAACATACTGGCAAGGCTCTGCACCTGTCTCCACTGGCTCTTGAAGAGGTCTTTGTCGGTGAAGTCTCCGGGAGGAGCGGGTGCACCAACTTTCTGGGTAAGTAGCATCGCAGGCGTCAAGATGAATGGCGAGTCGGGATCGGTGGAGACTGGAACGAGAGGTCTGGCATTGATGATGGCTGTAACTTCGGCCATGAAGGTGCACAGGACTTCATGCGAGAAGTGGGACGATTTACTCTGCAGCAGCATGGAGTCGAGGATTCTTCGTGCTACTCCAATTATGCGCTCCCAAACGCCTCCCATGTGTGAGGAGTGAGGTGGGTTGAATTCCCAGGTGCAGCCTTGCTCACTGAGGTAGCGTTGGACATCAGTCTCCTGCTGCTGTTTCTTTCCGAGTTTCAGCTCGTTACAGGCTCCGATGAAATTTGTTCCACAGTCCGATCTCAGCTGTTTTGCCGGTCCACGGATAGCGAAGAACCTCCTGAGCGCGTTGATGCAACTTGAAGCGTCCATGGACTCTATGACCTCGATGTGCACTGCTCTCATGCTCATGCAGGTGAACAGGATTGCCCAGCGCTTGCTTTGAGCCTGGCCTCCTCTGGTACGGCGTGCAACGACTGTCCATGGGCCAAAGACATCTAAGCCCACATATGTGAATGGTGGTGATGTGTTCAGTCGCTCAGGTGGTAAATCTGCCATCTTCTGTTCCACCATTTTCCCGCGGAGCTTCTTGCATGTCACACACTTGTGTAGGATGGAGTTGATGAGCCTCTTACCACCGATTATCCATAGGCCTGACGCTCTGATGGCTCCTTCAGTAAAGTGGCGACCTTGGTGTTTCACCTTCTCATGGTAGTGTCGTACTAGCAGCGTGGAAACGTGGTTGCGTCCTGGTAGGATGATGGGATTTTTCTCGCCGCCATCCAGCTGTGCATGTCTCAGACGGCCTCCCACTTTGATGAACCCGTCTTCCACATTTGGATTCAGCTTTGAGAGCGAACTGATGTTGGGGATATCTCTTTTCTGCTCGAGGATGGTGAACTCCTCGGAGTAAACCTTTCTTTGGACTGACTTGATGATGACACTCTTAGCTTGAGCAAACTCGTCTGGAGTGCGGGGTTTACTGCACTGATGCCAACCTCTGCATTTGGTTGTCTGGCTTGTTAAATCAGTCTTGTAAGAGCGAGCGACATGAATGAGTAGTGCAACTCCTCTCAAGAGTGAGTCCCAGTTCGAGAAGCGTTCAAAGCGTTCTGACGTAAGCTGTCTCACTTTGGTCTGGGTGACGAAACTTCTCACCTCAGGACGAACATCTACATCCAAGTCGGGAGTGACCAGCTTGAAGGGATCTTGTTCCTCTGTGTGAACTGGGTCAGGCTTACGCAGGAAGGCCGGACCCGTGAACCATGGCGTACTTGAGAGCTTGGACGCTGGAACAGCCCTTGAAGCGTGGTCAGCTGGATTGTCTTCTGTTGGAACGTAGTGCCACTGATCTGGTCGTGTTGACTGTCGAATGCGCTGGACTCTGTTGTGCACATACACATAGAAACGTTTTGTTTCGTTGTATATGTACCCGAGGACAACTTTACTGTCGCAGTAGAACTTCACAGCTTCTGGTTTGAGGTCAATTTCATCTAGGATGAGTTCTGCCATCTCCACTGCCAGAACTGCGGCGCACAGTTCGAGCCGTGGTATGGTGGGCTGAGACTGAGGGGTTAACTTGGCTTTTCCCAGAATGAAGCCCACTTCAGCTTGTCCGCTTTCATCGATGGTTCTGAGATAGGCCACAGCAGCAATGGCTTTGATGGACGCATCTGAAAACACACACAACTCGGTGTGCTGTAACTTCGTGAGGGATTTTGATGCATAGGTGCGAGGGATGTGAAGCTGCTTCAACTCTTGAAGTGAATCCCTCCATGCTTCCCATTCTTTCAGCCTCTCTTCGGGGAGTGGTGTGTCCCAGCTACAAGTGTCTGTGGTGAGTTCCCGCAGTAGAGCTCTGCCTTGTACAGTAACTGGAGCTACCAGGCCGAGAGGATCGAAGAGGCTGTTTACCGTTGACAGGACTCCACGTCGTGTGAACGGTTTGTCATCGGCTGATACTCTGAACGTGAATGTGTCTGTTGCCGTTTCCCAACACAGTCCAAGACTTCGTTGCACGGGTTGAGATTCACCTCCGAGGCCTAAGTCCTTCGTGCCCTTGGCATGATCGTCTGGGGAAAACGCCTCCATCACACTGGTGCTGTTTGAAGCGATTTTGTGCAGCCGTAGGTTGGATTCTGCCAGCGACGCTTGGGTTCTCCGCAGCAAGTCGATAGCCTCCACGTCTGTGGGCAGAGATTTGAGTCCGTCATCGACGTAGAAATGTCTCACCACGAACTCCCTTGTGTCTGCGCCGTGGTCGTGCTCACCTTCTCTGGCAGCTCGCTGGAGACCGTATATGGCTACTGCAGGAGAAGGGCTGTTACCAAATACGTGGACTTTCATTCGGTATTCAACGACATCCTTTGTCGTGTCGTTGTCTCTGTACCACAGGAATCTCAGATAGTTTCTGTGGTCCTCTCTCACTATGAAGCAGTGGAACATCTGTTGAATGTCTGCAATAATTGCTACTGGTTCTTTCCTGAAGCGGACCAGGACTCCCAGGAGGCTGTTATTCAGGTCTGGGCCGGTGAGCAGCACATTATTCAGCGAGACGCCGTCGTATTGTGCGCTCGAGTCGAAGACCACCCTAATTTGGCCTGGCTTTTGAGGGTGGTAGACTCCGAAGGTCGGCAAGTACCAACACTCCTCTCCTTCTTTCAGTGGGGGGGCTAGCTCTGCATGGTCATTCTCGAATATCTTCTTCATGAAGGCGATGAACTGCTCTTTCATCTCGGGCTTCTTGTCTAAGCTGCGACGCAGAGAGTTGAGACGAGTGAGCGCATGTTGCCGGTTGTTAGGGAGAAAACGTCTGGGCGTTCTGAATGGGAGGGGTGCCACCCAGCTGTTTGTGTCGTCTCTGCGGACTTCTGCATTCATAGTCTTCAGGAAGATTGCGTCTTCGATGGAGAGAGTGGGCTTGTTGTCATCACCACTTGTTCGGAACACCTCGTGCCCAAGTTTATCGTAGGATGTTTTTTCGACTGGGTTTCCGTTCAACGCGTGAGATGAACCATCGTGTTGCTCCCCGCCGTAGCTCATCTTCTCTCTGAGGTGAATGTGACTCGGGCATGGAGATAGAAGGGAGGGTTGTCCAGTCACTAGCAGGTTTGTTTTGAAGCTGCTCACGCTTGGCTTGTGTGCGTTTCCCAGGCAAACCTCACCCACCAGAACCCAGCCCAAGTCAAGTCGTTGGGCGAAGGGGGCATTGTGGGGTCCGTTGATCTGCTGTCGCACCTTATGTACTCTGAGGATGTCTCTTCCAAGCATCAGAAGGATTTGGGCGCTCGGATCCAGCTTCGGGATGTGGGCTGCCACAGACTCCAGGTGGGGGTTGTGTAGAGCAGCCTCAGGTGTTGGTATTTCGGATCTGTTGTCGAGGATTTCGTTGCACTCGATGAGCGGAGGGAGGGGCAGGCTTACTCCTCCATTCACTGCTTCGATCTTGAAACCGTCAGCCTTTCTCCCTGCCATTTCCGTGATTCCAGCACATGTTCTCAGCGAGTAGGGTGATGGGCTACCCTCGATACTAAACAGATCAAAAAAGTCTGACCTTGCCAATGACCGGTTACTCTGGTCATCAAGTATGGCGTACATCTTGACTGCTGCTTCAGGCCGCCTTTGTGGATACACTTTCACCAAGCATATTTTGGAGCAGGATCGTGCCGTTAGGCCCTTGCCGCATACCTCAGTGCATTGGGCGCTGACTGCAGGTGTGATGGCAGGGTTGACATCTTCCTCCCCGCCTTGCTGTGGTGCAGGCATGGAGACCTTTGGTGTCCAGGGGGCCGGACCCGGGTGCATAGCTCCGTTGTGGCGATCGCTGTCACACTCGTTGCATTTGACTACTATCGTACAATCCTTTGCGAGATGAGATGATGATGCGCAGCACTTGAAGCATATTCCATTCTCTCTGAGGTAGGCCCTACGCTCGTTGATGGGTTTAGCTCTAAAACCTCTGCACTTTCTGAGCGGATGTGGTTTGTGGTGGATGGGGCAGCTTTTACCAGGACCATCTTCTTTCCTTGCAGTAGCGTCTGCGTTTGTGTTGGTTACTGTGGAGATGTCCGTCTTGTGCACAGATATAGGGGTTCTTGTAGTCGTGTTTCTCACGGTGGGTCTCTCGCTCCTCGCTGGACCACTGGTGCTGCTGGAGAAGGCGAAACTAGGGTCGTTTCTAGTTTTGGCTTCGCTGCAAATGAATTCTGTGAAGAAGGAGAATGGGGGAAAGCACATGTGATGTTCATTTTTGTACCTCGACCCCTTGGTGATCCATCTCTCCTGCAGGCCGTGTGGTAATTTCTCCACTATAGGGTTGACACCACGAGCGGTGTCCAGGTAGGCAAGACCGGGTAGGTATCCATCTTCTTTTGCAGACTGCACTTCCATCAGGAGATCTCCGAGTTCCCTTAGCCTGAGGTAGTCTCTGCTGGAGATTCTGGGGAAGTTGTCCAATTTCTTGAAGAGGGCGTTCTCGAGTACTTCTGGTGAGGCGTAGCACTCTTTCAGTCTGTCCCAGGCCTTTTTCAATGCTGCACCTGGGTCATCGATGTGTACGGAGCGGATTCTTCTAACGTGTTGTGAGGACTCCTTGCCCAGCCACTTCGTTAGCAGATCCAGTTCCTCACTCGCTGTGAGGCCTAGGTCATTGGTAGCATTGGTGAACGATGACTGCCATGCCCTGAAGCTCTCTGGTCGGTCGTCAAATTGCGTGAGCCCTGTGTTGACTAGTTCACGCCGTGCTAAGTACCTCGCAAAATCGTTGACGACAGGAGCTTGACTTTGGTTTCCTGACGCCGTATTTTGCAGAGGGGAATTAGGCTGAACTTGACAATTACTGGACTCGTCATGAGCTTTGGCATCTGAACAGTGTACGTCGTTCGGTGACTCTGGGGCGCCGTTGGTGGGTGTACATGAACATGTATGTGTCGGCTTGGGAAGTGTTGAGTTAGGGTTGGAGATTGATGTCTGCGTTTTTCTTGACTTTACGCTGTGCTGTTCGTCAGGGTAGGTCAATGGGTCGCCGTCGGGTGTGACTCGGGTGTGGTCAGGACGGGGCGGCGAGTTAGGCCTCATGTTGTCGTACTCTGGTTCCAGGACTGGCATTGACGAATAACTGGTGTGCAGGTCGGCTTGTTGCTGCACGAATTCGCCTGTGCGTTCAGCAATGTCTTTTTGTGTTAGGGGCATGCTAGTGTTGATGCGAGATGCCCCAGTTTCAAATTCCACTGCTGCCTCCAAGGCCTCGGCCTGAGCCAAGGCTGCTGCTGCGTCTCTCTGAAGATTCAATGCTCCTAACTCAGCATCTAATTTAGCCCTTTCCAGTCTCATTTTAGCATCTCTTTCAGCACTTTCCACTTTTATCTTTGCCTCTTTCTCGGCGTATGATGCACGGACACGTGCTGCCTCTGCCTTGGCACGAGCCCTAGCCGCTTCACTAGTGGCTGACGAAGATGAACGTGTGACCTTTGAACTTGTCTGGGATGCTCGGTCATCATATCTGGTGTCTTCCATGATGATGATTCACAGTTGTGCTGTGCCTAGTTCCACTGCCGTAGTTGAATATAAGGCCAGCTGGTTACTTGCCTTTTCACTGTACTGTCCTCCTTGAGGTGTATCTAACCAAAATTAGACAGCCAGCCAAACTCCATTCAAAGACGATATGGGAGTCAGGAAATAGCCTCCAAGCTCCAGTGTTTTATTCAGCCACACAGGAGTGACGTCAACGAACAAGGAGTGAAACTGTATAACAAATAGTTGGAAAATACAGTAACTAGTATGGCTCGAAATACATGCACAATGATGACTGGAAAATGGAAAATAATGCATAATCTCAAAATGCACTATTAAGAGAGTTTATGCCCAATAACTATCAAATGAACACATAACGTACACAGTCTCTTACTCAACACATGTATCTATGAATTATGCCTTGAATAAAGTGTGTATAAATGTGGGAATAACTAGAGCATGTCTATATAAACGTGGCTATATCGTTTATGTGTATCGGTATGCAAGTCTATATAACGCACATTTACATGAAAAGTTGAATCCTAAATCGCCCCCAAAATACCTCATATATCCCAAAATATAGGGTAAGAAATATCAGAAACTTACAGGCAATGCTTACGAAGGCGCAAAATACAGATGGCAATGGGTGATGGGATGTTATTGATCCCCAAAATGTGTCAAAACAACGTACAAATGCACATATGAAAAACCTTCGTCTGGAAATTGTTACAAAATGTATGCTTGAGATCTACAGTCAATGGAGGGCGCTGTTCAGCAAAGTGCGGGTGCGGGATGAACAATCCAGAATAATAACGCTAGCGTAGTAAAATCTACCGATTCTAACGCGAAGTATAAAATTTCGGGGTTAGATCTCGAGTTTGAAACGGTGACCAATAAAACATTGGCCGATAATATCAGACAAAAATATCGAGGTAAAACTCATTTTCTATACGAAAAAGTTCAAAGATATACGGTTTTAACGTTAAACAAGTCCGATACTACTTGGAACATTAATCTTAATCAAGCCATTAGAAGTCTCAAAGGTATACTTCTTTTATTTAAAGAATCGGGCGAAAAAGATCCTCGAATTTTTTATAATCCAAATATCGAAAAAGTAGACGTTACGATAGAGGGTAAGCCAAATCAATTGTATAGTCAGGGCATGAAGCGTTATCAACACTGGGATGAGATTACCAAGTTTTTCGGCGACTCTAATACAGAATTTGGTGTCCGCGTGTCCAAAGACTTGGGCTTACACGATATGACGCTAGGAGATTACTTAACCACTAGTTACGGTCTTTGGCTAGATACGAGGGTAACCGACGACAACAAAAGTCACGGTTCTGGCAGGAAAATAGGAGATGTGGGTGGAGGTATTTCTCTCCATTTAGAAAGAGAGGCTGAGACAGCTGGTTCTCTAACGTGTTACGTTTTCTTGGTGATGGATGGTCAGTTGGTGCTAGAAGATGGAAGATTTAGCGGTAGTTACTCTTAAAATCCAAAAAGTAAACCATACTATTAAATATGCATAAAACGTTTCCAAAAACACCACACTGTGCGCTAGTATGCGGTAGGACTAATTCGGGTAAAACCAAATATATTTTAGATCTATTAGAAACTGAGTATAAAGATCACTTTGAAAATATCGTAGTTATTTGCCCTACGTTGAGCAACAACAAGACTTATCGCGAGAGACATTGGTTGTGGTCAGACCCCGAGATATACCTATGCGATTTAGAGGTAGAAAAGGTGTCTCTCAACGAAGCTTTAGCATTTTATAGAGCTCGATTTAAAGGATCGCACGTTCTATTTTTGATAGACGATTGTAGCTCGGAACAAGACATAAAATATCGTAAGGCGGCGCTCGGGAAAAACACTTGCGTTTTAACGAAATTGGCGTTTAGCGGTAGGCATGACAATCACTACTGTTGGTTAATGACTCAAAAGTATAATTGCGTAATGACAGATTTTAGAGCTCAAACTGCATTTGTCGTATTGTTCTATTGCAAAGATAAAACTAGTTTCGATCAATGTCTCGATGAAAATGATGCGGTTCCTTTAGAAGAAAGATCGAGAATTAAAAAGATTTTAAGAGATGTGCCTTTTAGTAAATTATTGGTAAAAACTGATCCTCCAGTCTGTTGGCAGTTGATCTATAGTTGATCTATTAGATAACTGTTAGATACCTGTTAGATAACTATTAGATAACTAATAGATGATTTATAGATAACTATTAGATAACTATTAGATGATCTATAGATAACTGCTAGATACCTGTTAGATACCTGATAGATGATCTATAGATAACTAATAGATGATCTACAGATTATCTAGTCATCTATAAAATATGATAGAATATCTAGACCTATTATTAAAACTAGTAATAGCCATCAACTTATCTTTATTTTCTTACGATTATATTTCTTGTAGAAATAAGATTAAAAAATATAGTTCTATTTTAAATGAGCAAGTCAATAGAATCTCTAAGCACGTTATCTCAAGAACCTCATCCAATAGTAGCTGCTACACCCACGACCATAGCGACGATCCCAGAAGCAACTATGTCCAAAAATAGACTTTTGGGTGTAGTTGCTTCCGGTGATTCTAAAAAATATTTCGGTAAAGAATACTCCGTCAATGAAATAGAGGGCTTGACTGTAGAAAAACAAGAAAAGCTATATAAAAGATACGAAGCCAAGCTCGGTAAAGAAATGATAGTCAGTTTGGGGAGCTGCGTGTTGACCTGTTACGCAAAAGCTTTAGGCGCGACTTTGCCGCTGGCTTCGCCATTCGGTTATAAACTTTGTTTAGATTCTGAAGAAGCCCTTATCAACGACTTAGAAAAAGATCCCGTTATTTCTAGCAGCTTGTCCAGTTTACTTTGCGAAGTGCATTACAATTATGGGGTTTATTTATCTCCTTTGGTGGCTATGTTGATCACGACTAAACATTTACAGGTAGATAGTAGTAATAATAGTATTACAAATAATAGTAGTATTATTATAAAAGATGAGCCTAGAAACGACAACGACGGATCAAGTATCAGAGACTCCTCAGCCTCCCCAAGAGACTCCACAAGAGACGGCTCCGCCTCCCCAAGAGCCGGCTCAGTCGGCTCTATCAAGAGTCACAAAAAAAAGAGCAAAAGACCCTAAAAGAGTAGAGCAAGGTAAAAAACTGGCTGAAAGAAACAGAAAGATGAAAGAACAAATACAAAAAATGCAAAGTATAGAAGAAGAAGCTCCCCAGCAAACGCCAGCGCTAGCGATGAGAGACATTCCAAGCTGGGGATACGCGATAGTTGGTTTGGCTGTTTTAGGAATTGGATATCTCGCGTTTAAAAAGAGTAAACCTGTAGATTCACAGCGAGATGTGGGGGTTGCGATCGCAACTTCAACCCCTAAAGTTGAAGAACTATTAGAAATGGAATAAATAAAAAAATAAAAAATGTTTGTACAAGTAAAATGGATACTAAAAACGTTGCAAATACTCTTTATCACGGCGCTGTGTTGAGTTTGTTGACCGTAGGTTATACTATGTTGAGTAAAAAACTTTTGAAAATTAAGCCCGCCGATTTAGGAAAGTTAGACGTAGAAGATACGGTTAAAATCACCGCTACGGTAGGTAGCGCTCTAGCTACTCAGACTTGGTTGGTGAGTCAAGGAATAATTCCTCAGAATGTAATAAATACTACGTAAAATATAAAATATACGACTTTATAAAATGGCTGAAGGTGGAGAAGAGTTCGAAGTGGCCGACCGAGGTCGAGAAGACGAACAAGCTGATGCTGATGCTGATGATGATTTCGAATTAAACAGAGACGATGAAGTGCCGTTTCCTAGTGATTATCAAGAAGAATTAGAAAATCGGATGAAACTACTAAATAAAGATGACTCTACATCAATAGAAAAACTTAAGGTAGAGTTGGTAAAAGAAAAACTATCCAAATTCTATAAATATATATTTGAGACTAGTGGATATACACCAGGTATTGAAGATACTACTAATTTTAGAAATGATGAAGATGGGGGATTATCTGTAAGATGGGATAGAGGAAAGAAATGGATTAAATTAAAAAAAAAAAATCCGCGCTTGTTTTTAAAATTAGGCACTATTCGAGGTAAAGCTGACACCGAATTTATCAGATATAATCTTGGTTTTGATGATTATGCACCTGTTAAATCCATTAGTAAACCTCAACAAAAAATAAGCCAGATACATCCCGAAAATCTTGAGATGAGTGAACTTCCAAAAGCGGCCGATGATGTTGGCGATGCCGCAAAAAAAGTAATCGTAGATGCATTGGGAGAAGAAGTAGATTTAACGGAACAAGATGTTGATTTTACTGGATTACAATATGAAGTAGATACACTACTTGATACAGCAGATCAAGAAAAAAAAGAATTACATGAACGAGCTGAAGCATTAGATAAACAAATAAAAATAGTAGATGGACGAGTAGTAACATTAGATAGATCAAACGAAAGAGTAGCTAAACGAAACAAAGCATTAGATGAACGAGAAAAAGCAGTAGCTGAAAAAGAAAAAGTATTAGATGAAAAAGAAAAAGTAATTGCTAAAATTACAAGATTAAAGAACCTTAGAGAAATTGCTGGTGCATGCGAAGCGTTAGAAACTCGCAAAGGCGAGTTAGAATTAAATTTAGCTCGATTAAGAATGTTAGATGATGAAATTAATCAAACCAAAGCTGAACTAACTGAAGCAACGAGCGAAGGAGAGAGACGAGAAATAGCCAATCGATTAAAAGATCTAAATGATGAAAGATCCGCTAGAATGACAGCGGCGCTCGAAAATGAACGAGGAATGAAAAATCAAATCGCTAGAATAAAAGAAACGTTTAAAAAAATGTTCGAAGGAGATACCTCGCTAGCAGAAAAGATTAGAATTCTGTTTCGAGAACAGGGTGTGACGGTTGTTAGTATATTAGCCGCGTTTGCTTTAGCTATAAGTACGATCGTTTCTTCTTTGGTGGCGGCTGTTGGTGGCGGAGCTACAGCAGCTGTTGGTGGCGGAGCTACAGCAGGTACAACAGCAGCTGCTGCAGCTTCGTCTACCGGAGGTAACGTGAAAGATTGGATAAGTAACCATTTAAAAAACTTGGCTAATTTGCTAAAAAAGCTGGGGGGTAAGTTATTGATCGCTTTACCTGGTATTTTGGGTACTATCGCGAGTTGGTTGTTCACTCTATTAAGTAAGTCAGTCGGTTGGATGGCGGAGCACGTGTGGACATTATTGGTAGGTGTTGGTACTTTGATACTAGTATACATGCAAAAAAATTTAAAATAATAAGTCATATAAAATATACTACTTTATAAAATGACCGCAGAATCCGTTTACCCTAAATTGCCCGTTGATCCTATAGAAACGAACGAGTCTTCAGTCTTTAGGTTAAATAAAATCGAACGAGTGCAAAAAGAGATAGCCAACGAGAGAGATAAGAGAGAACGGTTACACAAAAAGTATAATAAAATTATTACCTGTTTATCTAACGCAGAGACCGTTATAGAATGTTTAGGAGCTTTATCCGGTACAATAGGCATAGTCAGCGTTGTTGGTATCATTAGTATACCCGTAGGCGTGGTGCTAGAAGGATTAGCTATAGGATGCGTGGGTGTAAGTTTGGCATTAAAACGATTTAGTAAAAAGTTTAGAGGTAAAGCTAAGAAACACGATGAGATTAGAGTAGTAGCAGAAACAAAATTAAATACCATAGATGAATTAGTGTCTCAGGCCGTAGACGATGGCGATGTAAGTCACGAAGAATTTGCTTTGATTAACGATGAATTAAAAAAGTTTTACGGAATGAAAGAAGCTATTAGGACGCAAACTAAAGCGAGAGAAGAGTCCGTTAGAAATCAAAAAGAAATAGACGATGAGGTCGAAAAGAAAGTGGTCGAGCTTCTAGCGAAAGAAAAAAAAGATCTTATCGCAAAACTTACAACTTTAAATTAGAAATATGTAAAGAGTATGAGCGTGATTCTAACGTGAGTAGAGATGAGCCTCCTAGCTACACAAGTGCTCAAGAGAGTTTAGAGACTAGGCCTAGCGCTCCTTGCAAAGAGTAGTTGTAGTTAGTAACGCAAAAAAACCCTCATCTCTACTGAGTGTAGAGGTGAGGGTTTTTTTTGCCTTGCGACAAATCATGTTTTGCCTTTTTCGCCCGGGCGCCCGGGCGATTTAGTACGCTTGTGGGATATGGAAAATACTTTTTATTTTCTTGATTTTGTGCTAATTTTGGTGTGTAGTACCCCAGCAAAATTTTGGGTGATTTTTTGGGCTATTTTGTTTCTAAAAAATTTGACATATGTACCCACAGCAAAATTAGAGAGAAAAGTGAAAAAACAGGAAATGACATAGAACCGGCAATTACCATACTACTACACGCAATGAACCTTTGCAAAAAAACAATTACCACAGTGCAATGGTCATTAAGATAATGGATTATGATTCACATTTTAACCCCTTGAGTAATGAGGCGCCGGTGTATGATCGCATGAAAAGCCGACTTAGTGGTTCTACTGCGCATGATTAAGTGGTGAAGATAATTAGGACACTGACCGGTCACGTGAGAGGGTTTAACCAATAATAGGGAAAATTTCATGGGAGTCGGATATTCATATGACATCGGGGGGTCGGGGCGGCCTGTGCAGCCAAGCGAAACGGACACAAGAGGCTTGTGCAGCTAAGCGTAACCTACACAATAATCTAACAATGGATTGAAACTACAGAGATTGCGTGTATAGACGTCATCCGGCCTGGTGGTATTTTTGTTTTTGGACGTGTATAGACGTCATCCGTCTTCAAAGGGTTTTAAGGGTAAGCTAATCAATACAAATATGTGACACTATTGTCTCCCATGATCAAGAAACGACGTACACCGTAATGAATGAACAAACTCCGACACAACACAACCATTACTGGAAAACGTTCGCAGTACTAATGAGCTCATTATGTAGAAGAGCCATTTTTTACGTCGACAATAGGTATGTATCAACAGGCATTTCCGAAAACTAGATAATTCCTAATTTGGTGTTAATAAACACCAAAATTCTTGCCCAAAATAAACACCAAGAAAGTGTAACAATTTACACCTATGGTGTAGATTTTAACACTACAGTTTTTGCAGTGAATTACCAGAGACGTGTGGGCAAGACATGGAGGTACTGCTGATGGTGCTGGTGGCCTGTTGGAGCGACCCTTCCAGGGACTGGTGATATCGACACCGGGAACGAATGTCGACAAGTGGGCTAAAGTAATTGGAGAATTGATGATGGTTGCGCCATTTCTATCCTCCATGGTTGCACCCACGGGGTGCGTTCGAGCGTGTTACTCGCGTTAACACGAGTATACTCTTGAGCACACGAACGGCAGGAGTATGACCCGAGGGTAACCGAGAGTATACTCCCGCTCAGACCGAGAGTATACTCCTGCACCGGAGGTGTGATTGTTTCCACTTAACATTTTAAGATGGCAGAAAGTAAACATTTCGGACTTTCCCAATGAAGTTTTGTTATCGTTTTTCGATTGTTGAACTGACCTTTAGATTATATATTGTCATAAATATGATACATAAGGGAAAATGTTAAACTATATTCAAATTTGTGTGCACATCCAATGGAAGATTGTTTGCGTAGTTGGCAAACGTTGACAACATTCGCGTGAGTGGAGGGGAGCTCTAACCTTGACCGTTCGCGCGACGTGCGTGGTTCGTGAGTAATGCGCACGCAACATTTTCCTGCACCCGCGAGTATCAAGAGTAACACGCTCGAACGCACCCACGGAGACCGGCCCTGATGGAAGAGTCAACCAGAGCAAGAGTATCACGGCGTCTCGCGCCGGTTAACCAATCAAAACACACATGCTTGTATATGCAGTGGGCGGGACTAACGTCCGCCTTTTCTCTCGGTTTTATCGAGACGGCTCAGGTTATGATGATATTTACACGGTACACATGGATTCTTAGGATTAAGTTAAATTGTTATTTTGGAAACTTCGTTGCGTTTAGTGCGAGTTTGCTAATTATTTATAAGGCCTATGACTTAGATTTGTGCAGTACAGCGGTGCAACATTCTGTTTGCAGAACCTCTCCCCATATCCCTTTTTAAAGAACCACCAATGCTCCCAAAATAGAAGGAACAAAGTACACTCCACAAAGTTTGAATCCCTTTCTAGCGCCATATTATACCACTCTTATGGCAAAACATTGTGGATGTTCTTGACCAATTGCCCTTTCGCAAAAGATAACCGGCGGGCAATGAAAAAGAAGCCTGGTGCCCCACTTCAGGATAGTACTTTCAGCAAGAGCTTTAATACCGTCAGCGATGCCGGAGAATGTAGCCGGGTGCCAGACAGCTGAGCCTGCACTCGCACACCGTATAGGTGGCGGAATTCTCGGCAACACCATAAGTGTCGCTGCGTTCGGTGCCAGAGCATGGAGTCCCGTGGCCATCGCAGTCGATACCCTGTGAGCCAATAATCAACAGATATACGAAAACAAATTAGCGTCGTGCCTTTTTCAAAAAGGAAGGAGGTCCATTTTCACGTATACAGTTTAGTGCATTAAATGCACTATTTTCCAACGAGATTTTGGTAAGAAAAGATACATCCGTGCACAAGGGCGGATCCAGAACACAATTATTTGGGGGGGGGGGGGGCAAACAAAAGTGCACAAATCATAGATAAAACGGAGGGTTTTTGCTTCCCTTTCTTTTACTTTGTTTTATTTTGTAGGCCTATGTGGGTGTACGCAGTGGCTGCCTTTTTGCGACGTCAGTTAAAAGAAATATAAAATTGGTTTTGTATTTTGGGGGCGGGGCATGGCCCCCTTTTTGGCCCCCTGGATCCGCCGTTGTACCGTGCACACCATAGGAGCTACAACGGGGACGGCGTCCCACTTTTAAAATGGGGTTTCCTTCGTTTGGACGGCACAATGCCCTTTGTAGCGCCCCGGGTTTTGGATTAGCGATAGGGAGTGGATCATGGAATGTAACGCATCAGTGGTTAACTATGGAGAAGTTAAATGCAATGCAGTGTCGCTCTATATAAGAGCAACTCGGCAAAAATCGCACCAGTTCAGGTCGTCGCACGCCGTGAGTTATACTCGGTAGGAAACGTTAAGTTCCAGAATTCTTTTTGCTTGTTGGTATTCCATTTTTCCCTTCCGCCAGGCCTGCCAAATGCTGACATGTTTCACCAGCAAGATGCCAGGTCATTGGGCAAGAGAGTGCCCGCACTTCCCTGGACCCATGTTCTCAAGAGCCAAGCCAAGAACCCAGTCATCCCCCGTCATGGCATATAATACAGAGAAAAGCCAAAGGGATCAGTCCTTTCGTACCCAATGGTTAGGTATGAATTAGGACACGGTAAAAGGTACCTTACCGGTTGTAAGAAGGCGTACAGATAAGATACTCTTACCGATATCCGACCTACAACGGTCACATCTTATAGGATTGGACATTTCCATTATTTCGTAGGGCAAGTGATTTCCGTAGTCCAGTTTGTGGTTGTATAACTCGATTAATGACCAAACACTGTCAAATAGAAATCACCAAAGCCAGTCACACAGACAATTTCACAAGTCTAGTTGAATTGTGCCTATATCCAACATTTAATTCTGGAAGAATCACGTCTCAATGAACGTACGAGATATATTCGCATACAGTTGACAAAATCAGCAAAATATCATGCTGCAGATGCTAGTTCATCAGGTTCAGGTGCGATTCTCTGTAATGATTTCCATACGGCCCATAAACAGTGGACCGAGACCGAAGCCAGACAGAGCCCAACATGGCAGGAAATAGATTCCATTCATTTTGCAATCCTTTCCCTTCTTCCAATAGTTTCTAATTCAGTGGAATATTTATACAGAGCCAGTCAGCCGCTCATATACCGGTAGTCGAGGTATGACGGATTTGCAGAAGTTAGCTGTTGACATTTTCGATTCCTGTCTCACCAATTATATTCGATTCGAGGTTCAATGGATTCCCAGAAATCAAAACGAAGAGGCTGATCTAGTAAGTTAGACTAATAGATATAGACGATTTGGGAAATTTCACAAGCACTAGACTACAAACAAATGATTTATGGGGTCCACTCACAGTGGACTGCTTCGTTTTTTCTCAAGACACTCTAATCCAGGGACTTCCGGAGTAGATGCATTTGCACAAGATTGGTCGAAAGAAAATTGTCTCCTAGTGTCAACCACGGTCCGTATTAGTGTGCTTCAACATCTCCATGCGTATAAGGAAACAAAAAAGGGGGGTGGAGCATTGGTTTGCCCATGGTGGCCATTCTCTCCATTCTGGCCGTTGTTTTGGTCGTGTTATAAACCTTGCATACCAGGAATTTTTACAGCAGAGGGCTTGAATGGCTTGAATGTATTTGAAAAATGAAGAAATAACAAGATATTTGGCCCAGAGTTCCATGCCTCAGATCAGATATAACTAATTTGTTTTTTCTCCTTTCTGCATTAGATAATTTTCAAACGGATATCCTGGTGTGGTTTTCCGAAGGAATTGGAAGAATTCAAAGCTGGTATTTTTGCCGTTGTCCAGAGCAGGACAACTGGATATCTGTTCAAATGTATGCTTTTTCTTTTCATGGCTCGAAGAACACAAACATTCCACTATTGCCTGTGCGTGATTGAGGTAATTGCAGTTTACATACTTGACGTATTTCGTCTGCAACAGCCCTAAAATGGCTTCTCTCTTGTTATTTCCAAGCCTTATCCCGCATACTCGCCTGTGGTACAACATACTCTTTCTGCTCAAGAGTACTGCATAATCCTCCCAACCAAAAAGAACCATTTTCTCTAGATTTTGGTTAAAACCATGGTCCAAAATTCGGGCTTCCCGAAAGTTCTCTAATACAACTACGAACAGCTCATGGGCAATTCCACGCAAAAGTGGACAAGTCTAGAAAGTGGAAAATGTATGAAATCTTCCGAATTACAAGCATCACATCATATATGTGGTGTCAAATTTAAGGGGACAAAAAGATATTTCTTTTAAGTGGTGTGCCAATGAGACGGAATGTATTTAAGTGTGATTTTAGGTAAAAAAAAAACAAACAAAAAAGAAACACAACACCAGTTTTTAGCTAACATCATGGATTTTGGTAGTCATTTTGGCACCTTGTTTTAACATGCAAACCGTGTTATTGAGTTTTTGTATTTAAGGCAGAGACAGGTTCATATATTACAAGAAAAGAGTTTATGTTGCAGTTCATCAAATTCAGATTTTATGCCGTGTTAAAAAGAAAAACATGAAGAGGAAGTAACGTGAGTGACGATACCTCACTGTATGTAATCTCATGTCCCTTTCATCTAAAATACACACTGATTTGATTCAACATGGGTTTTTATATCTAGCTATGGGTCGAGTGAAAGGTAAAACAGTTACTTTTGTGTTGCAAAGTACAGTTTGAGGAGACTTTAACAAAATTGTAAGCAAATTTGTTCATGTCCTTTTTTGTAACGTGAATGACCAACAAAACACGTGTTCAAAAAAAAAGAAAAAAATGAATGAAAAGGTTGAATTTCTTTCCATTTTTGAGTACCCCTTACCCCAAAGTTGTTGTATGGCTAGTTTGATTCAGCTTGATCAGATACTTTGAAAGCAGTGAGAGGTCGAAGTAGCCTCATGGCATATAAATGTAACGTGAGTGACGGTGGAATTGCCCTTATGTGTCACTAAAATTTACTCTTATTCAGACATGACGAAATGGTACAACTTAAAGCTCGTCATTTCGAACTTCTACAAAGGCTCGAGTATATTCATTCCCAGATCAAAAACGGATATTTTCAGAGCAGGAAATACAACATTTTTATTTCCGATACCTGAGATGACTACTCACCAGTTCGATTATTACTTAGATATGTCAAATTGTAACGTTGAAATTGGCCAGGATGTTTATCTATTTACGGCTCTGTCGTTTCGCCGTAGTACAACATCATACACGCCAATATTGCATAGGCCCCTGACCTATACTAGATGCAGGGAATTGTTTCTCGAAGCACTCGAGCAAGTAGGCGTTGAGCACCCAACGAAATATGGCCTGCACAGTATGAGATCCGGCGTTGCATCTCATTTAGCAAATAAGTGAGTTTCATAGGAAAGATGTCAATCAGAGAATGAAAGTATCGGAGATACTCATAAGGAATGAAACACTAGTGACTTAAAGACCTACAATTAATGATGTATCGCAGAATTCAGGCTAAGTTTATAGTAATTGAACGATTTCATCTGATACATGTAGTTGCTTTATTAAAATGCCTTACACACGAAGTGTGCTGGAGGTGCGTTGATGACTGATACAGCAGCATGTATAAAGAGTAGGATAACTTATATGATTCACTTGCTAGTCGAAAACAAAAAATAAAAAAATGATTTTTATATAAATATTGTGATATGAAAAAGTAGGCCTAATTGGAGGATGGTACGATGTACCGAGATGGACGGAACGTCCCAGCCTAAAGGGCATTTTTCCATGGAGGAACTGAGATGTGATGGCGAAGGGGAAGTACGACTGTATGATTCAGTCGAGTCTGATAATAACCTGTACATGTAAATATACTTTTAAAATTATGATTTTATATAAATGTTGTTATGAGAAAGTAAATGGAGGAACTGAGATGTGATAATGGGGGGGGGGGGGGGGGGTATATATGACATTATTCTCGTAGCAGTGTATAACTCAACGGTTACAGGCGACCGCATCCCATGCTCGGAATAAATTAATGCGATTCAGAAATAATGTGTTTGCGTTTAATCATTGTGTTGTCTAATAGAAGAAAACTATTTTTCATGCGTATGAGCGAAGCGAAGGAGCATGAAAAATTTGATTTTCTGACTGGGCTGAGCATGCAAACTGCATTAAGATGGCCTTTTAAAAGCAAATAGTGACAGTCCTGACCCTGACCCCTACCCCCGAACCCTGACCCGACCCCGATCCCAAACCCCGAGCACGACCCGACCCCAACCCCTGACCCGACCCCGACCCTGAACCGCTAACCCGTAATTCGTTACCCTAACCCTGTAAACTACAATAATGTGGTCATTTTAGGAAAATAGAGTATTTCAATTCACATAAAAAAAAAAGTGATCAAGACGCGAAGCGGCTTGCACGCTCTATAATTGAAGATTGGCCGTCCTTGTCCCCATTGGCAACGTTTTTGTTGTTGCTATAGCTGTTTGCGTTAGAGCTCAAGTTATAATGCGACACATTAGATATTAATTGACCTTTTTCTGGAACCAAGGACACCACTTTACGTTTAATTTGATAGCCATTGCACAAACCATGGAGGTAGGAAACACCTCCATGCACAAACACACACGGTTATTTTATTCTGGAACTGACTCTGAAAATCGCACTTTCTTCTCACAAAAAGACCTGCAGGAGAACTATTAAATCGGCTGTCTGCGAATCCCTTTTTCCCGGCATGGTTCTATTGGTAGTTGCACCGGCACTCATCTGGCTTCTGGCTGGCGGTGTGTCAGCTTCAGCCGACTGCCCGGCTGATTGGATACCGTGGGCAGGCTCCTGCTATCGGGGCCTAGATGCATCGCTGACCGGTAGCTGGTCTACTGCATTGCAGACATGCAGCGGCGATGGCGGTTACATGGTCGTGCCGAGCTCGAAAGGCGAGAACACCTTCCTGAATGCTTCGTTCGTCGATCGGCAGGGACGGGATTTCATCGGGTTCTGGATTCACTGCACCGACGCTCAACACGAAGGGGCGTGGGTGTGCTCTGAGGGGGGCGGCACCACCCCCGTGTCCTACCGAAACTGGGAACCAAATCAGCCAGACGATGAGTTATGGATCGAAGACCAAGACTGGGCTTTCTTCATCACTCGCAACTACAAAGCAGGCACTCACTTCACAGGCTTGTGGGGCGACCGGCACGCCGACCACAGCAACATGTTCGTTGTTTGCGAGCGTCCCCGCGAAGTTGGATGCCGTCTGGCCGCCGATAATCATTCCTTCTGCCTCCCGGTGGATGACGGTACAGGCCGGCCGCTGCTCGGTCGCTGTCTCGTTGGTCACATCTTGGAGAAGTTTTCTTCATCAGGAGCAGTGGCATGCGCACGCATGTGTGCCAAGCATCCAACATGTCGGTCGTTTAACGTGAAGAGGGCTGATCCTGAGCCAGAGGGTGAAGTATGTGAGCTCAATAGTGCCAGACGCGACGAGATCTCTCCTGAATATTTCACTGAAACCACGGGATGCACCTACTTCGATATTTCGTGTTTGTAGATGAAATACGGTCCTAACTTTGATCAGAAACAGAAAATACATTTGGCTCTGAAATACACCTATAATTGGCTCATGTTGACTTTGAATACACTGATACACACCACCATTTTGGCGCCTCTTCATCTCAACAAAAGTCGGTATCAATTGTCAAGTGATCCTGAACCAACTCACACTATTTTGTAAATGGGCTTCACTCTAATTAATCATAAAAGCTTTAGAACACTGTACAATATGCTATAAATTCAAATCACAGTATTTGGTGGATGGGATGTGTGATCTCTGGATCCCGAAGGCCACGGAATCTCCTATATTCAGAGTCCGTCGGCATTGGCCAGACCTGCTGCAGATACGGGATTCATTCTCTAGATTTCGAAAGCTTCAGAACATTCTAGAATCTTCTACAGTAGAATCGTCTTGCGGAACTCGTTCTGTATGCCATCATGTACTGTTATCAAGACCATGCACTTCGTTTCACACCCAACCAAGACAAAATTACACAAAAATGGTCAAAATTCCGATCGAGGTAAAGATTGCATTTTTGACGTTCTATACTTTTTATCTCCATGCTCAAGAGGTTGGTATTTGAGGGACTTGGATCCCTTCCCGAAGTGCAACAAAGGTTTTCATATTTACATCATTTATATCAAATAAGATGATAGAAGTGATGATCATTTGAATCGTCACAAATCGCGTGGATTCTGACCACTTTTTTAGATGCATGTATTGCAGAATAGGCGAGAAATAAAACAAAAACAGTGACACAGAGGAGCAAAAGCTTACAGAGCTGAGGGCTCCACTGGGCACGAAAACACGAAGCCCCTTCATCAGCACAGTGGAAAACAGTCTATTGACTCTGACGGATACATTTTCTGTCTGCGCCTGTGATGTCATTTGGCGGGGGAAAATAGCCGACTCGCGCACATCGTATCGAATTTTAGACCTGCTTTTTGTGAATTATATTCTCTTAAATGTGGCCCCAAGAGCAGTTTGCACAAAACAAAAACCAATTTGTGTGTCACTTTTTAAATGATATTTATAGTACTGTTATCTTGTAACATTTCGTGTCCAGCACTTGTATACTCTACCATTTTGCAACACTTTCTAGTATCAAATGAACTCAGAATTCATTTTTTTCAGAGTTGCTCGAAGTATTAATTTTGTGCTTAGAAATTAACTGGTCAAAATGTTTTGGATTATTAACATTTACAAAAATGATCCATTTGAAGCAAACATACGAACATACGACGATATTCAACGAAACTCGGGGACGCATAGCACCCGAGGCGAACACCCTCGGCCCTCGGGTGTTTAAAACGTCATATCCCACATCACATCACAGCAATCAACAATTGTTAACTGTATTGTAATATATTTATTGTAATAAATGAAATAATGTCAATATTAGTTCCCAATGTTTATGTTAAAACTCAAGAGATAAAGATACACCATGGTGCATTTATTATTGGGAAACTGTCCACTTATCGCCATGGGAAAATGAGAGTGAATAATGATCTCTGCGTGAACTGGATAGCGCACCAGCTGTACGAGCTGAAGCCACCGTCCGCCATATTACCCCTCCGAAAACAACAGGTTTGCCAACCTTCTCCCCAGGGCTACTGTCATTCTCCTTCGCCTTACATAGAGATAAACAGTAGCATGGGAGTGGTATGAATGGCGGCTGCTGACTTCAGTTGCTTGTATAGCGCGCAACGGCCAATGAGCTACCGTATCCGGTTTACAGAGGGCCTATTTGTTTCACACGAATCTGGATCGCGATCAGTGATCCAGCCGCTGGTTCGAGTCCATTCACTCAGTGGCGTAGCTAAGGGGAGGGGGGGGGGGGGCTTGGTTGGGGGCGCACCCCTCCCCCCATACAAAAAATCGTCGCCCCCCCCCCCCCCGCCCCACTGAAAATTTCGCAAACGTTGAAAATGATAGCATTATAAAGAAAAATTGGGTTATGCGCACAGACTATACGTCAACAATAGTTGCCACGATAACAACGCAATCAATCAATCAATTATCCACTTGGCCGATGTGTTAATTATTGATTGTGAATACATGAAACATTAATAAAAATACAAAGACCTAGGCCTATGGGCTCCGTTCACAACTACCCCTCAGCGGAAAGAAAAGGCGAGTTGTGAGTTGAGGGTCAATTGACGCCATCTTACCTGACTTCAATTTAATTTATTAATTAAGGGGGTTTTCGAAACCCTGGCTTCGTCTTGGCTTTGGCTTCGTCTCGAACAAAATGGAAATATTAAAGATTTTGGTGCATGTTCTGCTTCAGGAACAATAATTCGGTTTATTATGGAAGCAAAAAATTAGAATATTTACGTTTGGTTTGCTTCTCAGTTATTCAGGGTTTCGAAAAAACATAAGAGTCTGGTTCCCGCTACTGATATTCTTATTGAAAACGCAATTATCGAGAGTCAGCGAACAGACAAAGCAATCTCACTGGTGGTATAGACGAATCCGGCGACCAAAATTAGAAGGATTTACTGCGGTGGCGAGGCGCTCGCGTGCGTGTTAGACACACGCGCTCGACGCAGCTTCGACCAACAGGGTGTTTACAACTTGCCAAAATGCGCACGCGACTCAAATTAAAGAACGAGGGCAGCCTGCACGCGAGCGCGGCACCACTGTAAAAATGGCGTCGGCGAATTCCTGTCGAGTATCAAATGAACCAACCTCGTTACCATGGGCACGATCTTGCGGCGCCATGTTTTCCCACCACGCGCCCATGGAGTCGAGGATGCAAATGAACGAGGAGCGCGGTGTGGTGCGGTTGCTATGTGGACAGCGCCCTCATTCGACGGCGCACTTGAAACTGTGATCAGCAGCTGGGGAGTAAGTTCGGGTGCTGCTTTTGCGATTTATATCACGCATGCGTGGTCTGTTTTCACTCGAACGCATCTAGTCGATTAACTACGTCAAATCTAGTTTGTGTAGCAACAACAAAGTGTAACTAGGAGCAAGTTCGGTTGGGCGACTAGAGTGACTAGACTTAACCATAGTCGATCTAGATGTCACCCGAACGCTGCGCGGTTTGACTAGCTAGTGCAACTGGATCAACCTAGCTCCGGACCATGGTTTCTCTAGTCACTCGCGAGTTACGTCACGGTTTCAAGATGGAGGATCGGTAAACTGGGCAAGTTTTGCAAACGTTTACGATAATTTGTTGGTTTTGTCCAATGATAATAACTCTTTGCAATAAGATAATGAATTATTTATTGCACCAAAGTTAAGTACAGAAAATAATAGAAATAAATAATAGAAAATAAAATTGACGTACCAACATTTGCTTCGTTAACAATTAGCAGAGGACATTCTTTACAGTTTGTTGTTGCTACACAAACTAGATTTGACGTAGTTGATCGACTAGATGCGTTCGAGTGAAAACAGACCACGCATGCGTGATTTGAATCGCAAAATTGACAAAAGGGACTAGATCAGCAGCACCCGAACTTGCTCTAGAATGTCGTCTGCTAATTGTTAACGAAGCAAATGTTGGTAGGCCCTACGTCATTTTTATTTTCTATTATGTAGTTTTTTTATTTTCTCTAATTAACTTTAGTGCAATAAATAATTCATTATCTTATTGCAAAGAGTTATCATTAGACAAAACTAACAATTTACCGTAAACGTTTGCAAAACTTGCCCAGTTTACCTATCCTCCATCTTGAAACCGTGACGTAACTCGCGAGTGACCAGAGAAACCATGGTCCGGAGCTAGGTTGATCCAGTTCATCCTCGACTCCATGGGCACGTGTGCGTTCCTTCACTAAGATCGCGCAAGGCATGGTGGGAAAACATGGCGCCGCAAGATCGTACCCATGGTAACGAGGTTGGATCCAGTTGGACTAGCTAGTCAAACCACACAGCGTTCGAGTGACATCTAGATTGACTATGGTTAAGTCTAGTCACTCTAGTCGCCCAACCGAACTTGCTCTGTGTTTAAAAAATCGCGTACGCGCGCGTGCTTAACTCATTATTATTACCATTAGATTTGATACGCGTACGGGATACGTGTGCGGCTCGAAAAAAATAGCTTATTAAATCACCATTTTGTGTGATAATTTTATCAGTTTTATATTATACATTTCAACATTTTTATATGAGATGTAAATTGCCGATAGTGTACCACATGAAATAACAACGTAAAATGGAGATTGAGCAGGCGACTTTTTCGAGCCGCATACGTATCCCGTACGCGTATCAAATCTAATGGTCCCTAAAAAAATTACCTCTAACGCGCGCGTTCAAACACGTACGTACATTGAGTTGTCTTTGTATTACAAACGATTAATCTAAAACAATGGCGAAAGTTAGAGAGCCAAATTTTTCCGAGAAAGATAAATTACTTCTTCTTAGTGAGTGGGAGAAACGCCAGAGTATTCTGAAACCGCGATTCTCATCTAAGATAACATCCCAGGCAAAACACAATGCCTGGCAGGAAATCACAGACTCGTTGAATGCTCAGTTTCCTTCTGTACGCCGAGATGTATCTGAACTACAAAAGAAGTGGCAAAACATGAACAGTAAGATGAAAGAGGAGACATCCAGACATCGTTGAAGACGGGTATGTGATTCATCTTTATTTACATCAAGCATCGTTTTAATACCAGTCTAAATCATGGGACACATGTTATTGTTGTGTTTCTGCAGCTCATAAGTAAATCAACTTTGGATCCCTCCCACCCTCCACCTCCCGGCCAGCAAGTCTAAACTTGTATATTTATTGAGATTCTTAATTCTGATGAATTATCTGATAAACTGTATTGAAAGGCTAACCGGTAAAGGTCTTTGAATTGCTTTTTTTCTCGCATAATACGCTCTTTCAACTTCCGGCAGTTCCCAAAATATGCCGCAATGGGAACAATTAGAAAGAAAAGGGCTTACGTTTAATATAGGCCCTATTGTACAATAATTTGAACATCGGACTTAGATTATTCAAATCTAGGCTTTAGTCCAGATGAAGATTTACTCTTTTCGTTAGTCTGTTTATGCTTGTATGATTTGAGGTGATATTTTGCTGAAGTCGATTGCATGGTGATGTCAACCTGTTATTTGCTCTCTTTTATTTCAAGGGGGGAGGGCCAGCACGACCTGATTTGTCTCCACTGGACCATCGACTGATTACACTGGTAGGGGAGAAGTCCCCCACTATAATTGGTATCAATGGTGGCATTGATAGCCTAAGCCTTCCACTACCAGAGGAGCAGCCATCAGCAGCCACAGCCGATGATTTTTCTGTTGCTGCAATACCAGACGAATGGTATATCATTTATAAATAGCTATGGACATTAATACCGGTTGTGAGAAAGATTTCCAAATTAAATTTGTCGTAGGACGAAAATCTTTGAAAACATCTGGTGTAATCGGTGTAAACTTTTGACGTTAGACCACACAAACTAGTACAGCATTGGTAATACATGTCCCATAATCCAAAAATGATCAAACATGTCTTCGAAAGGTCACTTAAAGTAACGTACATGTAGAAATCTCCGCTCATCAAAGTATTTTGCCGGAGTCCCTTTTTTATACTCAAAAATGACAATTCAGCGCTAGAATAATGCTGAATAATGCAAACTTTAAAAAGAATAGTTTTCTGCAAAGAAACCTTTAACAAAAACAAAGCCTCTAAACTGAAACATTAATTCATCATTTAATCTCTTTTCCTGAATAGCCCTCATGTCGGTGAAGTGGAGCCCATCATCCCCTCACGACCAGAAAGTGAGCAGAAAAGGAGTGAAACCGAAACGAGGAGAGCTGAGGTCGAAATTGAAAAGCTAGAGTTGGAGAAGGAAATGCTTCGTCTGCAAATAACAATCTTCCAGCAGACCTACCAGAATCGGCCTGGTGGAATATCTTGAGATGGAATCTGGCCAACCCCAAAACATTGGTCTATTTATTTTCTTTTTGAAAAACATTTGTGCAACCTTTTTGTGTTCCCAAAAGTTGTTCACGTTTTTGTTGTGTCATTGTGTTAAATACACAATAAAAATAGCTCAATATGATATACTGCATTCATTATTTCTCACAAGATTTCTGAACGTTCACCAGCGTTGTTGATTATTTTATGATTTATTGACAAAATTTACAAAAAAGGAAAATTGTCAACGTTTACAACACTTCAAACAGAAGTTATTAACATTTTCAACGTGAACAAAGAAACTGGCAGGAGCAGGATTCGAACCTGCGACCTCCGGGTTACCGTACCGGCGCTCTACCAACTGAGCTATCTTGCCCTATGTTGGCGGTCTCCCAAATTGTCAGTATCTTTGTTCGGGTGGGCGCTAGTCAGAAGTCATAAACCCAGAATGCCGTATAGATCATACCCAATTTTACAATACAACCCGGGAAGCGACATTGTGGGGATCACTCAATGAGGATACGACTCTTTAACTTATAATTCGTCAAACAATCCACAAGGGAAACTGACTAGGTAAATTTGAATACATTTTCAAAGTGAACAAAGAAACTGGCAGGAGCGGGATTCGAACCTGCGAACCTCTTTGTACCATTGATCTCCATTTATACAGACTGGATGGGACACCGCGTCGTGTTTGTGCACGAATGCGCGGCCGCGCAATGCGGCGGCGCTTGTAGAGGGTGATAAACGCGCACTGTGTGTTCTTTTTATGTACTCGGTCTGGAAAAGTGGATTATCGAAAAAATTCTTAGCCTAACGTCATGGGGAGTTTAAGCGCTCCCCAAAAAATCAGTAAAAAAAGTAAATTGCTGTTAAATTTTTATCACACCTGTAAGTCATTAGAGCAGTATAATGTAAATTTAATAATCGTATTGAATATTATTCTGAAATTACATCGTATTTTTAATTCTGAGCACCCATTGTTACATGTATTATTTTATAAACGGAACACTCACAAAGAGAGAATGCATCGAATATGTACCGGCAATCGTGGAATCCCAATTGTCCCTCTTTTGTTTGTACTTTTTCGGAAGGCCTCCCGTGTGCTTTGTACACGGATATTAATCGTGGACGTTTGGTCAATCGTGGACCCTTTGTCTACGCCCTGACTCTGTTGTCCATAGTTCACGATTGCCGGTATCAATACACACCCACCCACATATGTACACACACACAGCTACCGTAGTTATCCCATCAAGAATGTCAATACGTATAAATTTCTGTATTTTTTTATTGTGTTATTAAAGAAGTTTCGTTCCTGTGCATTAACTTTTCTCTGTAGTTGTAACGTTATACATGTACATTGATAGGCCAAATAATAATCATCAGCTAATTACTTGTGAAAGGATATTCCTTTTTCCCGACTCAAGTTTCCATTCTTCTCCGGGCAATTCACTGCCACGCATACGTTAACAATTGTTCTTGTCTATTTTGACCAATTCGGGTGCGAAATCCATTTTTTTCCCCACGAAAATGAAGAACTAAAGAAAAAAGTCTTCCACTTTCTCAAAAACTCCGTTTGAAAGTGCACACAACGCAGTCGCGTCACGTTCGTTCTTTACCCTCTCATAAAACGCACAGTCAGGTCGGCGTTTAGACGCGGTGTCCTATCCAGTCTGTATAATGGAGATCAATGGTATGAACATTGATCTCCATGAACCTTAGGCGCCACCAACATCAGTATGAGTAAAACACCTGACAAAGAGAGCAAAAAAAAAAGAACCAGTCCAGATAAAAGCAGACCAGACCAGACCAGACCAGACCAGACCAGACCAGACCAGACCAGACAAGCAACAAAACAAGCAACAAGACCTACAAAATGCGTTTAGTGAGTGTACCGACACAGATCGAATTCTCGAATTACCGCCAATCCAGTACTCTCGTCTAGTCCCATACATTTCTTGGGTAAAACTGCCCTCTGAGTTACCGTTATACAGGATAATGAGGGTATGCCAGTAATGTGGCAGTACAGTGCTGAAGCATATAGAATGCTTAGTAATAAAACGTAGTTATTTTTTTTGCTGGTAGGAAAAACCCGTTTTCTGAAAGTAAAACCATAACTACAATTTGGATAGAATCATGGAACTAAAAAATGACAACATTTTACCTGTGTCAAATGGATTAGAGATATAGCTTTAAGTAGCCTTAGAGCGGAAATCCGGCACTTATAAGGTAAGAAAAATTGTACCATATAGAATAAATTATGATGATTTGTAAGAGTAATAATAATAATTGGCAACGGTTTAGCCTTTGCTTATGGCGTCCCAGTCTCTAATATTATAAGCTGTCGCCGTGTCGTAACGCCGTGAGAAGTAGGCTATAGGCCTATGTTGCAGTGGCCAGAACCAGCGTCGAACACAAAAGGTGAGGATTGGAGTGAGAAATAGACGGATCACGAATTGACAAAAAAGTAGCACCGATTTGCGCACCTTCAGGTTTGAAAGCGAGGATCTCAGTGCTAAGTAAACAACCTACTATGCTGAATGTGAGAGCCTCGCATTCAACCTGTAAAAGCGCGCAGCAATGCTAATGCGATATTGGACTATATGGGTTTGTAGTGGCGTAGCCAGAGAGCAGAAAGGGGGAATCCTTGCCTCCCTTTACCTCTCTCTAAATTTTGGGGATATTTTCCACCCCTTTTTGTAAAATAATTTGTTACAGGGCTGACGCCACATCATTTGTAGTGTGTTGATTTGCGTTCATTTTGGACATTATGCCTACATGCAAAGGCTTCTTGAAAGCCCGCTAATTTAAAACTGAAGCCTGCAATTTCCTTCTTTTTGAAATTTCAGTACTCAATTCAAAAACAGTGCCTTAAGACACCATCGCAAATGCACTGATTAGGCTAACAATGTGTAGACGGATTTTTTTAGGCTAAACAATGATCGATGAGAAATAACAAACAAATACATATGTCAATAGAAAAAATTTGACCTAAACAGGCAGCTTGTGACAGACGGCGGGTATTATGGCAGTTCCATGGTTATCGAAGGTAGAAAAAAAAGTAAACCCAATGCGTTGCCGCTAGTCTAATTCCCCAAAGATATCAGGAAGTTGCGGTATGAAGGAACGAACATCACGCAGATGCGGTGTGAGCCTCAACTAATGCTAAAACAGAGATATAATAAAAGTCATTAACTGTAACGCTATAGGTGCAATTGGGGCTCATTGTATAATCGGTGTTTTTTTGGGGCAACTGAAGTACTCGCATTATGCGCCAGCAACTCTCCAGGACATTTGGTAGCACAGAAATCTTGGTCACATCGCCGCAATTTAGTACGCAATTGACATCGAGACGTTTTGTACCCTCTTGCCGTGTGCAATCCTCCTAGTCTGGTACCCAGGCTTGACGATTCGTGTAAATTGTTGGTCAGGTATAGCTAACTAAATCACACCATATCAACCAACGATATGCCTATATTTCAGATCATCAAAATGCAACTTCCGCGTCCCCCCCCCCCCCCCCCCCAAATACCCTGGAGCACTGGGAAAATCCCCCCCGGCCCCCCATTATTGGCAGTTTCACATATGAAAAGCATAAAAAAGGGCAGCAGCCAGCCAGCATCGGCGCTGCTCCCCCCCCCCCCCCCCCAACACACACTATCAAAAGTGTTCCGCCGCACCTGCCATGGAGAACTACAGCTTTGTGTCATGTCAAAATGGTTGCGTCGAGGTGGCCTGTTGTGACTTACAATGCCCTCGTCTGCAGTTTATGTTGTTCAGCATGTAAAATAACACAGTGTCCTATCTTAACCATGATATTGATGGCTACTGACTACCAGCTCGGAACCAGACTACAATGCTGCCTGCAGTCTCTTTCTATTTTCTGCTCGTAATCCAAGGTTTATGTAACTTTAACACTGCACACATTTTAATGCACACAGACCTATAATACACACAGACACAAACAGACAGTAAGACGCACTTGGAAAGCCAGCTTAACTCTTTAAAATCTGCCTCCTTCCTAGAATTCACTGAGCAAAATAGTACCGTAGAGAAACTGACTCTTGTATAGACTCCACGGGGTAACGTCCATGCATGCTGACAATGACTATTCATGTGCAATCATTTAAAGGAACCATGCTTCTCAAATTGACCGGATCACATTTTATTTCATAAATGAATTCATTTATATGTATTAAATGTGAATTAAAAGCCAAACTGGTTCAAGTGAAGTTTTAGTGTGATTATTTGCCGCTCAAAAATTTACCCCCCCTTTTTGAAATTTGTTGAGACTCAAATTGAGGGCGCTGTTCGTGATGTAGACCGAGGCACCGAAATTCATGGATCGACTCGATAGTCTGGACCCGGCCCGTATACACACACTAGGTCTACACGTGCAATTTCGTAAGTTGCAACAACAACTAACATCGAACTTACCCTGATTTTCTCCCTTTTAGCGAAGGCTCCTCGGGGAATGGGCCGTTTAACTGCTTTCGCCTTTATCTTACTCACATCTTGGAACTTTGTTGGGATGGCAGTGGACTTGAGCATATTTTTAATGGTCATCCCAAAGGATTTGAAAATACCAGTATCGAAACACGACGGCTCAAAGTGGTCGCTACATAACGCTGAAAAGCTGCTGGGGCCGGATCTCTTTGCTCTTGTCACCTTCACTTTCGCCGTCCAAATTCTCCGATATTTTGCTTCAGTTGGAAATAGATGAAGGCTTACTCCACCCGTCGTTGTTTTGCTGCACCCAGCAGCCACACACCTTGTCGGCATGGCCGAAAAACACTATATTTTGCTTAGATTTTGGACGAAGAATTTTCGCCGTACAATGTACACACAATGCATACCCGTGATGAATGGGTAATGTGCCTCGATCTACGTCACACACTTATGTTAATGAGGTCCCACTCAGGGGGCGGAGTAGCTTGGACAAACATTTTCAAAAATTGTTTTCTCATATTTAATCTGGGAAATAATTGTCTCTGGACACAAAATATCATTGTCGAGATAATACTTTATTGTTTTAAGCAGGAATAATGCAATATAAATCCTAAATCATGTTTCCTTTAAAACATAATTTCGATCAAACTAACATTACTAGCAGTATTCAAACAAAGTGTCGTCAACAAGATTTAGATTAACGCTTTTTCTGTTTTCTTCAAAATGTCCGCATGTCACCGCAGACGAACGATTCATCGTCTTCCATCTTTGCCAAAATCAAAATGTGCAGAAAAAAATTTGTTTTAAATTCAACCCTTTTTTCGCCTTTTTTTCCATTTTAGTGTCCTTTGGCATGGAGCAATCTGGCGAGATTCAGCATCTTCTGGATTCAGCGAACAGTTATCAAGTCTACCCGGTGAGATGGTGGATCCTGGCCGTCCTATCAGTTTTATCGGCATCTAACGCCATGGTGAGTGGTCATTTTTGTTTCCGTTGACCCACAGGCGTGACTGCCCTTTCTAGAGAAATAAACCACAATAGAAACATGCCAAAAGATTTTATCCCAACAAAATCGGTCATATGCAGGAACAGCGAAATATTGGAAAATAACCATCCATCCTTGACAACATGTGGAGCAACCTGCTATTTGAAGATTTATGTCACCGAAATCCATAAAAAAGGGGAGGGTAAATTATCATGCATGTGAACACTGAGTGACCACAACACTGCCAAGAACATCCAACACAGAAAACACAAATTTTCTTCCCCTATATTGCACAAAAATGTCCCGAAAAAGTCTCAAAATTAAAGGTTGTGCAGGGGCGGATCCAGGATTTTTTGCAGGGGGTTCTGTAATTTGGCCAGAAAGGTGACTCCCAAAATGTTTCGTCTGCGCAACAAAATGTACAAGCTGGGGTTGGGGGTGGTGGGGGCTGACACATTTTCTCACCGTTGGTGGCGCCATTTAACTCACTAAAAACCCAATCAACTAACAAACCCACCCATCCATCAACCCACCCACCAACCGAACCCATCCACACCACTCACCCTACCCACAAATAACCCAATCCACCGCCGACGTAGGATTTGATTCATCGTCTTCCAATCACGATGTGCAAACATATGTTTGTTTTAAATTCAACCTGTAGCCATCCTACCCACTAAACCCAATCCAGTCCACTACCCCACCCACTACAACCCCAAACACCACCCCATCAACCGACCTCATCCACCAACCGACCTCATCCACCAACCGACCTCAACCAGCAACTGACTTACCATCTGCATAACAAGTCAGTCCACACCCGCCCACACACAGTCATGGAAACGGGTGCAATCGTGGACCTCCCATTGTTCCTCTTTTGTTTATACTCTAACTTTTTCGGAAGGCCTCCCATTGATTTTGTACACGATTTTCAATCGTGGACGTTAGGTCAAACGTGGACCCCTTTGTCTACGCCCGAATTCTTTTGTCCTAGGTCCACGATTGCCGGCATATACAAACTCACACACACACATACACACACACACAATCTCATCCACCAACTTAGCAACCCCATTTTATTCCTTCCTTCATCGAGATTTTGTATTATACAACACCTGAATAAATCCCTGCCATCTGACTGGTGGATTGTTGATCACGTGGATGGAATTAATCGTCCCAATGGTGAATAGAACTTCCATTGTACGATCACGCCATCGGTCGCGCTGTGTCAATCAGATGACGAGTATTTATTTAGGTGTTGTATAAAACAAATAATAAATGTTTCACGTTCGTGCAATGGAAAGAATAATTTCATTCGGTGACAGATGGAATTTTCCATACATTGCGTCTGTCACCTCATGAAATTATGCATCGCACTCACAAACATTCATTATTTGTATATCATCGCATCGGGACTGGTACATCAATCCAATGATGCTAATCAAGCAGAAAACGAAACACATTCTTTAATGCCTTCTATCTCCAAAATCAGCAAAGTGCCCGCCAACAAGTAAAAAATAGTGTGAAGACAAGTTTAATGATACTTGATGGAAATTACACAGGTCGGGTGTAACAGGGACACCAAAAAAAGTAACACTTTTGGACTCCAAAGTTATGAAATGACCCACTTGCGCATTTAACTTTGCCCCTCGTGCACTCATGCACTTTGGTAATACTAGTTTATTCGTCTTTTTGGGATGGCAAGAACCAAGTTCAAACACTACGGTAATTTACTTTAACAAAGCGCGGTGATGCAGCGCGCACGGATGTAGGGTTAATGCTGCACAGCGCCCTCTACACTAAGGTCAGAGAAAGACTGAGATTGCGGATAACATGCATGTGAAATAAATCTCTTCTGAAAAGAACCTGGATGAGTGTTCTTTTCAGAACCACACATCTTCCTAGAAGAGATTTATTTTACATGCTATTACCCGCAATCTGTCTTTCTCTTATCGTACCCACCATGCAAAGCTTCAAATCTTATTTAAACGTAGTGTACATGATTGGTCATTGTTGCAAATTTCAGAAATGGGCGGATTTGGGGGTTAATATTTTATAGGAAATATCGTTCCACTGACCTGTTCAAAGTTTTGCGTTGTTGGATGGCGAAACAAATGAGAGAAAAACGGCGTTCGTTTTCAACCGTCGGGCGGATAAACCAAGACTAGGACTTGAAAACTATAGCTCCAGCCTTTTGCCCAGTATTGTATTTCAGTACAACTTAAACCTGTGGTGAACCAATCACCTTTATGACATCTAATATAATTTCAAAATCTTATAGTACAAGTGCATGTTGATTCATTTTGTCTGATGGGGACCAACGATCAAATGCATGGCCAGTTTGTTTCCACAAGGAAAACTGACAAGGTCATTTTGAGCAATTTTCAAAGAAAACTGCCAGGTCCTGCGACGGAATTTGCATGAACATGCGACCTCCGAATTACCGTACTGGCCGCGTGGTAAACCGGAGGTCACAGGTTCAAATCCAACACCTGCCTGTTTAATGAAGATCTTTTCAATACCTGTACACTATGAACATCTAACAAAAGAAAACACACGCAGTCCTTTGTTTGTAACAAAGGACTGCGTGGGTTTTCTTTTGTTAGATGTTCATAGTGGTAGCTCGTGGCGTATCCAGGTTTTGGGTCGGGGAAGGGGGGGGGGGGGGTGGCGCTCGAATTGTTTTCGCTCTTAAAAATGTTTAAAAAAGCTTGGGGCACTTTCCAGGCTGATGTCTGTTACCACCCCCCCCCCCCCCCCCCCCCCCCGGTCACTGACTGTAACCTTACGACAAGGCAAAATAAAATACAAAATGTTTAACTTTCCCGCCACGCGCCCGCTTCATTTTGGGGAGCCGCCTGGATTACTTTTTAATGTTTACCAGTGGAAAATGAGGTGAAAAAAAAGGAAGATAAAATACAAGCTTACGAAAAACTATTAAAACCAATTCTCTTGTCCAACATGTGTCCTTCCTTTGAAAATCCGAACGCTAAACATGTTTTTTAATTATTTACTTGGCCTAAAATATTTTCCTTGTGGATAGTATCTAGTATTAAAGGTGTTGCATAGCTTGCGCATCTACTTTTCTGCAAACTGAAGCAAGATACAGACAGTAACCTGGTTACAAAATGCGCTATAATTCTGTATGTTTTTAGTAAAGCTGCTCTCACAGAGCTTGGCGTTCAGACAGAGTTAATTTTAGCGCAGTGCCCAGACCGAGGGAGTCTGCGCATGTGCGTCAAGTGCCAAGGTCTCCATGAATGGGCGAGATATTAATGAATGAACAACCAAAATAGACTGGTCACGCCGTCATGTAGGCCCTTCCAGAGCTAGAGAGTGACAAAGGTCGGCCGGTTCGTGTGTACGGTATGTACACTGTAGTAACAACCACGCCTTATATGTATGCTGTGCATACTAGTACATAGGCCATAGAGCTAGAGTTCTATATAACTCTATGACATAGGCCTACTAATCATGACTCGACTATGCATGTACTAATACAAGCGTGCCCGATCCTACCTCTAGCTCTGTGTTGCCAGAACATGCGAGTTATGTGGCGTGATATGATGATTAATCGTCAATTTGAATATGAAAATTGCACGCTGAATCACGGGCCATTCTCGTTGAATGTTTACGGCGCGGCATGCAAAGTCCTAGCGTGACTTCGTGAAATATTAAAATAAATCACGTGTATTATGTAGTCTCCCTTCTGCGGGAAACTCAGTGACTTACCTACTACAGAGACTCCGCACGAGTTGTTGTTCATTGTTCAAAACATTCATTTAAAAAAATGAATGAACCTGAGATAGCCATGGATCTGTCTCCCGCCAGCGAGGAATCACTGGAGTCTATTAACCGGGCGGACGGTTCCCCTACGCACGCTAGTAACGTCGTGCTTGTAAACAGCGGAGGTAAACACTACAGATTGTACAAGACGCGATGGTGGGTGTTAGCGACGCTGGCCGCTTTGAACTTCTCTAACGCCATGGTGAGTAGGGGATCATAAGGAATTGGGAAGGGGTGGATATGACCGGAAACTGACCACTAGTGGCAAAAGATGATCTTGATCTGATTGCTATAGACCTTATCGGAGATACCGCCTGAACTTGAGTCCGCAAAATGGTCAAAATGGATTGTGGGGGGAAAAAAGGACCAAACATAGTCTCATTTTTTCTTCCAACCAATCCCATGTAACCAGTGTTGCCACTGCTTGAAAATATTTTCAAGATCTTGAAATATTGAGACCCATCTTGAAAACTTGAAAATAAAATCTGAAAAAAACAAAAATCTTGAAAAATTTCCCAAAAGTGCAAAAAAAATCAATTTGATGTAGTATTTTAAAACTTTTTCCAATACGTTGGACTTTTTTAAGGTTGTGTGATTTTTATTTTAAATGTATTATTTTTATTTAGCGATGGGGCGCCATACTTATGGTCAGACCCTGTGTGCACTATAGGCACTGTGTGACTCACACATTGATCTCCATTATACAGACTGTATAATGGAGATCAATAGACTCAGCTCACGTCTTGTTTTCTAGCCATAGGCTATGTGTATAAGTACCCAATTCATCAGCTTTGCCTTGATGTGTTTAAACCTGTACCTACGGCGTACAACATAACATAACAGTGCAAGTCCATGTATTATAATGGCACCAGTTTACTGTACTGTTGACGCTTGTTGACGCTAATTGGCATGACACCATCGGTCATGCTATTTAGCGTCAACAAGCGTTAGCATGACCCATGACCAACACAAAAGGGGGGGGGGGGGGTGTTCGATCTATCGTGCATCATATGAGCTGGGGCAGATCGAACCCCCCCCCCCCCCCCTTTTGTGTCATTGTGTTCCCGGAATCTCAGGAATTTTCTTTTCAGAGGTCTAGGGGGGATGTGTTAGGTAACAATAGTCTGGAGAGTGTATAGGGTATAGGGACAAAAGGGGGGTACCCCTTTGCCCCATATCGTGCTGGGTATAGTACAGCTTGCTGCGTAATCCAGTGACGGGAGGATTCGGAAGGTTTTACAGAAAAAACCAAAAGAATTGCTAAATACTAAATTTTGTATACATGAATGTATTTTATTACACAATGCTGTGTAATGATTTGCATAGGCTTGAAAAATCTTGGAAAAAATTGGATGCTGATCTTGAAAAAAACAAAAAAATTGAGTGGTCACACTGCCTGTAAGTGTGACAATTGTGCGGACTCGACTCATCAACCAGGCGGTATCTCTGATAAAGGTCTATAGCTGATCAACTCTATAGTTACAACACAACCCTTTCAAAAAATTTAACTAAGGATGTTCATCCAGCAGATGTGTGAATTTGGTTCAAAATGACATGTCCCACATGTACCACCATGATTGTAGAATAAGTGATTAAGTTATGGAATTCCATTGCTGCCATTTACGCGTCGCATTTGTGGCAGTGTTACTTGGGTCCGTAGCCGTTTGCGCCGTCAACGGCGCATAGTCGCGTCGTGCCGTCGCATAGTCGCATCGTGCCGTCGCGTCGTACCGTCGCATAGTTCTGTACTGTTTGTATAGGGCCGTCGGCATATGTAAATCAGACACCAGGTACTCGGATTAGGACATCGTTTTCTTCCCGTTTCCAAAACCGAAAACAAATTTGGTAAAATGTTTGAGATGGATTAAAGCTTGTGGCCGGCCGCATTCCGATCTGAATGTCAAGAAAGACAAGTACGTATGCTCTGAGGTAGGATTCGCAGTTAACATGTTTAATATTCGGATCTGTACATGAATAGGAGATTGAAAGTGTATAGGCCCCTACATGTAATTGTCATCGATTTAATATATGAACAGGAAATAACTTGGTGCCCTTTTGCTGGTTGTAGCTAGACCCGTTCTGTGTCGAGCCTCGAGGGTACTGGTTAAGAGTCTTCTTTAATTTTAGACTGGTATAATTCAATTGCGTCGTAACATCCGCGGTTTATTTTATTCCAATACTAACTTACCCAGCAACACAGCTACATCCCGTCCTTGGCCTTTCCGAAACACTGGGCGTATTCGAAACCCCGTTCGCGTGTTGAGGAGATTTTAGACTTGAAATCAAGTCGGTAATTGGACGGTTATATTAAAAATCACTCGGGTGGGACTCGAACCCACGACCTCCTGCTTTCTAGTGCAGATGTCTTACCACTCGACCACCGAGCTTGTCGGAGTAGGGTGGCTGGTTTAAATCTTGTATAGCAGCAGGATAGCAGGAGGTCGTTGGTTCGAGTCCCACCCGAGTGATTTGTTCCAAATAATCTCTCGGGACAACACTGAGTATACAGTGTTTATCAAATACGTCGGTAAGGGTAAAACCCAATATTGAATGTACATCATCCCGACGCAACTTCCAACTTATGAATAATATGCCACGCTGTACGACGGCGCCTGCGGACAAAACAGGGCTTTCTAACGACTTGTGCAAGTCTAAAGAGAGTTTCCAAAACGCAAACCGTGTTCACGAGAAGGATTTTCACTCCCCACTTACTGGGGAGTAGATGAAGAACGCCAAGAACAAAGATGGCGGACTAAGGCCCTTCCGGAACTTGCGTTAATTTTTGTGAAATTCAGGAAGCTCTCATGCAGTCCAGGGACAGTATAAAACAATTATAAAAAAATAGGATCAATGGAGTGGGATTGTCTTCGCCAATTATTATTGCTGTTGCACGATTTTAATTATTTTCGTAAGCTCGTGATTTTTCCTTTCTTTTCATTCGTAGTATTAATACTTGCATAAGTAATGAGGATCATTGACAACATAAACAATACGATGTAAACAATGTATTATAAGTTTGAAAAATAAGTCATTTTGAATTCATGGACGTCCATGATATTATACTGACTAAATACAGATAATATCTTCAAAAACCAAAGAATGAAATTTAAAAAGAACTCACAGTATGTGTCAAATTACACTGGGAACATGTTGCCAGTGAGCATAAAATTAAGAATTTCATGGGATGAGAATGTTCCTTTTGGAATTAAAATTTCTCAGCTCCCAAAGTTTTAACAACCTGAAGAAATTTTGTAGACAACAGACGAAAACCTAAACTATTATACTTATTCAGTGGTTGTGTTTTACTCGATTTTTCTTCTTCCTTTTCTTTAGTATGAATATAAACTTCATTATTTGGCTCCGCACATGATGACTGAGCACCAGGGCTAATCTGCAAGGGCACGCCGTGAAAATGACCATGTTATGTAACAGCACGCCCTTGCTTGCAAGCACTGCTGTAGCTAATTAGTATGGAAATTTATTTTAATTTAGCGCATAATTTAGTAGCCCATCCATGGAAAGTATAGGGTGCACACGCTCTTTTGACGCTCCTTATTTGGCAACCAGCCTGAGAGAACACGGGTTACCCGAGAACGGGGTTTCGAATACGCCCAATGTGTGGCGGGTCTCTCTTCCTCATGCTTCGATAACATTTCCCCGCAACAGCAACTTGACCATCCTTCATGACTTCACAAATGACTTTATGTACATGCCTCTCCTTAAATAATTGTAACCCTTAACTTTCGCCCGCTTGCTAATTTTGTCCCCGCCTAAAGAATTTAAATCCACCGCCTTTGGCAGACTACACCGAGTCGCGTCGTCGTCGATGTATTTGTCCGGGTCGCCGTGCGTTACACGTAATGTTTGTGTACTTCAAAGTAAAGCGGGGGTCATTATACTGTTTGGTGAATAATTGAAAACATCACGCGCTCAGTTTGCACTGACATCTTGAATTTTGTATTGGACGGTGACAAACATGATCAGTTACATCGATGCGTTGCCATGGCAACCGACTCACGCCATCTAGATCTGAACATGCACCTTGGACGTTGCTCCCATTGATCGGGCGCCAGATCTAACAAGCCCAAATCCCCCAATTTTAATATGATTTCGCATGCACCCTATAGGGGTTAGGTTTAATAACAATCCTCGTAAAATAATTATTATTGGAAAGACAAAGTATGGATTGTGTTGGTGATTCGTGTCGAATACTCTCTCATCATGGAAGGCTTAATCCCGATCTACCCGTACGCCGCCATGCGGATCAACGTCTGATATATGCATTGCACGTACGAGCGGATATTTCATAGACTACCATGCGGTTCCGGTGTAGCTTGAATTTTAGTCACTTATGAATGAAATACGGGCTCATTGGTAGTACATGTATTGCGCATGCCTAAGTGAAGATAATTAGGAGAGTGGCCGGTCACGTGAGAGGGTTTAACCAATAACAAGGAAAAGGAGTCCGATTTTTATAGGAATCTGATTTTCATACACCGGCTGCGATTTTTTTTCCTGGACAAGAGACTTATTTTCCCTTGAAATAAAGTCCTCCATACCACATCAAAGGATTCGATATAGTCACAACAGCACCTCAACCAAATTGGTTTACTGCAACATTATAATTATGTAGTTATCTGAATGACGTCGCTACATTGATCTCCATTATTATTGACTGGATAGGCTACGTTGCGCCGCCATGCGTGAACGCGTGCGTTCGATTTAGGTGGTTTGAAAACTTGAACGCCGAGTCGTCACACTAGACTGACGCAAAGCAAACAAATGAAATTGGGAGTCGGGGCAAATTATTTCTTTACCAAACTTGTTTTAATTCTTCGCAATTTTCAAAAAAGAATGTTAACAAAATTAATCAAAACTAGATTCCGATGGAACAATTGTTAAGTGTTGTGCAGCTATAGGCTGTCAAAACTCAAGACCAACAGATGCTTGGAAAAATGGGATTTCGTTCCACAAGTAAGTTTTTTAGTCCGTAGAAAGATATTGAGCTTTTGCTGTTACATGCCTGACGTAATGTTATTGTGTGTAATCTTAGCGCCGGATTTGTTTTGTTTTATTTGTTGTTTTGTTTTGATTTGCCCTGTTTTGTTTAGTTATGTTAAACTTTTTATTTGTTTTTATTTATTTATTTATTTATTGTTTTTTTTAATCCAACAAGTTAATTAAAATCCTGATATCGGGAACTGCGTAGACGGGTGTGAGTTGTATGACAAGCGCATGCATGTTTTCACTCGTAAACCACCAAAGTGAGATACGCGGCGTACCGCAGCGTTGACCAACGTATGCAAACCACTGATCTCTATGAAAAAAATCTAGCACGGGTAAGTACTCGTAGAACACGCTGATTAAATGAGAGTTAACGTGATCATGAATATGCATGTTGTTACCGTAAGGAAAGGACGCCCTCTGTTGGTCTGCCGGAACCGCGGGGGGGGGGGGGGGGGGGTTGTTACCCGTGCATCATGCACGAAAAGAAAATGTTGAAGTCAGGGAAATTGCATTAACAATGTCTGTGGCATATTTTACTGAATTCAAATTAAGTGATCAATGTCGTTATGGACCGCATTGTGTAGTAATGCTAACCAAGTGCTTATCTAGGTAAAACCAAGCATGCGCACATGTGGTTTATCTTGGCCAATACGATATACGCACTGCGATCACTGCAAGGTGGTCCCAAGGTGGTCCCAACGTGGTGTTTTTTTAATGCAAGTTCGCCCCAAACAAGGCTAAAAGCCACTTCAGGTATGGCGCTACAAAGAGAAAAAAAGAATTAAAGATGCATGAGGTACGAATTAGTATTCCTCTTGAAGCAGGAAAGATCGTACGATGAAGGGAAACATGCACCAGGCAAAGAGTTCCATAGAGATACAGAACGAGAGAAAAAAGCTATTGGCATAGCTTTTCGTTCAGCGAGAGTAAATTGGTTAACAGGCAGAAAACCGAGTTTCACGCCCAAACACCCTAAGTAAACCAAGCTGGACAAGCCGGGTGGAACATGAACACCATTCTGTAGTAGCAACATATCTCCGGTGGTGAGAGTGATTGTAAGGATGATCCCAGCTCTTCTCCAACCAAATTAACAATGCACATTTGGTGCTTTTGACTAATACATTTCACACTCTGGTCACGTGGTTGAAAAGGGTTTGTAGTTCCGTAGTTTCCCCAACAGTGGCGTATCCATATTTGGGGAGGGGAGGGGGACAAAATGGCAATTTTTTGTTGAAAAGGTGGCCCCAGGTTTTGTTTGCGCCGGATTTTTTTTTTTTGGGGGGGGGGGGGGGGAAGAAAGTGACCTTATTTTTTCGCCCGGGTAAGTCAAAGTAGCAATAAAGACATTCAAAGGTCAAATAGCAATGGCAAAATACATGTACATCCAAAACATGTTTACAAAACTATAAATGCATTCTGTAACAAACATACCGTCCTTCAAGTAATACAAAGTGAAACATTTTATGCGTTTAAATGTTCAAATTCTTAAAACCAAGAATTAATTTCACACACCATAGCTATGGCAGTTAGGGTTAATCCAGTTAACCAGGTTATTGAACATTTAAACTAAATCCATTTTACAGTGTACTTACCGTCAAATATATACATCATGGAAGCAGATCTACCGGGGATCGTACCCACGGTGCAGAGCGCACAGGGAGTGCATCATGGAATCTTATAAAAACTACATTATTGGCTCGTTGGCCTACCCACCGCCATGGGCGTCGCCAGGATTTTTTTCTAGAGGGGAAATGCACTTACCAGAAAGCAGCAAAAGGAGAAATCACCGGCCATGGAAAAATCGAAAGGGGAGGGGTGCTGGACATCACTTGACGCTTTGTTGAAGACCGCAATACCTATAGACCTATTGTATATAGCCGCATTTTAAGCTCCTTTCAGCAGGTTTCCAGTGTTTAAAATAGCAGTATACATTCAATTGAGTACGACTTTGACTTCGCACCTCGGGGGGGGGGGGGGGGGGGGGGGGGGAGAGTTCCTGGGGGGGGGGGGGCGGAGAGTTCACCCCCCCCCCCCCCGCGACGCCCAGTGCACCGCCCAAACAGGAACATCTTATGCGCTTCACAGATTTTTGTGAAGGAAACGTACATGCCATATGTATGTCATTCTGGTAACGTATACCACTACCTCTACGAATTGCATACAGATCTTAGAGCGAATGCAGCACTGTGAAAATGGTGACACCGGTGAAACTTGTGGGCGACATGTATATCGTGTGTAAAGTACCCGTGTTGTCTGCTAGAAAAACACTTTTTAATTGTTTTATAGGTATTGCTGACAATACTGTTACGGTCTAAAAATCTCCAGACTATCCGTGAATAAAAATTACTAGAAAAATCTGAATTTTCTCAGATGCAACAAAGAAATCAAACAAGATCACACTGATATAAGAAAGAAACAATGTGATTTAATAATGAGAATATTTGAGAATTAATAGGGTTTAACAAGTGTAGAATTATTTAGAAAAGATCTTATACAATATATAAGTTAAAAGATCTTACGGGCGAGGACTTATATAGGTGAGGGCTCAGACGACTTAGGCAGCTCTGTAATGGGCGAGGACTTGGGCGAGGACTTGGACGGCTTGGGCACTCAGCAACGGACAAGGACGACTCCAATAATGCGAGCGAATACAGTTCTTTGATGAGCTGGAACACGGGGCGAATTCACCTCCAAAACGGCCAAAGAGAGACGAAAACAGCGGGGGACTGGGACTGGCTCCCGTCGCGAAAATATGGGGATATAAGACCCCAAATAATGAACCGACGACAGTTCACAGATAAATGTCTTTTTTCCGGAAATAAAACTCGGCTCTAACTGTCTCCAGACGCTCCTACGCAGACGAGCCATATACAGGTCACAACGAACGCAAAAATCTCAAGTCCTGGTTTTATTCCCAAGCTAGCCCGTATATAAAGAATTTAATTCATTCCAGAGATTACTAGAAACTCTAGAGAATCGTACAAATTTCGTCACATCTAAAAAATAATCATCTACACAGCCCCCGAATACAATTACAATGTATATACATTCTGTAAAGGGAATTTCACACCGCTTATTACATTTACTATGCGTACATAACAATACAGTAAACGGCCGAATGAAAAATGCCCGTCAGTTGTTGGTTCTTAATGGAAAATCAGCATGTTCAATGCGAATACTGACGTCACAGATCGCACAAAATCTATCCAATCAGAGCTCAAAGTGCATCGGACGTTCCCAGCGCCCTGTTTTAAGGCTGGTTTATAGTCGGTCGACAATGGTCGCCGCGACATAAAATTGACGCGCGATCCTTTCACGCACATTTAACGTTTAAACAATAACTTTACGTTCTATATTAATGTGCGTGAGAGGATCGCGCGTCAATTTTCTGTCGCGGCGACCATAGCCGATTGACTATAAACCAGCCTTTAGGCGGTGGGTACGAGCGAAAAAACGACATTGATTTTATTCAGCATAACATGATGAACAACCTCGTTCCTCATGCGGGTACGATCTCACCACACAGCGTTGTTTCGCAGCATGTCCTTGGTGTTATGTTCTGAAGAAACCTGCACGCGGGTTAAAGTGTTGAGGCCAGCAAAGTATGCCTCAAGAATTAACCCTGTGATAGGTCTTGTATCGGACTCATTTCATTAGCGGCCAGTTTTCTCCGAATCGGCACAAGAGCAGCCATTTGAATGAAGATTCCAGAGAATATACCCGCAATGACGTAGAACATAGTGACGTAACTTCCTGTGTCGTCATACAATCGACCTGTAGGGAAATAATGCTATGTTCAATGTTTTATTGTTGAATTTTAGTTTTGTACTTTTCAAACTGGTTTAATTTTGCAACCAAAAAAAGACGTTAAAACTCAAACTACCCAACCCTCGACAAAATTTCTCCATGCTCCAAACAACTTTCTCAAAATATCGCCCTCTGGCGTCACGTGTTTACATCTATACACGTATTGAAATGTCCTAGCGTTATGCGCACGCATCGTGTTTTGCATTAAATTTGGTTTAGGAATGAGTCACAGGTTAATAGATAGACCATGGAGGTATTTTTAAGACTGCGTTTATGCGTGGCATGCATACCGCCGGGTATAGTACTGGTAATGCACAAACGGCGGTACATGGTCTCCACTGTGATCCGTGACCTAATCTAGCTGAGTGACATCATGGAGCTATAAAAAGGATTTTATAGCTCCATGGTGACATTGAGCGTGTTTGATTACTTACCCGCGCTTACTCGTGCCTCTAAATCAGGGAAAGTTGCACATGCGCAGTACGTTAGAGTAAAGTAAACGAACGATCTCAGGTCACTCGAGTGACGTCAACGCGGCTCGTGACAACATCTCTGTAAGCCTGGTGGTGCTATTTGCGATACCCAATTTTTTGTTAATTTGTTATATCATTTATTGATAAATAATTGGTTTATTGTTAATTGTTACTATTTTAAATGACTCATAGAATTAATTTTATATTTATAACAAATTGATAAGAATGAATGAGGCTCAAATTTTCAATTAACAAATTTAGCAAAATGGTCACAACTTTTTAACTGAAATTGTCCTTCAAAATGAACAAAAAATGTAATCAACAGAAATCCATAGCTTTGCATCGGGTTAACCTATCATGACCATTGACCCCTCAATTGATTTCTATTTGTTTTTACTCCTTCCAGTGATATAATATTTAAAAGAATTGAAGCAACTTAAAATCTTCATGAATCTGCCTTGTTATAAGGCTGAGGCCGTTTTCCAAATCCCAGCCTCGTCTCCATCTTTGGCTTCAGTCATGCAGTTTGGCAATGGTGATGGAGCCGGAGATGGAAAATGGCCTTGAGTGTCCATGATTGATGGACAGACAGAATCGGAGCCCCTATTTTAAAGTGGATTGGTTTTAAATAAGGTGACATACTTGACCGAAGCCATGGTGCTTCATTCGCAATATGTACACATGTGTTAAATTTACGTCAATCGTCCAGGGTAATTTGGAAAGAAATATTTGTCGCTGTTTTGAATTAATTTCCCACCGCTGGCGCATCATCGCCGGACGTGGCAGCCATAGGTAACTTAAGTAACCGGCTCGGCGAGTCGGTTAATAGCATTGATCTCCATTGTCTGTATAATGGAGATCAATGGTTAGTAGGGCCAGGCCCGAGTAAGCGCGAGAAGTCACGTGACAGCTAAATCGAACGGGCTCGCGCTTGCACGAGTACGAAGCGCGGGGGAAGTAATCGAACGCGGTAATTATTACTTTTAAAGAATAATGGCTACATAGGCTACGTAATAGTACTGTGATTTGCTGGCATTAGTTTATTCAGTTTTGGTATGTGTTTAATTCCGGTGTAGCGTGAATTTTAGTCACTATATGAAAAACGGTAGTATTGCACAAGTGATTGATGATATCGATAATTGGAAGAGTGGCCGGTCACGTGAGAGGGTTTAAACTTTAACCAATAATAGAGAAAAGTCCGATTTTCATGGGAGTCGGATATTCATAAATGACACCGGTAGGGCCTATGCCTTATTTTAGTCGCACTACACTTTATCAACTTTGAGAATCGTTATTGTAAAACTGACAAACCTGCTACTATGGGGCCAACCAGGTCACCAACACCTCTGAAAATGTCAGCAAGGCCCAGTCCGCTCCCGTAACTCGCCACCCCAACAAAGTCCCGCACCAGGACATTATGGGCCGACTTGACCAAGCCCGTCCCCAGCCCAACCAGGCAAGCGGACGCCACGAAGGCACCGTAGTGTCCGAACTGCGCGATCAGCACCCCGGCGATACAGACGAGAGTGGAACCGGCAAAGACGACCTCCGCCGATAGCTTACCGTACATCAAAAAACCGCTCACTAGCCGTCCCACCAGGCTGCCGAAGCCTATGAAGCTTACCAGCGAAGCAGCGCTTGTCCCTCCCACACCAATGCCCTGAGCACGCGGCACGATGAAGACAATGTACGGCATGTACGCTATGTTCAGCTGTACCTGAATAAGGCAGTACAGCGTGAATCGATAGCTCTTGCGGAACAGATTGAACCCAAAACAAGATGAGAGTTTGGACAGTTTAGCAAGGGGTGACTTGGTGCCTGCAGAAGGGACAGCTCCCTCTGATGATGCATTTAGCGTCTTGATTTCACTGTACTGATGCGGTGTTGCGGCTGATGTACACGGTTGATCATCCGTTGGTTCGCCATGGTGACATTCGTTGGCCCGAGGATTCTTCATGCGTGGCTGGAGTGGCTGAAATACAAGTCCAGCCACGCAGATATTGCCGCTCAGCCCGGCCATAATCAGCATGGCTCCTCGCCAGCCGTAGTGGTCCAGCAACGCCCGGAGCAGGAGGGGCTGTACGATCATTCCCACGCCCACACCGGACGAGGTGAAACCGTTCGCGATCGTGAAGTATTTCTTGAAGTATTCCAGGATGACCACGTTGGCTGCCATAATAGCACCAGCCGTGCCCAAACCTGGAAAGATGAATTATCACATCATTAATGTTGCAGTTTGACATAACCCATGATGTGATGCGCTTTCCTATTAAATGTAGAGCATTGGACAGGTTAACGTAGGTAAACAAACGTAAGTCTAGCAAACGTGCACAGATTAATCTTCTGCTGCATGGGTAATCATCAAAGGGCATTTCTGTCTTTATATCGTTTACTTGATATCGGATCTGCACTATTTTCGGATGAGATTCGCCCTTACTGACAGACAAGACAAAGATGGTAAAGGCTTGCTAATCTTAGGTCTTTTCAAACTAGGCCTATATAGACAAATCTAGGGGTTGACGCGGGGTTGACGCAGGGTTAAAAAGAAGTAACGTTGCACCCTTGACAATCCTCAACTCTGTGTCAAACCCTGCATCAGCCCCGAGATTGGTTTAAACTCCGGGTTGAACTTCACAACATACCAAGGTTGAGATTTCTCAACCTGGTGTGAAACTCTCGCTTGGGCCCAGATAATTATAGGATAGATCATGATGTCATGATAAACCATGGATCCGCGGTGGGAATTCAGGGCATGTTTATAGCATGTATACATCGTATCTTGAATATTATTTCTCAAGACCCCACTACACTTGGATAATTATGGAGTTCCTCAAGATGTTGTAGTTTTTCCCACAGTTTCAATCTTCCCCAATATTTAAGAGTGTTCTTCTCCTCGAGAATAATGAAAACGCAGAGTTGTCCTTCGAATAGGCAACTATCGATTGACGATACAAAGCAGGACTGGGTTAAATTTTAATCGAACCAACCAACCAACCAACCAACCAACCAACCAACCAACCAAGTCCGCCATACAAAATATCTGAAAACACAAGAAATGAGTGGATCAACAGTCGGCACTTACCAACAAATGCACATGCGACATACATCTGGTAAATATCGCTCACCCGTGAACTCGCAAACAGGCCGACGACTGTTATAATTCCGCTTATAATTCCGGTGAAACGACAGCCATAACGGCTGCATACAACAGCCGACAGAGGTGCTGGAACAGTGAGTTTAGCAGGAAAGAAAATAATCGGTCACTACCGGTAGTTATTATTCCCAGGGGCCCCTAACATTTGACAAAGGGCATCGGTATGTTGGTTTCCTCTTTACAACTGATGAGAAACATGTACTAAAACGGACGTACTAAAATATTTTGATCGAAAGTGAACAATTGAAACGGTCGTAGGCCCAAAACAGCAACCAATGCCTTGCCGTTTGTTTATTTAACATAATAGTTATGTCATTTTGTATGCATCGGTATCATTTCAATACACAAGCCATGTCGATCATGAAAGTTGGCAGGGCAATATAATCATGAGATATTAGAAATTAATATTTGGTATAGCCAAAATCGGTTTTATCAGCAAATGAAAATTCACTCTCACCGATCGGAGCTAGGGACAAACCGTTCAATGTTATTGTTAGTTTCACTTTCAAGGCATAGAAGTGTGAACTTCAAACTTAAGAATTAAGAGAAACTGTAGTCTGATGATAACATCGTAAACTCGGTTGAAACATTATGCAGTACAGGTAAAGCAGGCTCGTGTTTAACTTTAATTTTAAAACTCTCCATTTTTAACATGCTGTACGAGAGTACAACATGGTTTCTTTCAGTACAGTAACAATATCTTGGGTCAAAATCGAATATATATACATGTACATGTCATATAGACATTCATGCAAAACCATGGGTAATTTTCCAATAGAAAATGGCTGATTGAAAACGACATTTGAAAAATGATCGAGTTCAAAGCGACTCACATCCAAAGAATGAACACGACGCGACCACACTGCCGATTGCTCCGGTCTGCATAGCACTAGCCTCGAACTCGTGCATCCAGCTCGTGAACAAAACCCCGGAAGAGCGGAACATGCCCATAGCCAGAATGTACCGGTACACGACGTGGGCCGCTCCGGCAGCTACCAGCCCCCATCTGCCATCCGGTGGCGGGACTGGAGCGGGCGATTGACGCGTCATGACGGGTACGACTCGACTTTTACAACCCCCGTCAGCACGTCACTGGTTGTCCGCTGTGGACATCGGACATTTTGGATCTTGCGTCTGATGATAAAAAACCAAAGCTACGGCATTAATTAATTTACGCTAACCCCCTTGATGGGTGCATGCAAAATCATATTATAATTGTTGGATTTAGCTGATGGGTTAAATGCATACAGTACAGTGTGGCGCATGTCTGAACCACAGCACTCGGTCGTTGTTGTTGTTGATGTGATGTATATTGCACGTACGGCAATCTAGTGCCCTTAATTGTGCATTAACATAACTACTGCGTGTCAAAACAGTTCAAAGTTCAATAGAGGTGGCCGTACATAACACATTTAAGGACTCGCTCGGACAGTGATAAATATAGGATGTGTAAGTGAAAAGGATACCCTGCCCGATATCGATATGGGGTGAAAAATGGCACTGCGTGTTGCGAGTAGCACTACAAACCCTACACCGTAAAGTTTCAATGGCGTGATGAGGAATAAATAATGAGGTGGCTATAGACTTAACGGCGTTTGGTTCAACTTCAATGTTAGGTCGTGGCACAAAGTTAAAAAGAAGTTGACACAGTTCACGGGGAACATTCAGTCCTTCTGAAATTACATCAGGGGAAAACTGTTTTAAATCCAATTTCTTGGCAGCCTCCAACACTTGTGTTACGGCCTCCAAACCAAACTTACATACAAGAATTCCAACCTTTTCGTTTTCAGTGAGGTAGGAAGATTTGAATGTTACTCCACTGCTGCAGTTGGTCAGAGATACACGAAAGGCTTGGGTGTTTTGTTGAACACGAGGAAGAGTTTCCGATAGTGATTTAATGTCCACACGCTGTATTTTTCGGCGAGGCATCAGTACATGGCAGAAAAACCTCCTAAAGAAAGCTGTAATACTATTACTAAAGACTGTAATAGCAAACCAATGGCAGACAAACTACTAATTATAAGTAACCAAAACGAAATTGAAAGTGAATGAACTTGAAGATATCCAGCAAATAAGCAAATAAGCAAAAAGCTCTCGATCTCACACACAACTACAGTGTGCTCGGCAGACGTCCATTTCCTTTACATTGGCATGCACGTGGATCATTGCTATAATACGTGTACATGGACATTTGTTAACTTTCAAGCTAGGCTGAACCTCCTTGGCTCCCGGTCTAGATCCACGGCCAGTTCACAGGGCAAAGGTTTTACATGGAAGAATTATCATGGTCATTGTCTGTGCAGGCCTGTGACTGTGGGTGACCTACGACAGCTAAAGCAATTGACCTTGGGTTGGATCAAGACGGACTTGGCCCCACTGGCGAATTTTTTTCTCACTGTGGGAAAGTCCAATATATCAACTCCCATTGTGGCTGAATTGCTCGTCATTGCAAAATGTATAAGTGCACGTTCATACGCTCAATTTAGCCATTAACCCTCACAGTCCCAAATCCTCCAATTGTAATGATTTTGTATGCACCCTAGGGGGTTAAGGTTAAAGAATAAAATCATAAACAAATACATGTAATTAACTTGAAGACAGTAAAAATGAGTATACTTAACATGCTCAAAATCAAATGGTATATTAAAACAACATAGTAGGTGCAACTACAAAGATTAACTTTCAGCCCTGACTTAACAGGATCAGTTAAGCTTAAGGCTGCTGATGAAGAGCTGACATGAGGGCATGTTCTAACTGATTTTGTCAATTAACTCGTGTGCTATTTTTAATCCATGTAATTTTAAGAGCATTTCAAGCAGATATTTTGTTCATTACTGATACTTGTACCTAAACGTGAATACTGTGTATAGGTACTTATATGTGACACAGCTAGGGTTAAGAAGTTCAAATACAAGTTTTATTTAGGCTAGATAGGTTCCAAGGGAAGGTTCCTTATCAGTCGATCAGAATTATGACCATTAGAAACGTTGATGCTGTTATACAAACATTGGCCTTTCCCATAGTGGGAATAAAAGTTTTGCTGACCGCGGCCTACTCAGTGTACACGCTAGTGATAGTGCTTACATAACTGCCGTACCGTACCTTTCCGTTGCTCAATATTAATCACTCGCTGTTGGAATTGCCTGTATTCGTCCGTCGGGGTCTGGAGGGTCCAGTTTGCCCTACATGCTACGATTGTTCCTTGTATGCTCTGTATTCCTTGCCATAAATTGTTGCCTTAGTGAAGTTTGTGCATAGGGCCTACATGAGGTCGTGTATTGTTTCTAATAAGGGTATGGCTATAAGTAGCGCAAAAAAACGCACAGACATTAACTTGCACTAGTCCTTAAATGTGTGTGGTACCACATACATGCAGCGTCTAAAAACTGTAGCTTAATGTGCAAAGTCGGAGCATAGGCGGCCTAGCCTATGCACCCAGGCCCGTTTCCCCCTCCCCGGGTGCGGGGGTGCGAACGCAAAGAATGTCGGGATACATTTTCAACGAAAATGTAACATATATTTGCGCATAGCAACATTGTGTGCTTTATTTTAACCCAAAATAAAACGGTTATATCTATTATGACAAACGATATTGTTTGGTGGCATCCTGAAAATTATTTTCCAACAGGTTACCCGGATTTTTCCCGCCCGGAAAATTTGTTCCAGACGGTTATAGTGCAATTCTCTCCGCCCGTTTTTTTAAGTGTTTTTTTTTTCTTGTGGGAAACTCTTTTAAAGTCATTCTCGGATCGGACACGATTAAAGATATACTTGTCATGATCTTCCCCAATTAAAAATCTAATTATTTTTTCTTTCAACGAATTTGTCTAATTCGGGGGCCTTGGTTACTTTCGCGCCTCCAACGCACAAGAAAGTCCGGTGGGATTGGAATTTATTGTCGGGTCGCTAATCATTCCAAATTATTTATTCCATAACTAAACATGAGATTTTGTCGTCGGATGTCTCATTAAAAAGTGAGTAACTTTTGTATTAAACAGTTTCACATGTTACTTTTTTTTCAGGCATGGATATGTTTCGCTGCTATCACCAACTTTACGGCAGTATACTACCATGTGACCCCCGATGACGTCAACTGGCTCTCACTCATCTATCTCGTTGTCACAGTGCCTGTTGGTTTTATTGCTAGCTGGGTGCTGGATACATTTGGTATTAGAACAGGAGTAAGTAAACAGGTTTCAGGAATACAACAAATTCTCTCAAATGTTAAGTATTGATGGAACATTGTACGGTCATGAATTTTTATAAGAGCGGATATAATTATTATGAATGTAATGGGATTATGTGATCGCATTTAATGCGTAGGTATTTATGAAGCACATTTATCCACCAAATCACGGAGCTATATAGTGCTGCAGCCGAACCGAACAAAAGATGGCCGGACCGGACCGGACCGAACCGAACCGAAATTGTCGGTTCGGAAGTTCGGCAAGCTTTACGTGCACATATTGTAAGCGCCAGGAATGCATGCGATGATAGGACAAAATTAGCGCGCACAAGCGACACGGATGGTTGAATTTACGTGTTGATAAAGGCCCATGATGTTCGTTGTAGTTTAGTTCGCAACCCTTCAGCTTCTATGTTGTGTCTTTCTCTCTCATTTTTATGATATTCACGCTCTTTGTCAATCCCAAAGATGCTGATCGGTTCCTGGGCGAACCTCCTGGGCATCATCCTACGCTACATGAGCACCATCTCCGCCGTCCCCGAGGATAGCCGCTTTGCCGTGGTCATGTGCGGCCAGAGCCTGGCCGCCGCCGCCCAGCCCTTCCTGCTGTTCGCGCCCACCAAGCTCGCCGCCGTCTGGTTCCCGGAGAGCCAGCGGGCCATTGCCAACACATTGGGCTCTATGTCCAATCCCTTGGGTATCTTGGTCTCGTTTTTGGTATCGTCGGCTATGGTCTCCAAGCCTGCCGATATACCTATGATGGTTTGTACTGCATTTGTTTTCAAACTTAACTCTCTAAAAAAAAGTGCCTTTTGCTCCTAAGTATGCCTTTCGTGAGTGTGACGTCATAAGTAGATCTGGAAGTGCATTTCAAATGAGCGAGTGCAAGCGTATGCTTCACTGATTTTTCACTCACAAGTGCCATACGTATTTTACATCCGGAAGTCTAACAACGCCAGTTGCAACAGCCAGCTTTATAGCAAATGTCTTTAGATAGAGACGGTGGATGGCTCTATAGGCCTATACCGCACTACATTTACGAAAAACCAAGGATAATCAAGGAACAAAAGAAGTGGAAAACATCTGATAATGTATGATATTTTGAACACGCGCTGATCAAAAGGTTTTCGTCCAAACCAACAAGTGAAGATTCATCAGAGGTATAATAATAAGGTAGTTAAGAAAGGATAAAGACAGGGACCAATGTGGCAAGAATGCCAGACTGCCAAGTAATTCTGTTGCCCTGAAAATTGTCGTTGATATACAATATCAAATACACATACGCTCAAAATGTTTCCTCGAATGTTCACCATGTGTGCTGTTGCACCAGATATAAAACTGTACGCTTCGAGATGGTCAAATTTTGTCCAGTACATCTCTTCCACATTGATTATGCTTGTCATTTTCTTTCTTTCAGTTGTGGGTTTACATCATACCAGCCGCTGTTGCGTGCGCAATGTGTACATTGGGGGTGTATCGGAGTGCACCGCCCACCCCTCCCACAGCCAGCGCTGCCGGGGATCATGAAACATTTTACCAGGGGTTAAAGAAGGTAAGATTATCCGGGGGAAAAATGCTTAAATCTTATTCTGTAATTATTTTTTAAAAGTATATTTACACCCTAACAATTAAAGGGGCGCCGCCTGCGAGTTAACAACGCCCTAGTAGACAAACCTTTGGAATTTTAATGACTCATTGAATGCAGACGATGGCCTTTTAAGCGGCGGTTTGAAAAACGGCCGGTTGGCGTCTATGTGCGATTACTGTAGTGCTGCGGCCGAACCGAACTAAAAATGGCCGAACATGGCCTTTTGAACCGAACCGAACCGAACCGAACCGAACCAAACCAAACCGAACCGAACCAACATTGTTGGTTCGGAAGTTCGGCAAACTTTACGCACATAATTGATAGCGCTAGGAATGCATGCGATGATAGGACAAAATTAGCGCACACGGGCGGCACGGATATGATTGAATTTACCTGTTGATAATTCCCTTTTTCGGCCTTACATTGGAACAGGTTTGGACTCGAGAACATATATATTTACCGTGTAAACGGTTACATTAGCCCAGGTACTGCATGCAATGTAGACAGTCGATAGAATTAAGAAAAAAATGATAAAGCCTTTTCCATTCCAGGAAGGTAAACAAAACAATCATAAAAGACCAAGTCGCGACCGCTTGCATCCGGCCGGCCATGCGAGTTTCCATCCCTTCACCCCGCCTAAAAAATGTAGTGTACTCGAAAGCGAGCCCCGCCCAGTATGCAATGATTGGTTGTTCACACGGCGACACAACATGAATATACATTTCTTGTTTTGTGGGGATGCACAGTCCAGGGAAGAGATTTGTTGAAGTTTGTGAGCGCGTACGGCGTGATGAAGCCCTTGTTTGTCTCAGTTTGTGAACGTTCTGCGTTGAATAAAGTACTAAATGCGGGTGGACAATATTGAACGTCCGCGGTATGTTAATTGGGCTACAAAAAGCAAAGCCCTAAATTAATATGACTAAAATTAAAATAAAAAATATACACGACTGAGTCCTGAAAATGTAATGTCTTGCTGGAATTCTTGACAAAAAGACTTTCTATGGTAAAAAAAAAGAATAAAGAACAAATTCAAAACATGTTATTTTCAATAATTTAAGAACCACCACAATCCGGACATATTTTTTCACATACGCCGCTATAGCTCCCACCCTGGGGCTTGAAAAACGTGACCAAACCCCTACATAAGACCTAGGGCAACCCGGGGGAGGGGTGGGGGAAGCAATTGATAGGCGCATAATGATTTTATGGCACTGTGTCTAGGCAATCCGGACATGTTTGTTCCCACACGCCGCTTCATTACATTGCTGTACTGATGCGAGCATCCTGGGTATTTTCAATATCTGACACCGACCCAATTAGAGATGGACATGGTATGCATGACCCAGTTTGGACCCACCATGCCATTACTTACCTTAAACGTCCCCTTTGGGGTCGTGAAGACGGGGCATTCGCCACAGACAGACGGGCTTTTGGATCTTTTGGTGTTCGAAACAACACCAGTCTCGTCCATTTGTTGTCTCGCCTGAACGAAGTTCAGGAAGAGACTATGCAATCACTATTTCTGTAAGTAGTCCGTAGTCCGTAGTCCGTAGTCCGTATTCCGTATGTGTCATCATATGAATTTGTTAACCCCACTTTTGTTCACTTAATTTCACAGTTTAAATCTCGCGCGTAGAGTATACCACAGAGGTCTAGGGTTATTAAATTGGATTAACGCTGGCCCTGTGTAGCTGTGCGTTCGGCCCTGAAATGTGGCCCGGCACACTCCATTCACAAAATGGGTAAAACAAAACATGTTTGCACGAGGGCATGCATAAACACAGGCACTGGTTTATAGCTGCAAGTAGAAAACAAAGATATAGTTAAGTTTAGTAATTGTTTAATTTTCTAAACATTACATAATCTCAATTATTTTGGAAAAGACATACGTATGTGGGTGTACATGCATATATATACTCCCCACATACAAAATGGTACGGCCCAATAAACAAGTGTACGTTCTTTGCATCACATAATTTCTGTAGCTGCCTTGAATGAACAGTATTCAGTTCCAAATTTACATTATTTCAAAATGAAATTAACTCCTCAAAAGAACACAGTTTTAATCCCAGATAACTGATTCACTAATGGATAGTTTTTAAATGTCTTAGTTACAGTAAAATCGAAGAAAATCTGTCTTGTAAAACGGGCGATGAGCAGAGTCCAAGATCATGTAACGCGTGGTAAGCAATGGTAGATCGATGTAAGTCTCGAACAATGCCTTATTGATCGAAAGTTGTCATTGGCCACTTTTTTCTTTGTGAAAAGTACGTAGGTTTTTTTCAACCAATCATAACAGGTTTTACATGTAAGGAAAGAGGAGGATCTAAGCTATTCGATTCCGTTTAACCCCGTACGATTCGATACTCCAGTAAGGAGTTACAGTCAAAAGAGTAGACGCGAGGGCGCTCAATCGGTGCGTTTACACAGAAAAATGATGAAAAGTTCACATTTTCAAAGCCGAAAGTACGTGGATTTTTTTCAAGATAAAATATATGTATATATATCACGAGAACGACAAAGAGTTAAATCGTATAGAACCGTTTAACCCGGTGAAAAAGACCGCATGGTTATCAAACTATGACTCGAAACGTCGAAAAATGGGTCATTTTACGCGGATTTTCGCCCGGAAATGGGCCCCGCACAGAGGTTTGAGCTTAAGTGAACACAACAAATTCATATGTTTTGTTAAAGTTTTGACAAATTGGTCCTATTATACGCAAATTTGAAGTCCAATTGCAATCAATCTTGGGTCATGCATTCAATAGTGCAACTTGTATATGATGCTTGTGTCAAAGGTCAAGCACTGAGCTCAAAGGTCATTTGCTGTAAAGCTCTAAAATAGGCTAGAATTGTCCAACTTAATTTTTGTCTCATTTGAACACTGGAAGTCCAATTGGAATCAAACTTGGGTCATGCATGCACTATTGTAACCTTTATATGTAACCTTTATATGTAACCTTAAAAGAGGCTGGAATTGTAAAAATTAGTCATTGTGCTATTGTGCCGATTGAGTTGTCAAAATGTGCAGAGAACATGTTTAAGCAGGCGAGACGCGTGATTCGAGAACCACCTTGTTCTAATTACTCTAAGCATGCGCGTGTGAAGGCTTTAGAAAACACCCATGCAGGGGCCAATTTCACGGAGCTGCTAAGCACACAAATTTGCCTAGCACCAAAAAGTCTTGCTTAGTAAAAACAGGTTACCGGTAATAACTCATCAGAGTGAATTTTATACTAAGCAAACAGCTGAATATCAGTCACAAACAACATACGTCACATGAAAATTTTGTTGGTAATCCTGATTTTACCAAAAGAAGACTTTTCGTGCTAAGCAAATTTTTCGGCTTAGCAGCGCTATGAATTTGAAACCAAATCAATGGAAATGGAATTTAACATTCAGAAATTTGCATTTGTATACAGACGCCGCACAAACTACGACCAGTTGGATATTTGTTGGTGACTGAGCTTTGATATTTTTTGTTTTACTTGTTCTCTACTTGTTCCTCATAGTGCGTACGGAATGTGCCGTTCATCATTTTGTTCTTCTCCTTCGGAGGCGGTTATGCACTCTTCAATGCTATCAGCACCTTTATGGAACAGATTGTGTGTCCAATTGGTTACAATGATGTAAGTTTATTTATTACATTTCTTTACCCGGGGTGTGCCAAAATAGTTTAAAACTGGTTTCCATTGGGGCCCTGCATACATTAATTAAAAATAAATATTTACACAAATAAATCTCCATAACCATTGTTGATTAAATACGAATATAATCATTATTTTGTCCTTAATAATAAGTACCGGTATATTAGCACATATGTTTTTTTTTGTAATTTTCATACCTTGATGATAACCTTTTGAACTTGCTTCCGTAGGATTTTGCGGGCTTGGTTGGTGCTTTGATGATAGCCTTTGGCTTGGTCGGCGCTGTCGTTTCAGGGCTAATAGTCGATAGGACCAAGGCCTTTACTGCTGTCAGTAAAATATGCTTCAGCTTGGGAGTAGTGTCTATAATTGCGATGGCAGCGGTAAGAAGTAAACTAATAGGCCATCTGAAACTTCTTGCTCTTACTTTTAACCCTTATGCACATTGCCCATTTAGCTTGCGAAACTGCTTGCGCCAGCTTGCGAAGCCAACAATAGCGCAAGTATAGTAGCGCAGTAGTGCAGTCGGCAAGCGTTCTTGTGAAAGCTTGCGCAAATTTAGCTTGCGAAATGGCTTCGCAAGTTGTTGCGCTAGTTTTTAACCTGCGCAAAAATAGCGCAAAAATAGCGCAAGCCAACGCAAGCCAACGCAAGCCAACGCAAGCCAACGCAAGCCAACGCAAGCCAAACTGCACGTTTTTCACAATGCATCGCAAGCAGTGTACAGGCCTAACGCAAGCATGCGCAACGAGCGCAATGCAGCGCAAGGCATGCAGCACAAGCTCTTCTGTTTCCAGAATTGAATTGAGATAGGATACCTGAAAAATCTGCGATTTAGGGCGAATTCTTGCACTCGTTGCGCCGGTGGGCAACAGCATTTCACAAAAAATCGCAACAAATTGCAAAATTTGCAAATAGCGCAATATATCGCTATATATTTTGGCGGAAAAATTTGTCGCAAAAATTCGCAATATAACGCAAGATAACGCAAGCTAACGCAGCTGGTGGGCAAGTCCCTGAATCATCCAATTTCAATACGATTTTTCACACCACCTATAGAGACTGAATTTTAGGAAAATTATACATTTTTCTCCACGCTCACCTCCCCCGAAAAAAGGATTAAGTCATATCGCAACGTAAATCTGTTCAATTTTGCTTTGTTTCATTTTCTTCGAAGCAAATAATTAAAGTTGCATTTCTAATGTGTTTGGCCTATTTCAACTTTTGCGTTTATATAAATTTGATTTCTTGATGTAGTTCGCACATTTTGCCAACATGGGTATAGGCGTCGCGATAGGAGCCGTCGGCTTTGGCTTGTTTGGTTTCGCTATGTTTCCAGTCGCCTTGGAGCTTGGGGTGGAATGCACTTATCCCGTTGCAGAAGGTACCAGCGCTGGTCTGCTCCAGATCTCAGGGTAACATTTTTAAAAAAGCTTTCCTTCTTTTTTTCCTTGAGAGAGGGGAGGTTTTAAACTAGGTAATATTCAACATTTGCAAACATACAAAAACAAAACTACTGTATTATTATGAAATACCTTTATGTGACTGTATGTAAATTATAGTCTCAAGCATCCTGTGAAACCATGGCACTCGGTGTGCTGTAATTTTAAAAGAAAAGTGGAATTTTTGTGTCAATTTCAGCGATGGTCGGCCGACCATCGTTGGAAAAAACTGTTCCCCGACCTGATAATTCCCCAATGTCTATAAATTGCTTCGTTTTGTCTGAAGTAGGGTCAGGGAACCAGACTATAGAAGAACAGCAATTTTCTCTTTGTTTTCCTAGCATGATCTACGCACACAAAACTTTAAACAGGTCAGTGTTACGGGTATTTGTTATAAAATACTAACCCTAAATACATTTATTTCTGAAAATTACAACAAAAGCAAATGTTGTATACTGCCTTGTACTAAGTACATTTATCAAAATCAAAAACATTTAAGGCTCGGTACCAACTACCAAGTTTCAACCAGTCATTTACATGTGCAATACTTTGTTTTCGTTTTACCTTCCACATCCTCTGCAGTCAATTTCAGGGTATCATCCTCATTCTCATTGGCCAATTTCTGGCCCAGCCCCGCGACATTCAGGACCTACCCGTACAACAGTGCGTTCCTGTTTTCCCCGCCAATATGAGTGCCCTGGGAACGAGGGCACCGGTGACATTCGCAGATAACGTGACCTCGATGACGTCAACGACGGTACCACCCGACGATTCGCCGGTTACCATACAGGACATGTCTAGTAAGTTACATAGGAGTCGGGGATGCAGACCACTAAAATAATGCCGGTAGAACACAATGATAAATTCCCGAATGTAAACAAAATTTGAACATATTTCAGAGTCCTTAGTCCTGTTTGACACCAACTGAGAACTGGAGAATGTATCTGTATATTTTATTTCACTTTAAATTTTCAGCTGGTCTCTACCGACATTTTCCTATATTCTCTGAACAAACCACTCCCAAAATAGTGCCATTTTCAAAATACTGGATTGACTTTTCACACAAGGAATGCTTTTGCAAATTTAAAAAAATAGGCCACATTAAGGATGTCGTGTGCTAAAACCCATCTGGATGATGGCCAACAATCTCACGGGCCACACTTGTTTTTCACAGTCTTACAATCTATTAATTTTACAGCCATTTTATGCTTCGTTTGTACAAACCTTTCAGTTTGGAAGGCACTATTTGTTGGACAGCAAGAAAATGTAGTAATAAAGAAATCCACAATTAAAACTTGGCTTCACTGATCAGTGTTTTTTTTCTTTGTGTGAAAACAGTTCCTTTGTACGTCTTTACCGGCTACGCCCTGGTGTCCTGCTTGATATTTGTGTCCGTGTTTAGGACGAAGTACAGACGAATAGAGGCAGAGCAGGGTACCACTACCAACAAGGCCTGAATGTTGGACTGATGATAGTTAGATAAACGCTCCATAACGGCTAGTAGAGGAGACTATAGGTTCATCACGCCGTGCGTATACAGTGGCAACGTGGATTGGACACGAGAGGAAGACTAACTTCAGTCATAACTTTTTCCATCCCCTTGTTAAAACTTCCTGTGGTTAATGTTGTTTAGAAAGGAATAATGGTTGTGTGTGGTTTCTAGCTCTTTTCAATGCTATGGCGTCGATAGGCATGTAAGATATGAATATTATAAGTAAAGTACCGGTATTAAATATTTGTTGTAATGTTCGGTATAATTATTATTTGTTAAGAAATAATGACTTTCATAAAAAGTAATTAATCTGAAATATTTATTTCGGCAGCATTGAACGTCTATGTATATATTTGCATTTTTATTATACATGTATGTCATACTTGGAGCATGTTATCAAAAGGTCTTTCTTTCCTAAATCTTTTGCAGTTTTCATAACCTTTTACAGTGTACTACTCTTTCCGTGTGTGCAAGTAGGCCTATTGTTTGTGGACAGCCTTAAATTAACAATGATTTTGACCGGTGAATTTCATTTCAAAGATTAAATAGATTGCCACTTATGGTATTTTGGATAATCCCGGTGTTAAGTGCATTTATTTTGTGAAATGAGTCGGCGTATAGACCATGTGCCCTTTGTCTGTTTGTTTACATCTAAACCGCCCTATATTCAAATGTTTCCCGGCGGTAACTGCGACGTCACTCCTAAACAAAATTTTAAGCAAAACGCATTTCAATATAGATGTAGACGCGAGACGTCAGAGGGGGATAAACCGTGTTTAATTACAGCAACGACTAAAAAAAATCAGCAACGACTTTAAAAAATGGTGTCTGTAATTCGTAGTGGCCAATTTAAAGTAGGGTACTAGCCGGGGTTCTCCAACTTCTTTTTAAGGGGGAACTTCAGGAGGAAAACGGATTTGGCTTATTTTCTTCTTCACGATCGCCTTCTCAAAATGGAAGAAGGGGGACCCCCAAACATCACTAGTAAAATGGAATGTAATCACACACAAAACGCAACTTCTAGATCTAAAATGGGAGGGGCTGGTGCTGAGAGTAATGATTGGAAGTTAACGGCGTCTCCGACAGCTTATCTAAGGGAACAAAAACCAATAACCTCCCCCTCCCCCGAAAAAAAACACTCACTTTTACTTCGACTCAAACTGTCAGTGCCAGGAACCTGTCTGGTCTTTGAATTCCATCCAGGGTACAAAACGGTGTAAGAATGGGTAGTTTATTTCAACATGAATATAATTATACTCTTTCTGTATCAAGCCACGTCTTACCTGAGAATTCAACTCCGTATAATACAGAAGTGGCTCCCTGTCCGTGGTATATGTATATTTTTACATTTCTTTACCCAGGGTGTACCTAAACAGTTCAAAACTGGTCCATCATGGCCCTGCATAAAACAATATTTACACAAATAGATCTATTATGTGTAGTACGGTTAAACTTTTCACGGCTTCAACTTTTCAGTATAACGCTGTCGCTGATGTACGGGATGGGCGAAAAAGCCTTTGGGAACTTGAAAAAAGGGGAAATTCCTAAATCCAGGTATTAGATTCGGGGTGGGGATGTTTGGGAGGGGAGGATTAGAAATTTTGTTAAAAAGGTCACCCCAAATTTTGTTGGCTCCAGATTTCTTTTCTTGGAAAAGATGTACTTAAATCTGTTGAGGTGGTGTCGACCAATAGCGAAAATCCGTCTTGGAACCCGAGGATGATGAATTACTGAACTTTTGTCCAACCCTTGAGAAAGAAGTCATTATTGGTTCCTCCTCTTACAACTTGTAATGTCGCTTTACGTTGCCTCATAGTAGAATGCCGATCGAAGTCTAATTAGTAACTTTATTTTTCTCTCACTTCTGATGTTCAGGGTCATTTAAATGGTAAAGTCTACTGTGTAGACCCGAATGTGTTATTTTGCCCTCTTTTTGTCTTCTTTATTCGTGCTTTTGTGTTTCCAAAGTTCTTTAAGTATTTTACGCAATCTGTAATGTATCATTTCAAAAGTTGCAATCAAGTCAAATCACAAGTCAGTCACAAATCAGGCCGCAATCAGCGGCGTAGCTGGGGGTGGGGGTGGGGATGGGGTTGGGGGGGGGGGGGGGGGGGGGCGCACGCCCCCATAAAATATCGCTGTGTCCCAATTCGCCCCCCACTGTAAATTTCGCAAACGCAGAAAATAATAGTAGGCCCCTATTATTAAGATAATACTGTCAGCGCTCCCCCCCCCCCCCCCACCCACTGTAACATCCACCCCCCCCCCCCCCCCCCCCCCCCGTATGGAGAGAACCCTAGCTCCGCTGCTGGTCGCAATCTCTGTAACAGTTCATTTAAATTGGCTTGCAACCAGACTTTCGATGTGACTTGTGATCGCCTTGTAATGACTTGATTGCAACTATGATTATTTTAAATGTTATATCAAGTCTCAGACTTGTTTTATATCCTCGGCAAAAATTGTCTTGCTTTACTTTCTCGTGATTTTGACGTTTCTGTCTGTCAAGTAAAATTAAACAGAATTTCAAATTTGGAATTTTTTTATATTATTTTCTGATAACAAAATATAATTGAAAAGTATTTCATCAGAACTGCAAAAGATCGAATTTTCGTAATTAACTTTCACTGATTAACGCTTCAGAATCTGCGCTTTCTTTCACATTCTGGTAGCATGTAGAAGTCTTGTGAAGTGTGAAATAATAGAATATTCTTTCGATCGTTCAAACTTGAATTTCAAGAATACTTGGCCTAGAACGTAACTTCACAAAATCCAGAGAGGGCGCTATTTGGAAATCGATCACACATGTGGCGCGGCATGGCCGGCCGGCCCTCAAAGTCATGAATAAAATAAATACTGCCCTTGGGAAATTTTTTTTTCAGAAGAAAAGAATCAAATCTGTTTTTTGTGGATAAATTATTGCTGTGCCTTATAATTAATACAGCGATATTAGCTAATTAGTTAACGATCTCCCAGCGGATGTTTTGCATAAATGTCTATTCTACCCAATCAGAGTTCACCTTGGGGTTTGACACCATGACGTCAGTTCACTGACCACGATCGGCCGGCAGCTAGCTAGCTACAGTCAGTAGTACAAGTGCACGCTTAGTCTTGGTTCCAAGACCTGTGCACGCTATGCATTATGCATTATGCATTAATGTACAATCAATGCATTAATATACAATCAATGCATTAATATAATGAGCATGTTTGTTGAGAATGGTCGCACTCGCAGAGCTCTATTCCAAAGGATGATTGTGGGCATGTCTTGGAATTAAACAGCTTGATTTCACCTATTTTACGGGACTGGTAAGTTCACGGATCAGTAATAGAAAGCGAAGAGACGGTTTTTTAAAGTACTAATTTTGTTTTTTTCTGCAGAAGTTTGAGCGGAGCACAGTGTGTGCTCTGGTTTCTTCTCGTCTAGTCAGTCGACCTCCGCTCCATGCTGAACCAACCGTGCAGGGTCCGGTTGTTGTGCACGCCGTCTCGCTGCAGTCGCGCTGTCAACGAGGTCAATATTCTCGTTGTGTAGATTGTACATTATTGCAGTGTTATGCCATTTTTGGGTTTCGAAAGTTACAATAATCGTAACCCCCAGGTCCAGAAATAGGTTTGCAACCAGGGTTTCATTAGCTTGAATCATGGAGGAAGCCCTCCATGCTTGAATGCAGGACACAGGAAAAGTGGTGCACAAACAAACCTGTCCCATAGACCGTGCGGTAATTTGCACGCATGCGCACTTCAACACATTTGAAGCCAAAAATTGTCAGTGACTGTTGTGACGTCAGATTGGCGCGCCAATTTGCTGGTCATTCCCCTCCAGTCATTCTATTTTTAACGACGCGCTGCCGCTTAATTTGCATAACAATGCATCGACGCGCTGGTCGACCGAGCCAGCGATGTAATTTGATACGTTCCCACGCCGTGTGTAGCGTACCACACTGTGCATGCAGTCATGTATGTACATGTACAGATGTATGTTCACGTCCGATCCCATAGGGCCAATGTACATTTTAGATACGTTTACAATGTGACAAATTATTTACACAACACAGGGAAATGAAATATTTGATAAAAGGTAGATTTTTAATCAACTGTTCTCATTGGTAATAATTTGAAAAGACAGAAGTTGTTCATCTTTCCTCACGAATTTTTAATACAAAAATCATCGTGAAAAAAAACCGCCCCCCAGAAGAAGAAAAACACAATTGTTTTAACATTAGTTTTATTCGCATGCATATAAAATCTTTTAGAAATACATTCCTTAAAATTGTGAGTGGTCTCTGCCATATGTATAATCGTTGAAGTAAATGTTAAAAAATTGCAACTCATCGGTATTATTCGATTATGGATACCGACTATTTAGTTATAGCATGGAGGTAGGGGATCGAATACTTACTACGTATGGGTTTTTCTTCTAACGGTATTCGATACTTCAATCGGTATTCGGTAACAATACCATTTCGGTTGGGCCAAATTTAGCTTGTGGAATGACTTTTTGCTGTAATGCGCGTTTGAAAATGGCTTTAGATTTAAAGTTCCACCTCAGTTCCCTCCATAAAATCTGCCGGTTATGCGGAAAGAGAAAAAAAAGCAATGATAAAGTTTTCCAACGAAGTGGCAAAGAAGGTTGCCAACTATTGTAAGGAAGCGATGGTGATTTTCAGCACAGACGTGACAACTGATGACGTTCAGACGATCCACCCCCGAATATCTGCGACTTGTGCCGCCTGAAGCTTTTTCACAAGAGGAAACAAGCGGCAATCATATGGGAGGAGCACTCAGAGGAGTGCAAGGTTTACAAATCATATGCTGAGCAGAGCATTTTTGTATTGTACGGTACAGACAAAACAGAACAATGTCATCAACATCGCTGAAATACATGTTTTAATCAATTCACATTTTTTTAAATTACAGACGGGTTTGACTTATAAATTGAGTTTGGGTTTTAATTGCTTGTGTGAATTTATTTGGACAATACAGATTTTTTTCTGGGCCCGGTAAGGAATCTCATGTTTTGAAATATTACAGGAATAGCTAAGCAAATGGTTTGTTTTAGTGAGTCTTGCATTTTGGGTTCTCTGAAACTTTTCATACAAGTTTGGCAGCTCAAAAAATTGCAAGACTATTTTAGAGGGACACATTGCTTTTGATTTTGCGATTTGGGCTATAAAACTGAAATGGATATGGTTGGGAAGCTTTTTTAAAAGTAGAATATAAAGATTCACATAAATATCCCTTCAAATTGCGTGTTTTTTGTTTAATTTCGTGACAAATAAAGGTCCGCCATTTTGTAGAACCAAATTTTTGACTCCACAAAATGGCGGACCTTGTTCCCCAGTCGTATTTCCAGTCGCAGCTGGTTGAAGTACGTTCTGTTGATCCATTTTGATGTACTGTGCATGTGGTGGCACGGCGCCCAGCACTGGCAAGTCGCGAGGTAGAGAATAGTACCTGGCGATCATCTGATAGGTTTACAAGGCCACTGGCTGCGGCGCCAGCCTAAAGATTCTTACAGCGTATTTTGCGCATTATTTAGACGGTGGTATTTACTACTGGAAATAAGTCTATGTTTCGCGGGTCAGATGTCAGGGATCAGAGGAAAATATTTTAGTTTTGTAATCACTGCTCACTAATTACAACACATTATACGTGGTTTTTTTTACATGAACAACTCTTATAAAAGATAAGGAACATGGGTGGCATGGGTGGCTTGTGCGTAAAGTGCTCGCCTCTCACCAATGTGGCCCGGGTTCGATTCCCGGCTCGGACCATATGTGAGTAGAGTTGTGCGTTGGTTCTCTCCTGTGCCACGAGGGTTTTTCTCCGGGTCCTCCGGCTTTCCTCCCTCCGGAAAAATCAAACACTTTCGATCTCTGGCTGTGCTCCGTGGTCATATGTGGGTCGATGTAGGCCGGCTGCCAGAGGCGCCTTTACGTGCCAGCGACTCGACCACGTTGTAGCCGCGTCCTTCGCAATTCAGCATCCCAGCTGCGAGTAAGGATGATTAGCCTCCCAAATTATTATTATTAAACAGCAAAATGTTTTAACAACATGTTATACATGTTTTAACAACAGCTAGGCCAAATCAATGCCAAAACGTCATGCAAGCGGAAAAGCCATATTCAGAAACTTGAAATGCATACTTCTCAAAAACGAACAGGGGAATAAGATGTGTGGGTCGGGGATAAGAAAAAATGTCATGTAGCTGTGCGAACTGTGAAGAATATGTACAAATCCAACCTGGCAGGGAGCCTACTTTTTTATTTTTTATTTAACATACGCACAAAACAATAATTGGAGCCAATTTTCCAGACTTCAATTGGTGGCAATTCTCTTTCCAACCGGAATGGGTTACTGGTGAGAATCATTTGTAATTCTGTTTTTATCACAGCACGTTTACATTTAACTGTCGTTTTTCATAAATACTTTTCTATTGTTAGGTTACTCGTGGTTTTGCATGCATGTCTTATTTTGGGCTAAATTTGAGGCTACATTGCCTGATATCGACTTTTAGCCAAGACTTTGCATTTTTACGGAAAAGTAGCCACATTTTGATCTTATATCTTAAAAAAGGCAAAAATGAAAATCAAGTTAAATATGAACGTGTTACAGCTGCTTACCATCAATTATTGGAGGTGAACAAACAAAGAAATTCACAAGAGTGTGGTTGAACCCGCAACATCCATTGTTATGCCTAATCGTACAGATCATCTTCATCTTCATGTCTTTGTACTAAGACTACAGTATATATAATTTGAAATACAGTGAGATGCCATTTAATCTAAGATTTGATTAGCCACAATAAAGCAAACAGTCAATCGGTGTATTGGAAGTAATAAGTTTCATTTTTATATTATTAACTTCATATTACTACATGTACATGTAAATGTATATTCACACATTGATGAACTTAACACCACCCGTTAAAGGGAAAATGTTTGAAGCCAATTTTCAAGAGAATAATACAAGATATTTTTTTATTACAATTACCTTAATTAATCTAAGACAATCCATGTAGTATTCATGCTGGCAATTAAGATGCAGAAATGAAAACACGCAAATGCATACACCTGTGAAAAACATAATATTCAATAACAGGCAAAATAAACAAATGGGAAAAAGTAAATTGTGGCTTTATACATCTAAATGCTAATGATCACAGCAAATTTGAACTTTAAAGCAAATACAGTTTAACACTGAAAATGAGAGCACTGTCAATACAACATCCTGCTTATAGACCTTTCTTTAGCTGCATCACAAGCGCATATTTGCCAACCAGTGGTTGGCAAAACTATGGCTGGTCAGGAGTACAAAACCAAAAGAATAATTCACAAAGTGTTAAAAAATCTCACGTCAATATTAAAAAACTAAAATAGTAACAGAAAATGCCTCTCATGCCGACAATGATGAATCAAAATGTGCATTTTGAGACCAAAGTTGTTGCAAATCAATAGTCAACTTTGTGTTAGCTTTGGCCACGCATACAAAGTGACAGTCAATGTTTGTAAATGAAAGAAAGGTCTATAACAATACTTTTGTGACTGCTTATACTATGTTCCTGTAATATAACAGGGCAATAAGTCCCAAGGAACTCACAATAAAAGTGTTCAACTGTTTATTTATCAATAATGTTAAAATGAATACCAACAATAGTACAGTTGTCTAATTCTTTAAAACATCCAAACTGTAAATTCTGTACAATTTTTCTTTTTAGTGAAATCAATTCGGCTGGCAGTCTGAAAAAGGAAAATAAAAAGTGCCAGAATTGATTGACATGTGGATTAATTTTCCTAATTTGTTCCATTTTTTAATAGGTAGAAATGGGCACACATTCGTCCGTGTTGGCACAACCAAAGTTGCGTTCATGTTTGGCGGGGCAACTCTTGGCCCAAACAGGAGACTAGGTGCTGCAATACTACGTCCGCGGGAGGAATGCTTTGACTGCTCCATCTATCTACTGGACTTGGAAAGCTACCAATGGACGGAGATCTGAAAAAGAATGTATTCAGGCCATTAACTAAAATAGGGTTATCAACAAATGTTTGCTGATTTCAACAATTTTAACTGTACATGTTCCTTATTGACTGATTTCTACTCCTAATTCTGAAGCAGAATTATGTCTACCAATGTTAATACTACAGGTTTGAAGTGTTCATTTATTTATGATATTTAAAAGAATACTACGAATAGCAATGAACAGAAACATGTACATGTATATTTGTATTTAAAGGAACATTAAAGCTCAACTAACAAGTTAACTAAACCTGTCATTGATATGGACATGAACTTTAATGCGTCAGTATATGTAACTTCTGACAACAAATTTGGAGAAACAAAATTATGAAATGTGTGCAAACAATTCCGTCCGATATTTATTAAAAATGCAAGGCCCACCGCATGGGTTGGGGCACTTCAGTTTACCACACACCCTCCCCCGGTCAGGTCGGGAATTAGATAAAAACAAAAAAAGGGCAATTGTGTAGTGTAGGGCCCCGCTTTAGTTTTGATCAAAATAGAGTCAAGGGTATTTTTTCTCATTCAAAAATGACTTTTTAACCTAGAACAGTTTATTGCGGTAGAAAATGCAATCGCCATCTTTTATTTTCATCGCCACTTTACCCAAAAAATTCCCTCAAAAACTAAAACCCTGCCCTTTATCAATGGCATACCTGTTGGTTTGTAATGTCGTTAACTAGTTTGGCAATTGCATTAATAAAAGTGTTTTTTTTTTTGTTTCCTTATAGGGAACAGGGCCCTACACCACACAATAAAAAAAAATAATAATAATAAAATAATTAAAAAAATATATATATATTTTTTTTTATCCCCACCATCCGGGGTTGGAGCGCCCCGTCCCCCCAGGGTCGGGATGTCGGTGACAGTTGAAAGATGTTGCAGCGAAAGCATTGGCAAAACTATACTAAAAAAAGGAAATTACAGTGTGTGAAACTGAAAGACACATTTTCAGTCATCAGAAAAGAAATAAATGTTATCCTTTTTAAGCTTTGTATTGTAAGTAACGCTATTGTTTAGCTCTTGCACGTGTTTCATCACGTGATCACTTGAGAATTATTCGCAAGTTTTGGCAGTTTCATCTAAAAATGGCCATGCATATTGCTCGCGACCATTGCACTATCAATCCGACCACCCACATGTGCCACACCATTCGACAGCTAAACAAATGAACTATTCGGAACTAATTCACTTGATTTCCAACCAAATTTAGTAAGTAAGAATAAAATGATTAAAAATATGGACTCCTTGAGACAGTAAGAAGTTTGAGTTCCAAAAGAGGAAGACGCAAAAAGTTTTTAAACTGTCATAACTCACCCAAAACTTCACCGATTCGGACGCTTTTTTCTGCACGAGACAGCGGCCATCTTAGCTTGTTCTTCTACCATTACTACGCATGTGCAATACCCGATGCATAATGAGTTCATTCATAAAACTGAACCGAGTTCGTACTCGGAAGTGGCCGAAGGCGATGACGCGCGTAAAGCAAGAACGTACGATGACGTCATAATGAGCGGCGCTGTTCACCTAATTTGCATATATGAATTTCCGCGATAGGTTTGTACGTGTGGTGAGTGGCATTTGTAAATTGTGTTGCTCCTTGACCTTGCCTTGGTCATGTTGGTCCTCCTACTCCTAGTGTGGGCGGTTGTGTAGTGTGGGGCCCTGTTCCCTATGCTAGTAATACTAATAGTATACAAATAATGAATGTTTATGAGTGCGATGGTAAGAATAATTTCACGAGGTGAATGTTCGCCTCATGGAATGGGACATTCCATTTGTCACCGAATGAAATTATTCTTACCATCTGGCATTGCACGAATGTGAAACATTCATTATTTGTTTTATACAACGCCTGAATAAATCTGACAGATTGCATGCATGGATTTCTTTGTGTAACGTTACAACGTGCCGTTTACTTTCTCAGTCCCGCATAAAACCGGGACAAAATTTTTTCGAGTTCCGAATCAGTTAAAGCTTCAATTGTTGTTCCTGCGTGTCTTGCAAATTCATCTAATCGTTTCACTGCATATTTGATTTGTCTCTGTATTTGGAGCGTCAGCATCGCCTACGATTTCCAATATTTCGTCGTCTGAGTGTTAGGAGAACAAACCGCGGCAGTTCGGGAAACTCGGCCGCACAGCCCTGTTGTAGCGCCACCAATAGTGACCGTGAAATTAGGGAAGTTCTTTTGTTTCTATCAATGTGCGCGCACCGTTTGATAGAACGTTTTGGGCAGTGCGGGTTCGCTTCGTGTGATGGGTCGAATAATTCAATGCACGTGATCAACGATCCACCAATCGGATGGCTGGGATTTATTCAGGTGTTGTATAATATCTATAAGTACATGTGTAAGGGAACAAAAATCCACTTTTAGGTTATTGGAATTGCCAAACTCGTTAGAGAAATTACAAACCAACAGGTATGCCGTAGATAAAGGGCAGGGTTTTAGTTTTTGAGGGAAATTTTTGGGTAAAGCGACGATGAAGACGACAAAACGCAATGCAAAAATAAGGATGGCGATCACCGCGACGCACAGTAAACACACAAAACCGCGTTGATTCGCATGGCAACTGCCGTAAAACGCTCAAGAAAATTGGATTTTCTACCACAATAAACTGTTCAAAATTACCCAAAAAAATTCAGTAGAATTAAGAGAAGTCTGCCTTACAATACAAGGTTGAAAAGTCATTTTGGAATAAGAAAAAATACCCTCGACTCTAATTTGATCAAAACTAAAGAGGGGCCCTACACTACACAATCGCCTTAGTGGCCAGAATGACAGCATGTTTCCCTTTGAAAATGTGTGTGCCATAAAAACTTGTCACAAGTTTTCTAAGGTCGGTAATGTGGACTGAGACCTGGTGGTGGTTTAGGTGAATATAAATGGTCTTGATTTTGACACAAACAAAATATCAAGACCTCTGTGCAAGACCAAGATTGGCAAGACCTGAAAAATGTACGTGTAGTGTGGCCTGCATACATGCTGTGCAGCCAAGTTTCCAGCCAAGTTGTACTGCCAGTATTCGGGCACTGATAAGCCATTTCGCTGATGCCGCCATCTTTGCTCGATACCACAATCTTTGCTCGATACCACAATCTTTGCTCGATACCACAATCTTTGCTCGATACCACCATCTTTTAGGGAGCAAGCACAAAAGATCAGATCTCCATGGAGATTGTTGAAATGTGCATGCATGCACTTGTGCATGCGCATTTTATTAAAGATGGCGGTATCGAGCAAAGATGGCGGTATCCGCAAAACGGCTTATGGAATAGTGTGTGCTAAAACCGGCCACGAGATCACAACTGTTTTAAGTCATTCGTCGGCTCGGGCAAAGAGGCTTGACATATGATGTGCCAGAATTAATGTAGCATGCACCACTTTGAGTATAATTAGCTATGTGTTGACAGGCTTTTTCACATACAAGTTGTGAGGGGAGCCCTGGATTAAGTTTTGACCTCAAGTCCTATCCTCCATTTTCAATGTGATCTTTCACACTACCTAGGGAGTTGGGATTGAAAGCTATCTCAGGTGTATATTACACTGCTTATGAAACGTGTAGTAGTGTCTCTTGAGATTTTATTGCAAGTTGCCCTGTCCTTCATACATGCAGTGTTTCTCTGTATGTAATTGGCAGTATCAAGTTGTCATAGTTCACAGGTCAAAAACAATACAGCTCCAGACATTTCTACATTCATGTACAATGTATCATGTATATGTACATATGTACCTGAAAATCTTTACCTATTTACTTAAAAGCCGAAAGTGAATTTTCAGGGTCAATATATTCATTTTGATATGCAGGGCCATACATGTATTTCCTACATATATGCAATCTATTTCATGTGCTTGTTTTGTATGAATGCCACAGAAAGCTTTTAAGTATGGCATACATACATACCTGTACCTTGTCAGGAATGAGGTCCATATATAAGGGGGTTCACTTGTCGGCGTGAATTCCACTCCGACCGTCCAAGTGATCGTCGTGCCAGTATGCTTGCATAGTTTGTTATTAACAAAAGAACCATTTCAACTTCACAACGTGTTAACCAAAGACTTCCACTTCAACAATGCTCGGAACGACTGAAGTTTGTTTCGAACCGGTTGTCATGCCAACTGGCATCACACTTCGGTACTCTGTGCCGTCCTGCATTAAAGTTTCTCTGTGGAGAACCCCGTTTAGTTGTCGAGGAATACGTAATTGATACACCATTTGTCAATACATTCATGGTTATGGTAAAATGCTCAATATTTTCTAATGAGAAAGTTAGAATGCAGTAATGCAGTCCTTGGAAAGGAATTTCTCTGGGGGAAATGTTTTCAGGGAAAGTGTATCAACCCTGCGTCATTCATTTCCAAGGTTCAAGATTGTTGATGTGATCCAATCTTATGTGGATCTGTACAACAACCCATGCCCTGCCTGCCTCCTTTAACAAAAATATGTACATGTATTGATTTATTTCCACGGAAGTGTGCGTCCGGGGTGGGAGGGTAGTGCACTTTGGGGACCAGTGTAGGAGATGGAAGCTTAAACAAATCACGGGGGAAATGTCTGCTTGGGGGAGGGGTGTGGTTGCTTCACACCACAGCTGGGTGGGTATGTGTACACATACATCTGGCTATGTGTACACATACATGTACGGTCCCTACAGTGTGTAGACAGACCTCTGGATAAAATTTGCAACATTTGATATCTGCAGTTGGGTGCTGGCTGACTTGATTTCCTTCTTCTTGTACTTGTTTATTTAATCTTTCGCTGTACTTGTACAGTGTATCTGCTTCCTGGAATATGAAATAAATATATAAATTTCATGAATTTGGTCAGTGGTCTCTGGTATAAATTTACGAAAATATTAACCCTTTTTTTTTTCTTGGTTTCTTTTTTCAGGCATGGAGTTCTGTACTTGCCGGAAACAGATATTCTGAAGGACTTTGTCACCTCGGTTGACTCAGATACAGTATTAAACTGAATATTGCATTGACCGGGATGCTTCGTAAATGGAATTTACTTTGTTTGGTTGGGAGGTGTGCTTTTATCACATACTACACTATGGAGCAACTTCATAAGGATAATCTCCAATCTACACAGTGTACTTGTACTGTACATGCATGCAGTGTAGTGTAATTCGGTCTCCCATGGATTCCTATAGATGCACAGTAAATGCACTTCATGCAGAGTTTTATCACCAAGGCACTGAGCTCCCAGTTTAGAACAGGGTTAAACCGAAACAACTGATACTACTGTGAGTGTTTTGTGGTGCAAGAGCCAAAGATCTTGTATTCATCCATGAATTGTCCAGACGCATGCCATGGTGGTTTGCCAACAGTTTCCACTGCCCTTGTTTCTTGTATGGATAAGTTGCAACAACTAGCCTCATCATGACTGCCACTTTGCCCCGGTCTAACAACTGCTTCCCCCTAGCCAATGCCTTTTGCCTCCTGACCTGTGCCCTCGTCATAATCTCCACCCTGGGCTCGCTCGGGGCCGATGCTTGCCCCTCGAGTTGCACCTGCAATGTGGTGAGTCGGCGTGGTGATCGGGAGGGGCGGGACCGTGACCCGAGTGGTAGGCGGTCTAGTCGGAGGGAGGTGGTCTGCAGTGGGCGGGGACTAACGGGGCCTATCGACCCGACAACTATTCCACAGGATACGGTACAACTGTAAGTGAATCTTCTAACTATCCCGGCAGTGAGCAAGTTTCCAGCAGCGACCATTTGTTGGCGTAAAACGTCATGCTAAATCACCATTGGTTGATAAATGGCTGCTGCTAATGTTACTAAACTGCTGCAGTTATGTTCTTAATATTATATTTGCATTTATTGTTTTTATTTATTTATATCTTATTTATCTTGGGTAGCCTGATCAGTGCATTAGCACTGTTCTCCCTCACTGACCAGTTTGAATTGAGAGAAGACGACAAAGGAAATTTCAGTTATTCATGGGGAAAACCCATGAATAACCGAAAACCCAATCCAGATAGTGCACCCACCTGGTGGGAATCGAACCGGGGTCACCAGAGGTGAAAGGCGAGGAAAGAACAACTACACCAACCTGACTGCCCATATACCGTAATTCATATTGACATTGACTATTCTCTTCTGACACTATTCTAGGCGAAGTACATGTACAATGTAAATGTATCGCTCTGTTCACAAAATACCAGCATTCCATTGGTATCCTCTATTACTACACCTCATAAATATTCATGAGCAAATTGGAGCACGTCATTGGCCGATTCCGCCGCGCGTCCGGGAAGTAAAAATGATACGCTGCCAGGTGACGTCAACTGGTCTGGTTGAGCATATTCAACTTTAGAATAGTATGCATACAACGTGCATTTTGAACTGGTCCGTTGCAATTTCAAGCCGAGGATTGTGTTGAACTTTTGGGGTTCCCTAGAAATTTTTTATTGACTGCTGACTATTTACCATTAAGAATTTGGTCCAAGATGTTGACAAATTCCAACTCAAAGGTCTTGGCGCCAAAACGTAAATCTGATACTCTATTTTTGACATGATGTATTGCAAGTGACCATGAATTAATAAGTCTTGATAATAATCACAGTTAAGTTAAAAACATGGACAGAGGAAAGAGTACACAGCAGGACAAATTGTAACTTGTGTAACATTAAGTAAAAGCTTCAACCCTCCTACTCTTGAGGCAATTTATAAGAAAGTTTATTCACCATACAAAACCATACAGTGAGTCACTTAGTGTACAGCAGGTATACCATACAAAACCTGACAGCTGTCTGGTTTGGTTTGGTAAAAAGACTTGCCTGTACTGAACTATGTAAGGTGATGAATGGTAAATCAACTTGACCTCTGTATGGCACTGTAAGGTTTTGTATGGTTGCACAGGCTGTGTCTGCTGGCAGGTGCAAGGTTTTGTATGGTGAACCAACTCCATTGTGTACTGGGGAACATTGATAAATAGGCCTATACCATTTTAGAATTGGGGTGGTTTCTCTTTATACAATTATTTATAACTCACCATAGCCCCAAGTAGTCTGTTGATAAGCCACAATCATCACACAAAACCATTTGGCATACATTGTACACCACAGTGAAGCATGTTTACCATACAAAACCATTTGGCATACACTCTGTACCACAGTGAAGCATGTTTACCATACAAAACCACGTGTATGGTTTTGCCATGTCAATAAGCTTGCTATAGCATTACACTGTATGGTTTTGCCATGTGTGTGTTAATGCTATAGTAAAATTTGGATATGAACATTTTGTAAGGTTTTGTATGGTGAAATAGTAGGAGGGTTAACTCTAACCTCACCTAAAGCTACAAAATACAACTGTAGTAGTAAACTGTAGTATGCAGTTCTCTTACTGCTCTGGCACATTAGTAGTATTGTTCAGTAGTAGTATTATTTAGTATTGTATACTGCATACAAATACATTTTGTTGTAGTTTGTAGTATGTTGTACTTTACCCCAAATGAATGCTTAGGACTTTATGGTTAAAAGCCTCTGTGACAAAGCCGGACACCTTTTTTCCCCAAATCCAGAATGCCATTCTTGTAATCTTGTTGTCTAGAAATACCCTTTGAATGCAAGGATTGTCCAGGAGTTGACTTTGTGACAATGGGGCAGTTAGGACGCATTTGTTGTCTCCTCTCCCCCCCCCCCCCCCCCCAATTCTCCACCTACATTCCTTTTTATTCCTTGTGATCCATTGAAGGACACCAAAGCAAAGATCCTCTGAAAATTAGGAATCTCAATGCTGCCTGCCCAGACTGGTGTGTGTGTGTTATTGTTGGCTTTGCACACAGTGATACAGTGGTAGTGCAAGAGATCTGGAAGGGGATGTTTTTAACTGTGATCTGCAAGTTTTAGCCAGAAAGAATGGTTTCCAGGGACTGATACACGTATGCTGTCATTAGATGGTCTGTTTTTATTTGCTGTGCTCTCTGGTTGCTGTGCTCTCTAAAATGAATGGGCGGTCAGGTTTGGTGCAGTGGTTCTTTCCTCGCCTTCCACCTCTGGTGACCCTGGTTCGATTCCCATCCAGGTGCACTATGTGGATTGGGTTTTCCAGTCCCTACCTGATTGCGTGGGTTTTTCCCAAGAATAATTGTTCTGGGGTTTTCCTCCCACTACTAAAACTGAAATTTCCTTCTGCATCTTCTCTCAATTCAAACTGGGCCCTGAGGGAGAACAGTGCATCTGCACTGATCAGGCTACCCAGGATAAATTTATAAGTCATAAATAAAATGGGGTAGGGTGGCGTTGTACAAGGGGATTGTACACATACATGTATGCAAATTTACACAACATGCAGGTACACTGGTCCAGGTACTTCAGTTTGATATGAAGTAATTTTTTGGAGATTTTCCTCAATTGTACAAGTAGGCCTCGTAGACAGAATGTGCTCATCCCAGAATTAAGTTCTTCAATACTCTGGTCAATGTTGAAGTACATGTAACAAAATACATTATACATATCAGGATCTGTTTACTTTATGAAGGTGCACATGTAAGGGTGACCGAAACCTGAAAAAAAATGGAAAGCATACATGTACATGTATACATGTTTGAATACCTTGCATGTATCTTACATAAGTTACAATATGTGTACCATGTACATCTATCATTTGTACTTGAAGACATCACAAGTACATCTCCTGGACATGCAAAAATGTCTTCAACTACAAATGTTAGAAATTGTTCCTCGTTAAAAATTCACCGTTCACATTTTTTTCCCAACTAAGGAGAAGCTCTAAATGTGTTAATTTCCAACTGTTCTCAAAACCTCCATTCTAATTATGATTTAATTTACATCTAAGAATTTCAGTCATCCTCGGCATGCTTTTGTTCCCGACCTTGCAATAATAGCTGAAGGCAGATCCTTTTGTTGTCAAATGTACATTAACACTGATGTAAGCAGCATTGAGATTGTGAAAATTACACCTTTTTCATGCTCATGACAAACTGCAAAATTTATAACACGCTTGATAAATGAAAGAAAAAGACCAAACCCCCCCAAAAATGTTTCAAGACAGAAACATTGACATTATTGAATAAGAAAAACATTCTCACACTGGTGCATGTGTGGCACCTGTTTCTTTCTCATAATTTCATTGTCGTCTTAATAACTGTGCAGTACGGCAGAAAATTAAGAGGCTGGGCCCTACCTTGCCTGCCTTCTGCCCTGGGGCAGAGTTGAGTCACAAGTCCCACCATGAGCCACACACAGCGCCAATTCTCGTGGGTCACTTGGCAGCATTTACATGCAGCACCTTGCTGTTGGAATCCGGTAATTTGGCGCATTAAACCAGGGCATGGGATCAGTCTGTACTTGAAGTGCTGTTTTATACTACATGTAGCTCTCTAAACGCAACTTCGTTTGGAAAGCTGTGGATCAGGGGTCTTCTCACTAGAGTGAGGGAGCCTGCCCTGTAATATTTTCGTGACATTACCCCTTCGTTGCTCCATCCCTCGTCCTAAATTTACCGCACTGTATCCTTAAACCTAACGTCCTAGGCATTCATTTGGGGTGAAGTACATGTACACTATACTACAAAATACTACACAATTTCTCATACATTGTACAATGTATATGTAGTAAGTGTAATGCATACCACAGTTTACTACAAGTGGATAATCTATTGCTGCACATGCCCTGTATTTACTGATTACCCGGAATGTAAGGTTTAAGTCCATTAATGGCCACAGCTGCAGTTTGAAAGACCATCTATATGTCATCTATATGCACATTCCTGCGCATACTCAATCCATTCATGTTTCAACTATATTGTTCTTGAATAAGTTGAATTGGGGTGTAATGCATAGATGGAGCTTTTTCAAACAAATCTTTTATTCACAAGAAAGGGGGGTGCTCCAAGTGTGATGAATAGGACCACTCTATTTAGTGTGGTGCCTATTGTTTGCATTTACGCTTGACTGCACAACCCATTCTTGGCATTCATTCCCCATTAATAATAGCAGGACACAAGGGGTTCAATACTGTACAGTAATTGTTTTTTTCAAGTCAAAACTCCAATTATTTTGCATACATCTGTACAATACATGTACATGTACATAGTATACATACACGTATGTACATGTACATGTATACATGTACACGTACTAGAATGATACAAAATTATACCATCGTCTTGCTATAAGTGTGAAAATGCCTCTTGATAAAGACTATAGAACACACAGTAAGCGGTACATGGAGTGCGACAATCTGTCTTGACTTTTTGCTCATACATGTACATGTACATGTACATGTACATGTACATGTACAATGTACATGATCCAGTAAAACCATTATTTGCAGTAAATGTGTACATTTATACTGTACATTGTACGTGATGTACTGTATTGTACACACTGTGAATCATCAATTCATGGGCCTTGGTGCAATTCTGATGTCTTAACCTTGGAGGCAGCCCAAGAGTGAGTCACATAAATTGCACCAAGCACTTAACATGCCATACTGCAGGATGGGCAGGGAGAGACATTTATTTTGGACAAATTTGTCTTCAAGTGATAAATTGCCTCAGAATCAACACGGTGTTGAGGTTGAGTGTCCAGGCAGGAAGCTTGCCTGTCTGTGCTGGCATTTCAATAAAATGGCATTTTTAATCAAATCTTGACATGGTTGAGTGCCTGTCATTAGTGCTGTGTGGGATTTGCTAGTAAACCCTGCGGCATCTGCAGTTGGGGTGTGCATTTACGGGTAGTACAGGAATCGGGTACCTGATTGAAGAAAAAAACATGGGTACCTTGGTAACCGTTAAAGAAAGCCAATCCCAAAATCTCAGGAAATTGCTGTTCATATTGTTCGTAAAGGTCTGCACGCTAATGAATGCTACCACATCGGAGCATCAATGCGGCAAGATGCAAGTGTTTGCAGTGGGCTCTATAACTTTACGGTGTAAATTGCATTTAAAAAAAATGTCATTGTCTGAGAAATTACCAAGTAGTACAGATACATGTACGGTTACAGATACTCGATTCCAAAATCTGGAATCCGGTTCCTGACATTAGCAGTTGGGTACCCGATTCGGATGCACAGCCCTAATCTGAAGCAGTTTCCAAATGTTACAGTATTTATTGTAATAATTGAGTGTCTCTGGAAGACTGTCGTAGGTTTAGCAAACTTTCCACTCGGTAAAGGGTCCTTGCTCCTACTGTCCAAACAATGATTCTTTGTTGAAAGCACAACAAATAGTTGTTCACACGGCTCCTGGAATGTATAGGAGTTATCTATATACATGTACATGTATTTTGCAAACCAAAATGCAGCATTTTTTGTCAGTACATGCAGTGTACAATGTACATGTAGGTGATGTGAATATGTACAGTTGGGTCATTCCATAAATTTGGGGTCCAAAAGTGACATTTGTTGGTGTCCCAGTTTAATACACCTGACCTGTGTAATTTCCATTAAGTATCATTAAAAGGTACATTGTACTTTGCTTCACACAATCACTCTTGGAGATAGAAGGCATGTATTAAAGAATGTGTCCGGAATTGCAAAATCTTATACATGTCACTATGTAACAGGGACACCAAAAATGTCACTTTTGGACCGCAAATTTATGGAATGAACCTATTGCAAGGTGCTCAAGAAAAATTTCTAGCTTGTACCTGTATCTTTGGCAAATTTGTTTTTTTGGTTGGGTGGGGTGGGGGGGGGGGGGGGATCTTATCGGAAAGCCATAACTTACATGTACATGCTCACAAGTTACCAATTAAATTTGAAACACCCCAAAAGTGTGGACAAACACATACATGTACATCCCAGCTTCAAATCTGCAAAGAAATATTACCGTGTACACATTGTGCTGTTTTTCATGTACTTGTAATGGCGTCTGCATTATACAGAACAAAAAGTGTACCCATGTTCGTGGCTGTGCACTCGATTTGATAAAGTGACAATACAGTTTTTGTAAAATACACAGGTTTATCATGTGGACTATGTACTTAGTGATTGTGGACTGAGTAAATATGATAAAATTAAGTTAACTACTTGTACATGTAGCTCCTGTAGCATTCGATGACACGTGTACAGTGTACATGTACATGTATGGAAAGATACCGGTATACCTGTACATGTGTGTAATTAATTAAACCTTGTTTGTCTGTTCAAGAGTACTTGTTTCGGTGTTAAGTATACTCTACATTATAAATTCATTGATAGTCTTTTTTTTCTTGTCAATGAGTTGCGATAGAAGGATCTTGTAGATTTACATCATTTGCACACTGTTAAAGTGCAATTAATTTCTGACATTGCAATGTGACAACTGTAAGGGTTTACTTTGCATTGACAATCAAACCAACATTTTATGGGCACTGTCATCTCGCAGCAGTTGGCATTGTTTGTGAGTTTTTGTTATTACATGTAATTATTTTTTATTAAATCTATAACTCCCTATACATAAGTTTTCCTACATGTACATTGTAAATCCTCCAATATTCTCTGATTCCAAATTTCTCTGTTTGTTGCTGGGGACCACTGCCTGAATCCTGCAAAATCCTCCAGTGGGTTTTGGATAAACACCCCAGTAACGTCAATCCTCCAAAATCATCCGGCACCAGCTTAGGCCCGATGAACTGGATCCTCCATTTTCCTCCAGAGGCAAAAACCCTCAATCCTGCCAAATCCTGCCAAATGCTGCAAAATCCTCCTGTAGTCTGGTTTTCTGGCCCTACTTTAAAAGAAACGGAGCAATTTATAAACATCGGGGAATTGTCAGGTCAGGGAAATAGACTACATGTAGCTGGCTTGCACCCATTCGCAGATGTATAACCGATTGCAAAGTGCAAACAAAATGCAGACTAAAGTTGTGACCTGCTCTGCAAAAAGGGCACATAAGTCGCTGTATTTTTTTCACGCGTAATGGGCCATTTTATGTGAAGAGGGTGAACAATTCTTCAAACAAGTGATTTTTAAGGGAGGGAATTTTTTGTATCTTTGATACCTATATTATTCTAGTTCATAACCAAAATCTTTGATTTCAATGAATAAATTTGAAAAAGTAATGTTTGTGTGAAGTGCCCCAATCTATTGCTTTTCTTTTTGTTTTTTTAAATGGCTTGTTTTTCCTTAACCCTAACTGCCCCAAGCCTTGCAAACTCCAACAGCAGGTTTTGTCAAGTTTTGATGGGTTCAGTACTGCAGGGCCTTGGCACCATTACTTTACATGGAGCTATGATGCCCCAATTTGTTTAAGTCCAAAGAATGTGCCATATGTTTACTGCACAGTGTTGGATTTTGACAGGTTGAGGAAGCCTCCTAGTACAAATGCCTAGGTCATTTTAAGAAATTCCTGAAAACAAACATGCAATTTTCCAAATATCTCGCGAATGCAAAATGCTACAGGCCTCAGACATATACCATACGAAAGCTTATAAAATGGCCTTTCCAGCTATATAAAACACTATTTTTAAATTTTGTAACATAATTGCCCTTTTTGCAGAGTGAGTCACATTTGATAAATAAATTTGGTAAATTGGGATTAGTATTATGAAAAAATATCAGGTTTTTCCCCAACAATAGTCGGCCGACCATCACTGGAAATGGATACAAAATCCCACTCAGTTTTGAAATGATAGCACACCAGGTGCCATGATTTCACAGGGTGCTTGAGACTATTTTTTTTACTACATGTAAGTTTTGTAACTGTCAAGTTATAATAATTTTTGGTCTTTTATAATAATTTATGTCTTTTGTAATAATTTGGTAGTTTTGTTTTTTTGATGTTTGCAAATCATGTCTTTTACCCAGATCAAATCCCTTGAAAATTGTTGGTCCCCTGGCTGCCCTCAATCTATCCGCACCCGCCACTCACTACTCCACAAATACCACCAAGTATGCACCAGACCAAAATGGCCTGTAATAATAGTCGTGAATTTGCCGAAATGGGATCATGAAATGTGATCGTGGTGACATGGGAGGTGTAAAGGCCTACCAGTACCACGGAAATGAGGAAATTGTAGACTGGAGAGAGATGCCTATCGGCAGTAACTTGATCATGTGATGGCTGTATCATACCATTCCATGGTACGGCAGAATTCATTTTTTTTCAGAGTTCTGTTTATGGATTTTGTGGGGTTTTAAAGGGTTGAAATAAATCTATGGGAAACTTGTTATAGTTCTCAAACGGTGATGAATGCATTACAGGTAATTAGATTGAAAGATTTTGACTTTGCGTTTCTGTAATTTATCGAGACTTGGGACAGAAAACACGTGGGGCGTGTCCCTGCCCACAAAAAAGTAGCCCTTTATGGCCGTGACGTCGTCAGTGGTAAACACTTGTTGCCATGCCCATCTAGGCACTGAGTTTAGTGCTTGGCTCTAGATGTCAGGGGCATGGCAACTGATGTTTTTACTGTTGAAGTCACAGCCGGTAAAGTGGTAATACATACACGTGTATACTTTGTGTACTCATTTTTGGCGGGGCACTCTCATTGGCTGTTTTGGAAACTTTTCCAAAACAGCCCTTGTTTTCGTTAAGATTTTTTTTTTTTTCTTTTTTTTTTTTTTTTTTTTTTTTTTTTTTTTTTTTTTTTTTGCTTCCTTTTCAGACTTTTTCCCATAGCATTTGTGCACGTTTTCTTTCTTACCGGCACTTTGGCTACTTTGGTGCACCCGATTGCCTTTAAACTTGGCAGATACTTAGACCAACTGCTCAGAATATGTCCCGAACTTTTTGGTCATGATGACGTCATCACGTGATTTTTTATGAATTTTTGAAATTTGAAAATCGTAAAATTCTTTTCAATATATCTAGCGAACGAAACAAGATATTTTCAAAATTCTTTTTGTTATAGCTTTGGTATGTCTCAAAGATATGCCCTAAAAGAAATAAAATGTGTGACGTCATGATGACATCATCAAAAATGTGCTTTTTTAAAACACATATAAGGATAGTTCCGATCGTCATGCAAATTGGTGGGTAGGTAGATACTGGCACTAGGATGCAAAATCCAAAGTGACGTCATGATGACGTCATCACGTGATTTGTTATGAATTTTTGAAATTTTGAAAATCGTAACATTCTTTTAAATATATCTGGCAAACGAAACAAGATATTTTCAAAATTCTTTTTGTTATAGCTTTGGTAGGTCTCAAAGATATGCCCTAAAAAGGAAAAAAATGTGTGACGTCATGATGACATCATCAAAAATGTGCTTTTTTAAAACACATATAAGGATAGGTCTGATCGTCATGAAAATTGGTGGGTAGGTAGATACTGGCACTAGGATGCAAAATCCAAAGTGACGTCATGATGACGTCATCACGTGATTTGTTATGAATTTTTGAAATTTTGAAATCGCAACATGCATTCTTTTAAATATATCTCGCAAACAAAACAAGATATTTTCAAAATTCTTTTTGATACAGCTTTTGGTATGTCTCAAAGATATGCCCTAAAAGGCGAAAATTGTGTGACGTCATAATGACGTCATCAATTTTTTTTTTTTACGCATGTAAGGGTCGGTCCGATTAAAAAAATGTATACATTGAATTTTTCTCTACCTAATTCAACAATTTCGTGATCGTGGCTCACTCAAGTATTAAGAAATAACAGGCATCTGAAAATTGTGACCAAATTCAATATAACACAAAGGAATTCTGGGAAGGACAGAAACCATGGCTTTCATGTGGCATGCTGTCTATAAAGAGTTGATCTCTAGTCTTTTTTTCAAGTCGTTAGACAAGTCGTAGGCAGACACTTACACCAACTGCTCAGAATGTGCGCCGAACTTTTACGTCATGATGAAGTCATCACATGTCACGTGACGTCATCTTAAAGGTGCATTTTTGGAAACCATATATCTACAAAAGTACAAGTCAGATTAAGTTAAAACGTGGTATTTAGTTATGCCAGCATGTGTTAGATGAAAATTTATGTGACGTCATAATGACGTTATCGGCTAATTTTCTATAATTTGTTTCATTTTTGAAAGTTCATTTAAATCACATAATTTTACACAAAAAAACAAAACAGCCCTGTGTTTGTCCACAAACACTGCACCATACATCTAGTTCATTTTTATGGTAGTGTCTTGAATTTACTAAAACACATGCAACAATCATTCATTGTTTCTAAACCATACATTTTTACATGTATTCTTTGCTCTATAACAATTTTTAATTTGTTTTTCTTTTAATATTTTTCTTTTAACATTAAATTTATCATCAAACACACCACCAGGGTTGATTTTTCTTTTTTTTTGAAAAGCAAAAAGGCTTTTACTCTTAGTTGCACAAAAAGATATGCCCAAATGATTGTTGGGCCAGAACTAATTCCACATTTGTACAGTATGTACATGGGTAGTTTTTGTTTTGTTTGATGTCATATTCAAAGTGAATAACTTTTGTATTGTACATGTAAGAAAAATAGAAATTTAGGAAAGCAAAATATTTTTCGGTGAAACTCGAAAACAACACAAAAATGTATCTTTTAACCCATTGAGTACCGTTATTTACAGAGAGGTGCCGGGGTGTCGCTTCGGCTTTGCAGCCAAGCGAAACGGACACAATGTGCTTGTGCAGTCAAGCGTAACATACACAATAATCCAACAATGGATTGAAACTGCAGAAAATGGCTTGTATAGCCGTCATCCAGCCTAGTGGCAATTTACGGCTATAGCTGTCATCTGGCTTTAACCCTAACCCTCCAGGGTATTTTGGCTAGAAACCCTGCCAGACGCATCAGATTGCATACTTTGTCACATTGACTTGTGTGCAGAGTGCAGCAAGGTCAAGCTGTCACCACAGATGCACTGTGCTGCATCTGGCATGGTTAGGGTTAAAGGGTTAAGTTGTAAGAATTCAGTTGTAATTGAATTACACAACGTGCATGTACATTGTACAATGTACATATACATTTGTGCACAGACATTTTCAAAATGTAATGTAGCCCTGGTTTAGTGCCCCCTTCCCATGTATCTTAGTCCGGAAACAAATTCTTGTTTTGCTATTTCAAAAGATACCTCATTCCAGTTTCTCTGCCATGGCTGTACATATCATTGCGACTTTAGGACACAAATCTTTCAGGGAGTTCCAAGTTTTTTCCCATGCACTTGACAAAGCAATTTAAACCCCAAGCCCTGCAGTGTTGATACCCACTGCATAAAGGATCGGAGCCACTCGCCGGTGCTGCTGGGTGAGTGAATAGTGCAGCGCCTGGCTTTCCGTCTCCAGCTTGTGTCAACATTCGCACCTCTTTGCCCCAAGCGCTCCTGCATAAACAAGTGAGCAATGATATTCTCCGAGCGTGCGCCCGCAAACTCTCTGCAAGCTCCAAATAGTTCAGGGCCGGTTAATGCTCGCGGCACTTTTCGGATTTTAGTTTACTATTAATGGTGTGGGATCTGGAGGATATAGTACATGTACAATGTACGTAAGGTTGGCCACTTTCAAAAATTTAAGTTTTCAATATTCATGCAGTACCTGCTGTACAAACATGTCCGATGTGATTAACTGCCATGTATTTCGTTTTGACCCATTCTACCATACATGTACAACACCTTTCTGACATGTTTCTAGTTCTGCATGTGAGTGATGATACATGTAGTACTGTACCAATCAATTACATATGCACCTGTACCTTACACCTGTTTATTTACAGCACAAATTCCTAAAAGATTACTCTTGAAGCCTTTTCACACAAGAGCCTTATCTCAACCTGGGTTAAAGTCAACCTTGGGCGAACCCTGGGGTCGGCGGCGTGGGTTGCATCTCCATTTTTCAACCCAGCGTTCAATCCCGCTTCTTTTCACACTTGTTTGAGTTCATGTACGTGTACCTCTACTTATTTCACACCACTGTTTCTGAGTGTTTCAACATGGTTCGAGAATCTCAGCTCTGGTCTAGAGCGGGGTTGAGTTAAACCGGGGTTGAAACCAGTCTTGGTTTGACGTAGGGTTGGAGGCGGGGTTGGTACAGGGGTTGGACAGTGTTGAAAGTTGTCACATGTGAAACGTTAATAATTTTCAACCTTCCGCCAAGCCTGAGATTTATCTAGTGTGAAAAGGCCTTTGCTGGTACATGCACATGTATACATGTACATACCTACAATTTTTTAGGGTGGGGGGGGGGGGGGGGATTTGCAGAAATGTTCATGAAATGGTTTCGTACCCAGGTATTTGTCATTAATTGGGTCAAGTTTGTGGATGTGAAAAAAACTTTTTTCATCGTGGCAAGTACATGTACATGTGGGTCATTCCATAAATGTGGGGTCCAAAAGTGTGACTTTTTGGGTGTCCCTGTTAGTGTTACATAGTGACATGTATAAGATTGTGCAATTCAGGACACATTCTTTAATGCCTTGTATCTCCAAGAGTAATTATGTAAAGAAAAGTACCTGCCAAACAAGTAAAAAATAGTGTGAAGTCAATTTTAATGATACTTGATGGAAATAACAAAGGTCAGGTGTAACGGGGACACCCAAAAATGTCACACTTTTGGACCCCAAATTTATAGAATGACCATACATGTACATGTATGTGGCAATAGTACACATAGTTCATTGTGCAAGTAATGCATTGTTTCTGTCTTTTCTTCACAGGGATCTCAGTAACAACCAGATCACGTCATTACGTCAGAACGCCTTTTCTGGGCTGTCTTCACTACTACAATTGTAAGTAAAAACAAATTGAAAGTACCGGTACATGGACAGACTTCTCGGATTGGCAAAGTTTGAGCTTCAGAGGAAGCTCGTGTTTTCTTGAAGCCCCAATTGCCCAAATCCACCCGAATCCAATGCCCGTTTTTGCCTAATTCTAATGGATGCAGTCAGTGGCGCACCGGATTTGTGACGCCGTCAGTGTAGCAGACTGATCCCCCTCACCAAAGTATAACTACTGCGCCTGACAAAACCACTCGCACATGTATGGATTTTGAATCGGGAATAGACGGCGGATTTGGTACTGCAGCATTTTGTATGCTATAAAAAGCTAAACAAAAAATTGCATGATACTGAATTGCACCCTCTGACAGTTCCTTTTAGCAACTCGATCATTTTACACCCACATTTTTTCAAAGTGGACATGTACATGTATACGTGCACATAAACTTATTGAACGAATCTTTTCCCATTACATGGTTCACAAACTCAGTTTTGAAACTACATGGGTCTTTCCCGCCGCCCCCGTCCAACCTTGTGATCTTTACACAGCATAGCAATGATTGGCAACCCTCTTCCCCCCCCCCCCCCTTCAGTTTTTATGGAGCGTTTTGTGACAAAAAAACTCGGTTGAGGTGATTAGCTTCTGCAGCTCACTTTTCCAGTAGCTTTTCCCTTCCTAGTGTTTGCTCAACGGCTGTCACTTCAACTCAAATTTCACACCTTCCCGATTCCCTCTAATTGTGCCTTTCAGGTGCATTATCAATGGGCCTCTCTCAGCTTTTCTTTGGCCGGCCCTTTGTGGAGGAATTTGTCTGGAAGGCATGCATGCGTGCGAATGTTATGATTGCTTCAGTTAAGGTTCGTGCGAACCTCAGTTTTAGAAAGAAAAAGAAGAAGAAACGGGCATGGGTGCATGAGGGTTTATGTGTAATGTATTTCTAAAAGATACCGTGTTATTTCGTTTGAGTTTTGTACTCTGTACTATTGTTGAAAAAGTCATTGCATTTTTTTCTCCCAGGCCTACAATATATCACATGTACAATGTACATTGATTTGTGTACAATTGTAAAATTGATTATTTGCCTGCCCCTGATTTAAGGCAAAATTAAAGAAACTTTTTAGCATCCCCGCCAACTTCCTGAAGAAGGAAAATTCCTCCTAGTACATGTAGATTATTTGCATGTTTGAATAAGCCAGTTCGGTATTTCAACTGTGCATAGTGCACAATGACATTTTATACCGAATGACCCGCGTGACCTAACGCGCGCATGTGAACGCAAAAGGTGGTCGCACAACGCGCACGTGTTAAATTCAATCAGAATGGGCGTTCGCGAAACATCGCGTGACATTACGTCAGCAATTTTATACTGAATAACCTTTGACCTTTGAGATACCAAACTGGCTTATTGATTAGGGGGGACATCAAAGTCAGCGAAAGCCATCTTAAAATATATTGGGTGGCTGTCAGGAAATATTGCATGGCATCATCTAAAAATAAAAGCCCCCCCCCAAAAAAAAATGAGAATGAAAATGATATTGACATTTTACATGTTTTTTTTAACTTTTTTATTTTTGCCTATACTGAAAGAGGCTGCTCTGTACAATGGCGAGGACTCTTGAGTCCATGACTCAAAAGTTGACATTTTGCTGCACTCCTTGTGTCGGTCAAAAGTACAATGTGCATTAACCAAACACTATAAAATCAAAGCAAATGCTCTAAAAATCAAAGTACATTTCACATTTGATCCTCGACTCCATGGTCTGTGTATGTGTTGCCAACACTCTGGCCATGGCGGTGATGCGAAGAAACATCTACAAAAAGGTAATTGGCAATAATGTCATGTTTACCTACATGTACATTGTATCGTGATTCACTTGCAAATGATAAAACAGTAGCAATTAACCTATTGTGGTGGATTCGCGTAAATGCCGCTCGCAAAATATTTTCCAATCACATGGATTGAAAATTACCAAAAGTACATGTTACATACACATGTAGGCTTGCCTAAGTTACTGTACATAACAAGGGGTGTGGTTAACTCGCAAACAGCGATAGATTGATTCAAATGGGAAGTACTGATTGGCTAATAGACATATAACTGAGATGTTTTAATTAGCAAGGTTGTAGCAAACTGGCATACAAAATGTACATGTACATGTACATTACATGAATGTGTACATGTACGCAGCTTGATTCTCAACGTTGATTGTTCGCTCATTAGTTTTTCTTGGCTGCAAAAGGCATATACAGTATAGGGCCTACATGTATATACATTTGTACATGTTGTGCCCAATCAACATTTGGTTACTGCTATATTAATTGTCAAAATGCCTTGCATCAGATCCTATACATGTAGGAACGCCAGACAGAATTTTCCCCAGCTTGCTTGCTTCGTTTCACACTTCATCAAGAGGCAATCAAACAACATTCTCCCCATTGGCCAACGCTTGGCATAATTTTACAGGCGGTAAATAAGATCATCTAGCACTTGCCTGGGGGAATGGTTAGCGCAGGACAGTAAAAAAAAAAAACAGGTGAAGTATTCTTGGTGAATTATGAGGGTGCGGTGTGTACATGTACATCAAGCAACCGTAAAAACCCATAATTCCCAAACAATATTTGGGTCACAAACCATGGTCTCTGTTGATTGATTTTGGCTCGGGCTCTGTTGTGCGCAGTACTGTACACTGTTAGCGTGGTACACGTCTGCGTACAATAGATGTATGCTGATAGGGTTATGTGTAATTTATAGGGATAATAAAAAATTAATATTATGGAGTGCTTTATTTATGTAACTCGACATGAAATATTGTAAGAAAAAAAAAATGCTGATCAGTTCACTTCACTTTGTGACTGGGGTTTGAAAATATTCCATTTGGTCTCTTCATGTCTGTTTTTCGTTCCTTTAACTTTTTTTTTTTTTTTTTTTTTAATGGAGTGGGATTTTTTAACAGTTTTTCAGTGCTCTTTTTGACTTTCACCCCGAAAAATTATTTAGTTTTTGTTTTTTGAATTGCTGTTTTTCTAGCAATACAAAAATTTACTTTAATGAAACATCGAAAAATCCATCCATGTTTAGTTATCAAATGTTACTTTGCAAATGTCTTAACATTATTTGCCGTCCTACAGTCATTCAGATTTTGCAGAGTGGATCTTTTTTTGTGCATTACGGGTGCAATTGCAACCAAGAATACAAAAAGACTTTTTTTGGAATGGTTGCAGTTGCCCATAAATAGAAAAACAAAAATAATTGTGTTCTTTATACATGTACTTAATTGTAAAAAAAAAATTTATTTAAATTTTTTTTATTTTTTCTATTTTTAAGCAATTTTTTTTTGGGGGGCGGGGTTGGGTGTGGAATGTCTCATTGGAAAGCTCATAACGTATCTAATGCTAACAAATGACCAATTCAATTTGAAAGTTTATTTTTTGGCATGCCACACCCAAAAAGCATGGACCTAGCATCTTTAAAACTTATATTGAGATTTCAATATACGATAACGATATTAAGGCAATGTAAAATGAAATTAAATGCCTGCCTACATCACCCTGTCACACTGATTAACCGCGCCGTACGTGTATCGCCAGCCCCACCGGCGGTGCACATTAATGCGTGGGAACATTTACATGCGGCATGGCGTAAATAATTAGATCTGGAGAGTTTGGGCATGGGGAAATGGAATGAGGAAACGAGCGTGACAGAGACAGAGAATCCAAATTCCAATTTGTCGCCTGCTCAATGTGGATGTGTCCCGCAGCGATGTAGGGGATGGTGAACACCAGAGAAATCCCTGCTCGGGCTTGTTATCCTGGGTTTAAAGTAGATGTACATGTACATGTAGCTTTCTTCAGGAAAATGAGGAATAAGAAGACTTGATTAAAACCAAAGTTTTAACCATGCACAAAAATATGTATGTACCGTAATTTTCGGAATATAGGCCGCGCGGGGTATAAGCCGCAGCACGCAAAAATCTGTACATTAAGATTTAAAGTTGGCGTATTAGCCGCACCGGTGTATAAGCCGCACCGCGGCGCTGACGACGTCCAACCACAAGTCATCATGTTGCATGCTGAAGCGCTAGTCGGACTCCCTATTAATTATCGCGGCAACTCTTATTATCGCGGCATCGGAAATTACTCCTTTTTTTGCGTTGCCAACCGTATGGCGATTGTTCATCCAGTTCATCAGGCATTAAGGACTTCCTGCTAAGTTGTATAAAAATGACGATTATAAAATGTTGTGTCAGGACTTTTATTGAGTTTTAATGATTTTTAATAAATTCACGTTTTCCAAAACTTTTTTGCCTCACCGTGTCTGCTAAAAAGTACCGTCTTTATTTTAACATAAATCTTCAATGGTGGTCTGTCCATGGAAGTTCTATTGTCAGGTTCCCATTCTACAGCTACATGTACAAATGCAAAATGACGCCGAAGGACGATATTTCCACCGCGAAATCGTAAAAACTTACGGGAGCAAAATGACAGTGCGGTAAAAAAATAAAACGCGTAACGACGACGCACCGTGTAAAGTGAATGGCGCCCCCAATCGTCAATCAGTAGACTTGTCTCAGTGAATTTTGTCGCCTTCCGGGGGGGACAGGGTGTTAAGAAATATCTTGCAGGCCTAATCGTCTTTATTCAACTTGAACTTGACAGGGAAAATATCGTACTTTATTCAGGGGATGTTTTGGTCAAACATTAACTATGAATAAAAAGTTGAGATCATTGTAAAAACCACTTCCAGTACCGCGATAATACAGAGTCTGTACTCCGCTGAGCAACGGCGAGCATGTCTATTTTCACCGGCACGTGTCGCTAGTCGTTGTTTTGATTGGCCAAAGTAGATTTTGTTGCGCGCTTACATGTACGTGCTGGCAACCATTCATAAATTTGGGGGCCTTGCTAATTCATGCAAAGGGATGTTTATTGGTTTCGGCTTAAGATTTCAGTATAAAAGTAATGTTTCTTTAAATTTGATATAAAGCAAATACGCCTGGAAGCAAGTAACTTCTTTTTCAAACACAAATATGATTTTTATTTCCCACATTATCATTTACTCCACTTGACAATGTTTTCGGAAATTCAACAACATCCCTCGTAGCATATGGTGTAATCCAAAACTAGGCACGCTCATTAGATCTGAAGAAAATAATTCGTTTTGCTGTAAACGAAAGATGATTTTTGTCTGGATTTTTCTCCACTTCAGGGAACATACGAGGACGAAATTAAATCGCCAGAATGACAATTGATAAATAATAAATATATATGCAGATAGATGAATATATTTTACTGAAAGATTTTAGCGGATTGCAATGGATTGTAATATTTCGGTAAAAATTCTCCTAATGTGAAAATGAACGTCGCATGGTGCCCGCGCGCGATTTTGTTACTACGGACAATACTGGTACCCGCGCCCCGGAAGTACGTGACTTTTCCGCAAAGATGTGGCGACAAAACATTATTGCAACAATATTTTGTTTACTTTAGAGGACGCTGGAAATGGAAGTTGTGTACGTATTAAAGCTTATTGTAGGCTTTAATACATACACAACTTGTATTTTTTTGTCACATTCGCAGACCGCAGATGCGGTAGATTAAGCCTCAAAGCGGTGGAGGTATGTGTTTATCATGATCCTTAATACTAATAATAGTTGACTAGAGCTTCGTTAAGTCCCAGAATTTTGACATTTTGACATCGAATATAATCGATGTTGGACCTCCGATGTATCGATTATTGAAAATTCTGATAGCCGGACCCTACGTTAACCAGTGAAATAATAAACAACATGGATTACACAACGATAAAACAGACAAAAACGAACAGACGCACCACACGATTTGTGAGGTGTGAACGGTACTTACGGTACATTTGCAAGTCAATTCGGTCCCTCTGGACTGGTTTCCTTTATTTCCAACACGCTGAGGCGCGGCTTCTGTGACTGATTTTATTCTTCAAATGTTGCTGTATAAGCCGCCCGGAGTATAAGCCGCAGGGACATTTTTCAGTGTGAGAATCAACGTATAAGCCGCGGCCTATATTCCGAAAATTACGGTATGTGTTTATATGTACATGTATTCATTGCTGCTGTTTTAAAACTATAGATAACATTTTTTCCTATTTTGTATATGTATATGATCACACAAGCAAACACGTACATATACACTAGTGTACATTGTACATGTTCATGTATGTTCTTGGGTGAATTAAATGTACATGTACAAGTACACGTACATTTGTACATTGCGCTGTATTAAATATACAATGTGCCTAATTCTCACTTATGTCATTTTTTTTTATTGCACGTTCAAGAGATGCTTTTAAAATGGCCTACAGTACTCAAGACAAGTGTATGCCGGGGTGTGCATTTGCGGGTAGTACGGGAATCGGGTACCTGTTAAATAAAGCAAATCCTAACCATTAAATCTCAGGAAGTGCTGTTTATATTGTTTGTAAGGGTCTGCATGTTGATACATGTAATACTACCACATCGGTGCAGCAAGATGCAGGTGTACAGTGAGCTCTATAGCTTTACGGTGTAAATTGCTCCTTTTTTGTTGTTGCAATCATCGTGTACCCTGGTTTTTATTTTGAAAATTACCCACAAACGGCATTCAAGAACTTTCTTTTTCATTGTCTGAGAAATGACTAAGTACATGTAATATGTTAATTCGGTTACGGGTATTCAATTCCATAATCTGGAAACGGTTCCTGATATTAGGGGTCTGCACAGCCCTAGACAAGTGCCTTTTTGGGTGTTTTTTTTGGGGGGGGGGTGGTGGAGGGACTGGATTTCTTACAGACAAGTGACTATAGTACATTGTATAGTAAAGATTCAGTGCAGTTGATGTGTATTTAGCTACATTGTATGTGTGTGTCTGCAAGGACTTGCTGTTTAAAAAGCCCTTGGAAATTGCCTAACCTTGCAATTGCCACTAGACATTAAAAAAGTCCATAATATTGACCCGGTACAAATCTGTTGATTTTAAGGGTGTTGGTAAAACCCTAATTGGGTACTTAAGCAACAATTGGTCAAACAGAACCTATAGGCAAACTGACAATCTGTTCACACATATTCTAGTCATTGAAAATCACTGACCGTTGCAGTGCATTTAGAAAAGAAATATAGGTAGGACTTTTCTTCTGCAGTAGTGTTCGTGTCTTTGTTATTGAATGGGTAAAGCAAATCCTGTAATTTATCAAAAGTTGCATGTGCTCAGTTATTGTACAATCTTGTCGGCTGACAAGTTTGTTTGCACTGAAATTAGTTCAGCAGTATTATTGCTACATGTACATGTACCTCTGTGTACAGTTAAACGTGTATCGACCTCCAAACGTGGACGTCCTATTGTTCCCTCTTTTGTTTGTACTTTAACTTTTTCGGAAGACTCCCATAGGTTTTGTACACGATTTCAATCGCGGACGTATTCTGGGAATCGCGGACGATATTGTTCCCTTTGTTATACGTCCACGTTTGTTTGGGAGAACAAACACACTTGTACATGTACATGTACATGCACAGTGTACAAAAAAATGTATGTGTTTTTGCTTTCAATTTTGTGCAGATACAATACCTTCAGAAATTTATATTGTAAATTTCTGAAGATACAATATAGGTGCTGTTTTCATCAATTCGGCATTTGTCTGTCATCGGCAAAAGGATCAGACAGTTTGACTTTATAAAAAGTTAAAATGAGATACATGTACATGTACTGTTTATTGTATGAAGAAAAACTTAGCCGAAATTTCCTGCAGTTGATGCCAAAAGGTACAGTACATTGTATACATGTACATGTGTCATGCATGATCCATTACAAAAAAATCTGATCCTCACCAGTAGTTTGACTGACTGCTGTGAGTTTTATTGATGCAAGGTCCCTACCAATCTGCTAGCAGCATGACCAATGTCGGGCCCCAGTGGTCAGCCCACAGATTGTCGTATTTGGCGTGCAGGCATACCATCTTTTGGTGCACCTCATGCGGTATTATGATGCTCCTCAAAAATGTGCACGGTCGATCCGCTCATTTGCCATCGGTTTACGACGGATGACACAAATCAAACGCGGATTTCTGATTGAGTTTGCCAGGAATGCTAAGTAAACAAGTACTGGCTACTGGTGTGGGGACCGGATACCAAGTACAGTCCAGTCATGAGATGGCCAAAGAATGTATGCATGACCTGTACATGTACATGTATGCAACCCTTGGATGCTTTGCTGAAAAAGATGGGTCATTATCATAATATGGGCAGTTGGCAATTCCATGGTTAATTTGGCTACACTTTTTGAGGCATTTCTGTTTGTTTTTTGGGTCTCGTCATTTCTGATGTGATTGAGTCATTAGTATTGTAGAGTACATGTAGCAGGATCTACTCCACATTAACCAGTTCGCGCCGGGATTATTTTTGCCGAAAATTTCTATTTAAATAAAAGGCAAAATATAGCAGCCAACTTCTGATATACAGCCAGACGCCACAAATACTGATTTGCAAGAGTCATTTCAACAGTATTTGTACAATATTTCTTGCCGAAACCTCATATATTTCAATACTCCGGGTGCGCCCACCGGAGTGTAAATTGTAGAACAACAGGCCGTGCACAGCCGCGGCCAAGTTCAAGTTCAACACACGGTCCGCCTCCACAGACTTCTCAGACTTTGTGTGTGTGTGTACAATGTACAAAACAAATGAGGGATTAGCGTGTTGAGACGTCACCCGGAGGTGAGTCAAGGCAAGCTTGACGTTTTAATCCGTCAGCCGTGCCCGTGTATAAAAACAGCTAGATCGTGTTAACACGTCCTCTGACGCGAACTGGTTAAAGGAGTTTAGATTTTTTTGAAGTTGAATTTAGGATCATAACATTGAAAGTGTTGGAAAGTTGTAACTTTTAGACCCCCAATAATTTAACAGGCTTTTCTATAAATTTTTTTTATTATTATTTAAAAATATTTTACTTGGTTGATGGTACAGTACATGTATCTTTAGATAGTGGCATACATTTTTTTATAAAATGTTGGAATGATGGCTAATTTTTGGAGAATTGGAAAATTATTGAGAAGCCACTCCTGCAATGGGTATTGGGTACTCGGCACTCTTTCATGTTTAGCCATGATTGACCAAACATCGCTACCAATGTCTGACATTATTACGATATTATTTTTGGGTGATTTGGCAGGTGGGTCATTCCATAAATTTGGGGTCCAAAAGTGACATTTGTTTGGTGTCCCTGTTACACCTGACCTGTGTAATTTTCCATCAAGTATCGTTAAAATTGACTTCACACTATTTTTTACTTGTTTGGCATGTACTTTGCTTTACACAATCACTCTTGGAGATAGAAAGGCATTAAAGAATATGCCCGGAATTGCAAAATCTTATACCTGTCAGGGACACCAAAAATGTCACACTTTTGGACCCCAAATTTATGGATTGACCCAAGTATTTTGTTCCCTACCTTTTATGTATTTAAACTGTTTTAAAACCCTCCTATACTTATAACTATCACAGCCTATCAAAAACTCTAAACACCAACTCTCACAGTTTGTGTGTGTTTCAATCTGTCATTTGATAGGTTTTGATCTGTACAACAACTGGGTCGATTTTGGCCAGGTGCACAGGAGGGTTTTAATCCAGATTTTGTTTTCTCGCATAAATTTCTGGACTGCAGGAACCTCAGTGGGAATCACATCACGTACATTGAACCCAGAGCTTTCGACGGTTTGGACCAACTCCAGAAATTGTAAGTTTGAAAGGTCAAATCGTTTTGGCCTGGTGATTGATTACATTTAGGTTTGTGATTTTGAGATTGACCTAGTAATCAAGTGTTCTGCAATATGTACATATATGCTTGAATTATCTCATGATGTGCATTACGTGTACACTACTGTAAACTCAAATATAAATTGAACAGTTTTCAAAATTAAAAAATGCGGTTATCAAATCTGTATGCACAATACTGATTGACGGTATGTATGTACAGGTTCTGTATATACTTCTGAGGACAAGAGGAGAAAGAAAATACAAAGGAACCTTTCAGTCCTGCAAGTCAGTCTTTTGTTGAAATCGGTCCTCGGACGTAAAAATACGTGCCTAGTCTATAGGGTTGGGTTATTTTAAAGGAACAATAGGAAACACAAAGCATTGTCCTCGGAAGTATTGGGAAAGTACGACTGTGGGTGTACACATGTCGTCACCAACACCATGAACTGACACTCTCTAGCGCGTGAGTGCCCGCACGCGCGCGTATTTTACAGAACCAAGTAATTTTCGTTTTCACGAACTGACACCCAAGTAGGGGAGCACGCGCTAACTGCATTTTCATTTTCACGAACTGAAACTATTCTTAATTTCACGAGTTTAGAGGTTTTCAGTTCAATGTTTCTGTAACCCCACAAGTATACAGATGGAGTAGATTCGTGTCAAAGCTTTTAAAGCATTTTTCTTGGAATGGTATTTCCGCTACATGCTTGCGTGTCAGTTCATGAAAACAAAAAATCTTCTCTAGCAAGTCAGTGCCCGATGTGCGCGCGCACACCTGGTTGTCAGGTCGTGAAACCAAAATTTAATCAGTACGCGGTTTCACGAACTGACACCCAGGTGCGCGTGAGTGTCAGTTCGTGGAAACGGTGACGATGTGTGTATGAAAAAACAAAAATAAATTGTAAGTTTAAACAGTTATAGTGCTCACCGAAAAATTTGGTTGATGTACACATATGTATGTATACATGTAGCTTTTCATTGGAGTGTCTAAATGTATAAAGGAAGTCAATTGATTTAGTGAGCTTCCTGCAGTGTCCGGCTTGGTCGTAATTGATTTGATCATTGCCAATTCAGTTAATTACCGGGTAGGGCGCTTTTAATATTACTGGAATCCAATATCAGTGTTACATGTATGTGAAGTATCATGTATAGTAGATTGCCTATGAACGCAATTATACCAGGACGTTATTCATTGGTGGACTGCATTCCGGTATATCAGTAATCATTTGATAGGAATGCACTACTGTACATGCACACGTGTGCATGTAGGTTAGTGGTACATGTACTTCAATAGCTCTGTTTATTGAGCTGGAATTTCATGTTTCTTCCTCCATGATCTGTTGATAAGGGTATCTTGCATTGTATATGTACAGTGTATGTGTGTGAATTTGAGTGAAAGGGGGCATTGTAAACGAGGACATTTTTGTGGGTACAATACTGAAAACTGTGGAGGGAACCATACATTTCATGACGGGTTTTAGTGAATCTACATGTAGTTGTTGTTAGAAAAGTTACAATTTTTGTGTCTTACAAAACAAGACGGTTTACTGTTGCACACTTGTTTTTCAATCACTCAAAATGTCGGAAACCACCTCATTCTTATAAGATTTCAACTGCTCTGAGCACCAAGTTGTTATTGCTGTTGGAGTCGGCTTGTCGCTGCGGCCTGTTTATACAGAAGTCTTGAATAAACCACTCCATCGCTCAAGCGAGCTGTCGGTGGGGATCAAGAGCGCTTGATCTGAGCGGAATACCTGATGACATCCCCAGTGTGGGGGTTGTGGAAATTCACAAGAGGGAAATTGCCTATTGATTTTTGCATTCCTTGGATTGTTGTGGTTTCACTTTGTGTGAATTTATGCAAATATTGGAAATGTGTGTACATGTACTTCAAAGAAAATGTGGGTTGCGTAATTTGATGTTTTAATTTTAAAGAAATTGGAAAGAAATAGATGTACATGCAAATATTTGGGTTGAAAAATGTCATCCTTAGTTGTATTGTGGAGGTACATATACAATGTACACATACTGTACTGCACATGTACACATACATTGTGGCTTCTTCACTGCCAAATTTTAAAATAGATTTTATCTAAATGACAAAGCCTTGCCTTTATGTCTCTGAGATTTTTAAGATGTTCTATTTGGCCGTGAATGCTATCATTTACTATTTTATTTATTATTTTCTTTGGTGGACCTCCAGAGACCTGTCCAGAAATCGGCTTGGTAGTGTCAACAACAGCATGTTTGTGGGTCTTGGAAATCTGCAAGGCTTGTAAGTAGGAAAGTAAATGGGGAGGGGGGGGGGGGGGGGGTGGCATAAGGCCCCTTCCCTCCTAAGATTCCCACTCCCTCCTGAGATTCCCCCTTTCAAGGTGCTTCTCTCCCGAAGTGCCATCCTTCTGAGGTGCCCCTTCCCTTCTTGAGGTGTCCCACCTCCTCCTAAGGTGTCCCCCAAGGTTCCCCCTGAGGTTCCCCTTCCAAGATTCCTTCCCCCCAAGCTTCCTTTCTCCCAAGCTTCCTTCCTCCCGAGCTTCCTTCCTCCCGAGCTTCCTTCCTCCCGAGCTTCCTTCCTCCCGAGCTTCCTTCCCCCCGAGCTTCCTTCCCACCGAGCTTCCTTCCCCCCGAGCTTCCTTCCTCCCGAGCTTCCTTCCTCCCGAGCTTTCTTCCTCCCGAGCTTTCTTCCTCCCGAGCTTCCTTCCTCCCGAGCTTCCTTCCTCCCGAGCTTCCTTCCTCCCGAGCTTCCTTCCTCCCGAGCTTCCTTCCTCCCGAGCTTCCTTCCTCCCGAGCTTCCTTCCTCCCGAGCTTCCTTCCTCCCGAGCTTCCTTCCTCCCGAGCTTCCTGCCTCCCGAGCTTCCTTCCTCCCGAGCTTCCTTCCTCCCGAGCTTCCTTCCTCCCGAGCTTCCTTCCTCCCGAGCTTCCTTCCTCCCGAGCTTCCTTCCTCCCGAGCTTCCTTCCTCCCGAGCTTCCTTCCTCCCGAGCTTTCTTCCTCCCGAGCTTCCTGCCTCCCGAGCTTCCTGCCTCCCGTGCTTCCTGCCTCCCGAGCTTCCTCCCTCCCGAGCTTGCCCCCTCCCGAGCTTCCTCTCTCCCGAGCTTCCCTCCTCCCGAGCTTCCTCCCTCCCGAGCTTCCTCCCTCCCGAGCTGCCCCCTCCCGAGCTTGCCCCCCTCCCAAGCTTGCCCCCCTCCCAAGCTTGCCCCCCTCCCGAGCTTCCCCCCCTCCCGAGCTTCCCCCTCCCGAGCTTCCCCCTCCCGAGCTTCTCCCTCCCGAGCTTCTCCCTCCCGAGCTTCCCCCTCCCGAGCTTCCCCCTCCCGAGCTACCCCCCTCCCGAGCTTCCTCCCTCCCGAGCTTGCCCCCCTCCCGAGCTTGCCCCCCTCCCGAGCTTCCCCCCCTCCCGAGCTTCCCCCTCCCGAGCTTCCCCCTCCCGAGCTTCTCCCTCCCGAGCTTCTCCCTCCCGAGCTTCCCCCTCCCGAGCTTCCCCCTCCCGAGCTACCCCCCTCCCGAGCTTCCTCCCTCCCGAGCTTGCCCCCCTCCCGAGCTTGCCCCCCTCCCGAGCTTGCCCCCCTCCCGAGCTTGCCCCCCTCCCGAGCTTGCCCCCCTCCCGAGCTTGCCCCCCTCCCGAGCTTGCCCCCCTCCCGAGCTTGCCCCCCTCCCGAGCTTGCCCCCTCCCGAGCTTTCCCCCCTCCCGAGCTTTCCCCTCCCGAGCTTGCCCCCTCCCTAGCTTTCCCCCTCCCCAGCCTTGTAGGAAGATCCTGCATGCCGAGCACTAAAGAAACCCTGTAGAAGTTTTTGTAAAAAGGACCTGCTCCTTCCTTTTTTGAAAAAATCATGATGCCAAACATGTTTTTTCTAATTTTTGGTTATAGTAAGTGTATTGATATGAGTTTTGAACATCAACATTAGACCAAAAGAAATAGTTGTGTTGCCCTCCGCGACCGACCCTAAAAGTCACAAAAGTCTGGTCGCATTTTTTTTCTACTTTTCAAAACTGTTTATTTTAAAGGAATTTTCAAAATCTCACTTTTTTGCACAAAATGAACAAGTTTTATTAAAATATTGTCTTTAAATACAGCTACGACGGCATCATCGTGCATTTCACCATCTCACTTTTAAATAAGCTTACTTTTTGCCAGCCGACTTCAGAGTTACAAAAAAAACAAATTGACTGACTGACTCTCCCTCCCTCCCGATTTTTCCCATTTAAGGTCAACACAATTTTTTCTTTTGCCTTATCCATGTCATTTGCAGGAGTATCTCATACAACCAGATTTCGAGCATTGCACCAGCAAGCTTCGACAGACTTCAAGAAATAGTCAGCCTGTAAGTTAATTTTGACGCGATGATGCTCTTAAATTCTGCTTTGTTGCTGTGGAAGTTTAGCAGCTCTGTAAAAGCCCATAACATTGATAAGATTTTACTGTAATTGTTCAAAAGGATAGTCTTTTTTCTTCATATCTGACAGCTTTTGTATTGGTACACATCTGTGTACATATTTGAGAATTCACAAAAATTCAAATCTGAAAGCCAGTTTAACTTAACCCTCTTGTGTCCGACTGTTATTGATGGGGTGCTGGTATGCCAAGAAAGGGCCGTGCAGCCAAGCGTAAATGCAAACAATAGGCACCACACTGAATAGAGTGATCCTATTCATCGCACTTGGATCTCCTCTTTTGTGTGAACCAAAGCTTCATTTGAAAAAAACTCCATCTATTCATTACACTCCCATTCAAGAACAACATAGTTGAAGCATGAATGGATTGAGTACGTGCAGGAATGTGCATGTGGATGTCAACTGGCCATCATCCGCATTCAAGAGATTGACATGATAATTTTTTACGGCAGCATTCCATCATGTCTGGTTTCAGTGATTTTGCCTCAGACTTCCTGGTATGCGATTGCAAGTTGAAGTGGATTGTCCGATGGATGAAGGACAACAAAGTACGCATAGCGGACACGACAGTTTGTGCCTACCCGCAGTCAATGAGGGGCGAGAAAGTCCGACAACTCAAGAAAAAAGAACTACACTGCGGTAAATCTGTGTTCCGCTAATTTGTTGGTTAATTATACACCAGGGTCTTGCTATACTGTAGAGACCTTTATCATACTGTGTTGTAAGAGTAAGTAACTTGACACAAAATCATATAAAAAATCTGCTTGCTGTGTTGACTTATTTTGCAATCTTGCCATCATTGTCAGGTTACCTTTGTAGGCATGACAAAGATCTCTTAAATGTTACACAGAACCTGCTGTTGGAGTTGGTAAGGCTTGGGGTAGTAAGGGTTGAACATTATCGGGTGTGACCGAAAGTGCAAAAATGTACCCCTTCCTGAGTTTGGTGTCACCATCAGTAATTAACATTGCTGGCGATGGCCCCTGTCCACATATATATATGCCGAGTTTTGTGCATGGCTCTGGCTATCGGGGTATGGCAAGCAGTGGTTTTATTGCTTCAGACCATTTTTGGGAGGTGAATTGGTCCCACCAGCGGTGGAAGTTACACCCGCCCCCCCCCTTCTATAGGTCTGAAAATTGGGATAATTTCTTTGGCATCTATTGAAGATTTATCCCCTATTAGATCTGAACCCAGGAAAACCATAAGGGTGGTGGGGCTGTCAACCTAAAAGGTGGCCAACCCCACCACCTCTGTTTCTGACTTCCATCAAACAAAAACTATGCGTGAACCTCTAATCCATGTGTACATTATTATAGACTGGCCGATGGAACTTCCCATGTTCGAGCTGGAGCCGGACAACAGTCAAGTGGTCTTCGCGGGGGACACCCTCCCCATTGAGTGCCGCGCCACGTACCTAGAGGGCGCCAATGAGCGCATCGTTTGGTTCAAGAGCGGCCGCCTCATCACCACCAACCTGACTGCGGGCATCAACATCACCACCGTGGTGCTGCCCGACCAGGCGCGGATCCGAAGCACCTTGATGCTGTACAAGATCCAGATGGACGGCACCAGTGTGTGGGATATCGAGTGCCGGGTCATGACCTCGCGGGGTAGCAAGAGCAAGAGAGTCACGGTCATCATTCTGGATAACAATGACACTAAATACTGCCCGGCCGGAGCTACGCAAGACAACCGAGGTAAGTGATCGGCTTTAAACCAGTAGATCCCCAGACGCATTAATCTCGGGTGTCTGAGCATGTGCGAAAGAAGCCCTCTTCATTTCATGGCAATATGTTTTGCCTTGTCATGTCTAATTTATCGCATGAGTGTTAATTGTAAGTTAGAAGTTTAAAAGCACAGGAGTTATTTTAGTCAAAGGCTAATTGTGAAGTACCGTATAGCGACATTCAAAAATTGGTACATATTTATTCCAGACATTGCATTTGTGAATGGGCATAAAAGTGTGACAACCCAGTCTTTATGAACCAGCAATGACCTCACTAAGGTTGTGGCCGCTGTGAACAGACCTTGCCTCCAGTTGGGTTGTTGAGTCAGTATGGATATGGTATACTATATTCCACTTTTTTTATATTTCCATTTTTAAGGACAGTATTATGAAGTGGGTTGTTGAATGTCTATCTGAAGCTGTATTTAGATTTGACTTTGGGTTGAATTCACGCTCGTCATGTCGGCATACACATTACTGTGTGACGGACAGTTAACACTGTAAATGCAAATGGGATTTTTTGTGTGAAATGAATTCCTGTTCGATTCGCATTCACATTTCAACTTTTTCTATTTCAACTTTTCTGCGATGAGTCTGGGAAAGAAAACTGTAAACATTTTACAAACACGAAAAATAATATTCAAGCGTTCATTTCCAATTTAAAAAATAGGTGAAATGCTTTTCGTAAAAGTGAGACCAAGATTATATTTTTGTTATCTACTTGGGGAAAATATTTACTCATTTTGTTCGCACTTTTGATATAGTTTTTCCCCTTTTGTGAAATGAAAGTGAATTCCCAGTGAAGAGAAAAAAAAGTGAAGTGCTGTACTGTATCTACATGTAGTTTGGCCATGAGGAAAAAAACATGCAACAACCTTGCCTGCAGAGGTCAGTGTATGGAGCAAGCATTGAGTTGTCAGAAATGCCATCTGCTTATTAGATCACATTTGCTCAGTTGAACAATTCAAGAGCTGGTTCAGAACCTTGTGTATCACAACCTATCATCATTTAGCCCTGTGTATATTGCTGCCCCCCCCCCCCCCCCCCCCCCATCCCAAGCTGCAATATGAATTGCCCGATATTGGAATATGACCACATTACTTGCAGCTCCATTGGGTCTGCACTGCTATCGTTTTCCCTCCCATGACACACATTTCAGATATTGTCAAGTTCAGATGTTAAATAATAATGGCTGGCATAGCAGAAGGGGACGCATAGGAATACTGTATACCTCTTCAGGGCACTGCATTCAGGGACGGTATTTTATTCTCAGCGATATCGCATTTTCTATGCGACTTGTCCAAATCTTGTGAGATTTGCTGTTGAATGTTTGTTTTTTGTCATTTTTTAACATGGGAGGTTCCTTTTCTAGCAGAAATAAAAATCTTGCACAGACCACAAATTACCTGTAGCAGAATAAAAAATAAGAAATTGTTCTGTTTTTTAAATGAATGTTTTTCAGTGGCGAGCCAAGGTTTTTCTGTGGTACTTGTATAAAAGGGACATCCGAGTGTGGGGGAGGGGTACAGGAAAGTTGGAGAGAGGAACTAACTAGTTTGAAACATCTCAATAAAAGTGATTGTTTATTTCTTTTGAAATTTGCCACCAATCAAGGACCCAATTTCATGGGGCACACATATTTGTGACCCGCTATACAAAAAAGGTATTATGTCACACACAGGACAAATCTTCATATAAGTGATTTTTTGTTTGTTTTTGGTTTGTTGGCTTCTATCAATATTTCTATAATTTAATGTCAGAAACGTTAATATTTATGAATAATGATGAAAAAAAAAACCAAATGTTGCTAGAAATTGCTTCTATCTCATTTCTTTCCACTTGCTGTGTTTAACCCCTTGCGTACGGATGCCGCAAATATGCGCAAAAAAACAGTGCTACCAGGCCGGATGACGCAATTGTCCGCCGTTTGTGCAGTTTCAATCCATTGTTGGATTAAACAGTGCCACCAGGCCGGATGACACCATTGGCCGCTGTTTGTGCGGTTTCAATCCATTGTTGGATTATTGTGTATAGGTTACGCTTGACTGCACAAACACATTGTAGCGGTTCGCTTGGCTGCCATAACCTCCGCGGCACCCCAAAGTCTCCCGTAAAATACCGTACTCAAGGGGTTAAAGGGCTCTAAACGCATATTATCCCATAATGTAAAGATATCGAGAGAATACGGGGATAAAACATAACACCAAATTAAAGCTTAAAACTTAAAACTATGTACAACTCATTTTTCAAATTTTGCGACATAATACCCATTTTTGTAGAGCTGGTCACATTTGTTTAGCTTAGGAAAGCTTTGCTGAGCGACAACAGGTTCTCAGCCTAAATACCATATTCTGCTTACTGTTTTTGACTGGTTGGCATATTAACAGGTAAAAAGGAAGTTGGTGTACTTCAACTGACTAAAAGTTTGGTGTCTGAATACAGGAGAGAAATTCAAACAACTCTAGTTTTGTCAACAGTCTTAACCCCTTGCCTCCGGCTGTTATTGATGGGATGCTGCTATGCCAAGAATGGGGCTGTGCAGCCAGGTGTAAATGCAAACAATAGGCACCACACTGAATAGAGAATTGGACCCCCCCCCTCCCCCCATTTCTTGTTTGAAAAAGCCCCAGGTATTCATACACTTCCATTCAAGGACAATATAGTTGAAACATGATTGGATTGAGTATGTGCAGGAATGCTCTTATAGACCTCAGCCGGGCAGGTGGCTATGGCCGTCGTCCTTATTCAAGAGGTTAATGGTGATGCCTTAAATCTTCAACAAGTGACCACAAGCTATCTAGCCTTTCATTATTCAATGTTTTCTTGAAATATCCAGGTACTTTCAATTGGCCGCGGACAATATCTGGCATAAGGGAGACCATCGTTTGCCCCTACGGCGCCGGGACCAGTCACATGGGTTCCTCCACCCCCGCCTTCGCAACACGGAAGTGCAACCTGAGAGGATTGTGGGAGTACCAGGACACAAGCCAGTGTGAATACGCCGACGAGCTGACACGACGACTCGAATCTGCCTCGCTGGTGGGTGCAGAACATTTTTCGATAATAAAATTACCTCACAAGTTTGAGTAGTTTAACAATTTTGCCATTGTCATAATTTAATAGTTTGTAGGCCATGACTTGGTCATACGATTTTTTCCAGAATCATTATTCCTCATTCTAAAAAGTCTAATTTTGTTGATTTTTTTTTTTTACCTTATGAATGTAAGTCGTGACGAAGAACCTACAATTAAAAGTAGTTGCGTTATGATTGGAATTGGGAAAGTAGAAAAATTATTTCTCAGTTTGTCAGAAGTTTGCATGTACATTGTGAGTGCTAGTTTGTTTCTCAGTACTTGCAAGAGTCATACAGTCACACACAAAAAATCAACATCATTCAACTTGAGCTGTATTTCTAAATCAGATTTGTTCTCCACTTGAAAGCATGACTTTGATTTTGTTCATTGACGCATTTTTTTTCTAGATGGCGTATGGCAATGCAACGACGGCCCTACCCATTGCGACAGAGATAGCAAGCAGTACGTCGGATCCATCGGCCGTGACAGATAAGATGGACGTTACATTCATTGCGCGGACTCTGGATAAATTCAGCGTGCTAGGAAACAAAGTGGTGGGTACTTTAACCCAGACTCCCTACATCATTTTCCCCTACATGTAACCTGAATCCTCTAATATCCTCCGATTCCAAAATCCTCCAATGTTTGTCACTGGGGACCACTTCCTGAATCCTGCAAACTCCTCCAGTGGGTTTTGGATAAACACCCCAGTAACCTCAATCCTCCGAAATCATCCGGCCGGCACCAGATTGGGCCTGATGACCTGGATGCTCCATTTTCCTCCAGAGGCAAAATCCTCTCATGCCCTCAATCCTGCAAAATCCTCTTATGCCCTCAATCCTGCAAAATCCTCTGAAACTTCAACTTCCAAAGACCCTCAATCCTCCAAATTCCTCCATTGGGCAAAGAGGACTTTGTTAGGATTTGGGAAGTTTGGGGTTCAACTACAAACAGAAGAAAAAAAGTCCCTCTCAGTTGACTGTTGTGTGTATTCAGTCGATTTGGTGTGCCCACCGATTGACCTATCTATCACCTTTCATTTGTAAACATTAGCCTATCATAGTGTCCGTTGAATATCATGTGACATTCTAAATCGTAGAAATAACTTCCAAATACGTGCTAGTGGCTGCGTATGCGTCTTGTTCATTGATCGCCATACGTGAACGCACATCAAATAAAAATGTGATTCAACTACAGGCGCAAGATGGTTCGTACATTTATGCACTTTGAGAAAAGTTGTCTCGGACAATCTGAAAACAACTCCGGTCAGAGATACAGGGAGTTAACGCTTTACGAGGGCTTGTTTTTACACGTGCTGCATGTGTGGAAAGTTGTCCAATAACTCGCGAATGTTGAAAGATCAGTTGGACTCCATCATTACCTATATCCGGCTTTACCATTTTATGTATGTGTGATTCTATTTCTTTTTCGTATTTTGTGTAATTATCTATTCTTGTAAAACCCAAATTAAAGAAATGATGTAGCATTGGCAGAACTGACAATGATAGTTCCAAGCAGTGTTCATACTTTGTAGGCTTAACCATACATGAAATAATCCTTTGAAAGTTTGAGCTCAATCCGTCATCCAAGTCACAAGAAAATACTGAAAATCATTCTGTTAACCCTTCGAAGCCGGATGATGCCTATACACACCAACAAAAATTTGCCACCAGGCCGGATGATGTCTATACACGCCATTCTCTGCATTTTCAATCCATTGTTGGATTATTGTGTATGTTACGCTTGGCTGCACAGGCCTCTTGTGTCGGTTTCGCTTGGCTGCACAGGCCGCCCCGGCACCTCATTATAAATAACCGACTTCAAGGGGTTGAGTGATTTTGTGCACGTTCCTATGGGCTTATTTCAATTGTTGAAATTGAAATAAGCCACAGCATTCTTTGAGGTCTACATGTAGACACTATTTTCTGAAAGATGACAGCATGTCAGGCAGAAATATAGGATTGGAACTTGTACCGTGTTTATAAACAGTACGTTTTCAGCAATTAGGTTTAGGTATTTATTTCATGGCTGTGTGTTCAAAGTTGGCACACGTACTGCTTCACAGGCAGTGCACTTCATGGCTAAACTAGGTCATGACAGTTGGCTGTAACTGACAAATCATATGGACAAATGACCTGAGCTGTAATCTTGCCAGAAGTCAAAGCTCTGCACAAGTGAAGAGTGGGCTGCTTGAGTGCTTGTGTCGTTCAAATCTTGCACTTGCGGGCAAATTTGGCATAAAGTACTTCAACAGGCCGTGGTTCAGGTCTTACTGCACATGTACATGTACAAGTACAAACTATTAGGCCTAGTAAAACAGAAACGTGTTGCTGAACTTTTCTTTCAGATGTTGTATACTTTTTTGTGTTTTTCTTTTTCTTAGAACAAATCCATGAAAAATTCTAAAGCAAGACAGAAAAATTCTCCCAGTCAATCTGTTTTCAATGGATTGGTAGACTCAACTTGAAAAAAACCCCAAACAAAACGGCCATCTTTAAAAATACTGCGTGGTAGGCATTAAAAGCAGAGGTGAAAAAAAAGGCCATCCTTTTTTGGAAAAGGCATGACGATAAACATTTTTTTTTTTTTTTTTTGCCTTGTGGTGTTTGGTACTGAGTTTCTCTGCAGACTGCTGGGAAAAAAATCACATGGGAAATTACCCCAGTAACTAATGCGTAAATTACCGTGGCATTCATTTGACAGTTGGCTTGCTGTATTTCAGCCAGCACTCTGCAATAAAAACCAGGCCTTCTGCTGACTGGGAAAAAGACATCTGCCCAACTAGCCCACAGCTGTAATGTTACCACTGAACATTCTAATGTACTTATCCTCCTGGGGAGAATAAATTGGAGTGGCTAGACTGTACACCAGCTGAAAAATAACTCTTGGTCACACCCCCCCCCCCCCCCCCCCCCCCCCTTGGGAGGATTGGGGGAGGAGTTTCCAGGAGATGAACTCAAAAGTTGTGGCTGAGCTCATCAGGAATTATGCCCAAACACTGGCATGTATTAATACCAAACCGCGCTTGATGAATGTCATTCAAATATCCATAGCCATTGGGCTAGTACTTGCAAAGAGCAAGATAAAGTACTGCATGTAATAGACCAAGAGTACTTTATTCAAGACCAGTGTCTGTCAAAATTCATTAGGGTTAGGCCCCCCCCCAAAAAAAATTGTTTGGTTGTCCGCGACCGCCAGCCCCTATTTTTCGGCCCGTGCCAAATTTTCTTATTTTTAAAATATTTTTTTTCTTACAATTTTATCCCAAAACTCGAATTGATTTCGCTGGTTGATTCGTTCCAATCTCGTTTCCATATTTATTTTGTTATTTGTAATGCACAAACACGACCCTACCTTTTACTCCAGAGTTTGAAAGTTCATATTCTAGTATCAGTGTGTGACTTCGCACAATAAATACTCGTTGGAAATACACGCGGTACAGAAAATACACAAATGCAGCATGGCCACTCATCAAATTTCAAATTTGATTTCAACTGTGGAAAGAGTATCGGAATAAGCACTTTGCGCATGTGCAATCCATATTTTTCCCACCAAAATTCCCAAGATCTTGGGAAAAATCCCAAGGAGTGGCCACAGTGCACACATGTATAACGCACAAGGCTATAGGCCCTAATGTTATGAAAATTGCTTTTTGAGAAATAAACTTATGAAAAAAATAAAATCTCAACATTTTTCTAATTATATTCTTTAATCACTATATATTTTAATATTTAGTTTGGATTTCGTTTTTTAATATTTACACAAACAATTCAATAATAAATATTCAAACAAAACAAATGCATCAACTGAACGTGTATTGCATAGGGGAAGCCAAGATGGCGTCTTTAATACACGCTCAGCATTCATTGCAAACTGGGTGTAAAAGTCTTGTTTGATTGTATGTGCAGTGTGGCTACCACATCGAAACTTCGTGAGGTTTTTTGGTCGAATGTTGAGCCAGCTCAAATACAGCTGAAACACACAAAGGTCGCATTCACCAAAAAGTGGTCCATAGATTGACATTGAGCCCCAGGAGATAGTGTCAGCACTGGCAGCCTTAGGGCTACGGTATGTGTTGTTCGGATGGAGTGAAGGACCTGGCGGCCATCCCTGAAGAGGCAGCCGTATTACGTATATTAAACTGTTTATTGGCCTAACAACATTTGTGTGTTTGTTTTACTTTGTGTATGTTTTGAAGGGGTGTGGAGGACAACCCAAAATTTTTTTGGGGGGCCTTATTCCTTGCAACTGTGCTGTTGCCTTTGGTGAGATTTGAGGAAAATGAAACATTCACAAAAGAATCGGAGGCATTTAACTTGTATGGCGTTGCTGAAAAATGCACAAGAAAACTGCATTTTCTACCAAAATATATGGTTAAAAGTTGACTGTTTTAGGTTGAAGAGGTCATTTTGGAATGATAAAAACATTTTAAGGACTAAAAAGTCTTCCGGAAATCTGAAAGATGTCTTACCAAAAATCCTGAAATTCGGAGGAATATCGCCCGTGGTTTGAGTCTCAATTTCTGAACACTAATCCCTTAGATGCTTTTGGTTTAGGATGCATCCTCAAAAATCTTGCTTCCCATAAAAATGTATATGCAGGTACATGTAACCTGGGAATAGACAAGTGTTGCAGTATGATATGTGACCCATGCTTGTGTACATTTACCACTGACTAATATAATGGTTTACAAGTACATGTATTGTGTGAAACACACAGCAGATTGGTAATCCTATTTCAATCCTCCAAAATCAACCACCATCAGTACTTTTTTATGTACAGTGCGGTAAGGAAAATTAATGTTATATTTGTTATTCGGAATGTGACTGTAAAGGTAAAATTTGACATTCTTTAAAAAAAATTCATGTGGGAATGTCATTTTGAGGAATTACATGTAGTAACGCTCTTTCTTTTTGTGTGTGAATTGATGGTATTATTGATGATCTTACATGTACTTAATACGTGTATGAGAATATATACATGTGTGCCAACATGTGAACTTTGTACTTGGTGGTTTGATGTATTAAAAGGAGATGGATTTTGGGGGGATTCAGAGGATTTAAATTTGATACGATCGAGAATCTGCCCTTGATTCTGTAGTCATTGTATTACATTATAGTACATTGTACATGTTCCGTTTTGTAATAACCCCCCAAAAATTGAAGTTTCAGTGCGGACATATTTTAGGTTGCCAGCCCCACCACACTTACGGTTTTCCTGGGTCCAGATCTGAATATATGATAAATCTTCAATAGATACCAAATTATCCCAATTCATGGAGGTGCTTTAGTAAAAAAAATTGTTAGGCACAGAAGAGGTTTGCAAAGTGAAAATAGGTTACCATTACTAGCCAAAATGTGGCTAAAAATGCTTATACCAAAATGTGCTAAGCATTTTATCTTTCTTCAGAAATTATACCCTGGTTGTTTGTGTCCCTCTGGGTCATGATACATGTAAACTGAAATGGTGTGTCTTTTCGCGGTGTTAAAATAATAACAGGCTATAAAGTTGCCTTCAACTTCTCTGGCAAGGACTTCCAGAGATTTGGTGCATGGCTGAAGAATGAACGGTGTAGACTTTCAGGGTGCAAAAAGTCAGTCTTCTGGTGATTGGATTATGACAAGCCGCTGCATAACTCAGTGAATTTGTTGGCATGTATTGCATGTTGGATGCAATGTTCCATCCAGCATGAAATTGATTGCGCACGCATGGCTCACACTCGGCCTTGATTGCCTTGGCTGTATTGGAGGGGGTTGGCTCGGGTCCCGCCCCTCGGGGAGCATCCTGCTTCCCCTGATGGGATCATATGAGGACACTGACCTCCAACTCACCAATGAATTGCCTGAGGTGTGGGTTCAAGGCCTCTGTACTGTGCAGGGATGGTCTCAGCAATGGCCTCCGGTCCCCCCTGGCCGGCTGTCAAAGCCAGAGGTGGATTTATTGGCTGACTGACCAGCCAGGCGCATGATACAGCCTGGGAAGGAATGGCATGGCATAGGGACATTGTACAGTTGGAATATTTGACGGTAGAAAAGCCTTTCAACATGATTGCAAAATATCGCTGGATAAATAATTTTGTTGAAAAGCTGGGATCAAATATAGCTTTTCAGTTTTGATTCTTTAGGTATATTTTTATATATGGAATTTCAATTTTAAGTTGAATGTTTTATTTCTGGTTTCTTTTAAGATTTATTCACATTTAAGATATTTCAATTTTAAGTTGAATGTTTTATTTCTGGTTTCTTTTAAGATTTATTCACATTTAAGATTTATTCACATTTATGAAAGTCTTTATACCAACCGCAGACAATACAAGATTTTAATAAGTTTACATTTTTCCTCAAGAGAGATATAAAGATAGATGTAGGCCTACACATTTACATTTATCTCCTAGCAAACTTGAATCCATGATCCTTATTGGTCAATCTACAGCAACAACAGTGAATATTATCCCATGCGCCACTGGCCATATATTATTACCGGTTCACAAACATTTCTTTTTATTCACCGAGTGAATAAGAAAAACTCACAAAGAAAAAAAATTGTGTTGATTCTGAGAACACAGAAAACAATTGTTACAACAGACAACTTTTAATATGACATAAAAATTAAATAAATGTTTGCAAAAAAAAAAATTGCACAAAAATTTCAATATTTAATACACGACTGTGCAGCACTTTGTGTATTTTATTTGTTTAACATATACATGTTTTAGGAAAAGCTGAAATAACTCTGGCAGTGAGATTCTAGATTAGCTTTGCCTTTGCGCATACATATTCTTGTATTGTGCACCACGCTACATGTCCATGTACATACATACAGAAAGTGAATGCGATTTGGCTGAAGTCTGAGGCAAATTCCTTGCTTGCTTGTTTACATGACCTGTCAAATACGCATTCATCATTCACTCTTCACTCGTCAATTTGGTAGGGGGGGGGGGGACCTCTTGAACTGGCAAGCTCCAGGATTCTTCCCTGTTTTTCTGTATGTTGCAATTGTAATTTATTATTATTATTATTATTATTATTATTATAATTAATACGGTTTATTTTTATAAAAAAATATTGTATATAAACAGCATAAATGCTGATACTTACAATATTTACAATAAATAGTTTTAAACATTCATAGGCACAACAAAAGAAATACAAGTAAATATGATAACAGAAATAAAAACTTTCAGCACTAACCATTTACACTACCTGCACAAATGCAACCAAAAAACCAAACAATCGAACATAATACAAGGCATAAAATAAACAGCAAAGTTTACATACATATACATCAACCATATACCACACGAAATCAAAGAGAAAAGACAGACATGTTGACAACTTTCTCAGTGTTGACAAACACACAAGTAACTACATAACACCTGCATAATTGTGCTGCTGATTTGTTCGTGTTGCACTTGTTGCCGACATAAATTTGTAGTACGGTATGTGTAGCTGTAAATTTGGTATTTATTATTGGTAAAAGTACCGTTGATGAAAAGTGCAGTTAACAGGCTAATATTGATATGTTTATGAAGGGACTAGATATCTGACTGTCACTGTGTCCGAGCTGAAATGATCAGTCTTGTTGACTTGACTTGCTGACTCGGACTCGAGTCGCGATTCTTTTGACTTGAGACTTGACTTGACTTGACTTGACTTGGGAAAAAAAATGACTTGGGACTTGACTTGACTTATTAAAAAGAACATGACTTGTGACTCGACTTGACTTTAATAAATTTGACTTGCTGACATGAACACTTTTGTTAAAACAATTAAACACAACTTTTGGGCCTATGCACATATCAGTTGAAAAAAATGCCACGCCTACAGTGCATAGCGAGCTGGGTGTCCAGTACATGTACGTATGCGGGGCTGCAGCGCTGGACGACTGCATGGAGAATCGTGAAGACGGCATGTAATGTTGATTTTGTACAGTGCATACGTGCCAGCCAAAAGTCATTTGTCATTGGAATTTGAATTTACTATGTGCAACACTTGACTTAAGACTTGGCACTTGACTTGAAAAAAATTGACTTGGGACTTGAATTGACTTGTGAACATTTGACTTGTGACTTGATTTGACTTGACTTGAGAACAAAATGACTTGGTTACAACACTGGAAATGATGTACCAAGAAACCATTCTTATTTACCAAATGAAGGCACTGTACTAAAGCCATTTAGAGTGCAAACGGTAGTAAAATGCTAAATTGAAGTACATGTGCATGTATGTTCACGTACTTATAGTAACTTTTATAATGTTTTATTTCTCACTGCTTGTCCCTCAAGCTACATTGTAAATCAAACAGTTTCTCCAATAAGCTTATGGAGGAATCCTACTTGCTGCACACTAGTCAGGCAGCATTCTGAGTGACCTTTGCCTGTTTTGTGCCCCTGTGTTCCTGCAGTTGGGCCGTGTGATGATTGACATCGCCAGCAATCTGATGGAGGTGGATCCACAAATCTTGAAGCAGAGCCAGTCGTACCAGCAGTCTTGCAGCAGGTGAGCAGCATAGGCTAGGTTAAAGATAATCATGTTAAATGGCCTGCTTTTGGAGGAGGAAAAAAACCGAAATCATCAGGAGACCTTGTTTTTTTCTAAAAAGTTGACAAGCTCATTTTCTTTTGAACCTTTATAATGTGACAATCTAGAGAGATTTTTCCAATACACCATGTGAAGTAAATAACCCCGCGTGTCTGGCTGTTTTTGATGGGGGCTCGTATGCCAAGAACGGGCTGTTCAGCCAGGCGTAAACGCAAACAATAGGCACCACATTTTGAGTTCTTCCTTTCGTGTGAATGAAAGCTTTGTTTGGAAAAGCTCCATCCATTCATTACACTCGCATTCAAGAACAATATAGTTGGAATGTGAATGGATTGAGTATGCACAGGAATGTGTGTATAGATGACAACCGTCCAGGTGGTCTATTTCAGATCGCGGCTATGGCCGCCGTTTGTGTTCAAGAGTTTCATTTTCTTAGGAATTTGGATTTGTTTTAGTGATGGTTTGATTTGTCCTATTTTGAAGGATCATACAATCACTGGAAGCACTTGCTGCAGAGGTCCTGCGAGACCGCGGCCAAGTCTTCAGCTACAAGGCAGCCAACATCGCCATGGAGGTCTTCAACTTTGACACGGACACTTTCTCCGGCATGGCCTGTGCGTCATTCGCCCAGCCCAAGACTGCCACGGCCCAGGAGGCAGCAAGGCTTCAGGATTTCAGGTGCTTCATGGGGGATACCAACGCCACCAGTACGCGGATGAAACAATCCAAATCGGTAAGGACAGACCCAGCGAGAGTTTTTGTTGTTGAAATTGGTTATACAGGTAGCCTGTGTGAATTTTTGCAACTTTTTGGCATTCGTACAACATTTATTTAATCACGTGATGGTTTTCTGTTTGTTTTACATTTTCAAATGAGAGTTGCATGTAAATAGAGTTGCTTGTTTCTTGAAATTGATGAATAGATTTTAATACTTAATGGTCTTTTTTGCAGTTCACTGAATGTCCCCAGTGAAGTCTGATAGACAGTGGCAGAGTTTTATTCGAGTCCCTGCAAGTCCTTTCACAAGTCCTTTCGCAAGTCCTTTCGCAAGTCCTTTCGCAAGTCCTTTCGCAAGTCCTTTTGCAAGCCCAGTCAGAAGTCCTTTCATAAAGCTGGTCACAAGTAACTAGATGAACAATGACAAAGGAATGCCTTTGTCACAGCTCATTTGAATAGCTTGTGATTGGGATTAGGAATGGAGGGCTTGTGATGGACTTGCAGGGACTCGAATACAACTCTGGACAGTGGTGCTGACAATATTACTTGTCTAGTGGATAACTTGTACTAATAGGCTGATTGGCAAGTGGTTGCTTGTATCTGATCTAGTGGATAACTTGTACTACTAGGCCGAGTGTCTAGTGGATATTTGTATCTGATCTAGTGGATAATTTGTACTACTAGGCGGAGTGTTTAACGGATAGTTATATCTGATCTTATGGATAACTTTTACTACTAGGCTGAGTGTTTTGTGGATAGTTGTATCTGATCTGGTGGATAACTTGCACTACCAGGCTGATTGGCAAGTTGTTATTTTGTATGAAATTTGAGCCCTATGTAAGCGTGGCAACATTGATACAATTTAAAAATGTTCAACAAATTTCAAATTCCAAGCAGGGCTGGTAGACACATGAACAAAAAATCCTTTGCTGAGCAGTGAAATAGTTTAATCCATTAGCTTCGACCCATTAACTTCAGTTGCCGGGTCTATGGATCAGACCAATTCTTCCCTCTTCCATCACTCTGATTATCAGACCATCCGATATTCCCGTTCTGAGGAATTTGGGCTGCTCCTCCGAGGCCTTTTTTTTTTTTTTTGATCAGAGATTAATATTTCCAAATTCAATTTAAGTTGTTTTCATTTGTTGGCTCTGGGCCTCCGGGTGTTTGCCGCTATATTTCCAAGATGCGGGATATAACCTGATTATCCCAGATGGAAACTTGTGAGTCACCTAATGGGATGGCATTACTGGTTGGCTGATCTGTCACGGCATAAGGCCCCGACTGGCCGAGGTGCTTCGGGGCTGGAGTCATAGAACTGTGAATCCAGTGGGTCCATTGATGCAGCACAGATATTTATTGACTTAACATTCTGATGGTTAAATGGCATACCTTTTTTAAAAATGTGCTACGTGTATATGTCATCGACTTTAATTCTTTACATGTTTAGTCACGAATCTATTTTTATGTGGGAAAGCACCGATTATATAATCATCGAGAATTTTTTTCAGCAATAATTAAATCCAAATGAAAAGATTACATTGTAAACTGTTCTTTTTAACCCGAACGTTCCTAGGCATTCACTTGGGGTACAGTACACTGTACTACAAAATACTACTCAATTCTCATAGGCCTGTGTAGTAAAAGTACTGCATACTATAGTTTACTCAAGTAGTATTTTGTAGTAGTCGGTGACGTTAGGGTTAATGAGCAAAGAAAACTGTGAAGATGGAATTTTGCGTCGGGGATGATGTTGTAAATTAGAACGGAGATTTTCTTTTTTGCCCTTTCCCGACTTAATATATGAAGCACTGTATACTCAGAAGCACTGATGCCAGAAAATGGAATTTACATCTGGGATGATGTACATTGTAAACGGGAATTTTTGTAAGAACTTTCATCATTCAAACAATAATTTCTCCAGTGGTGAATTGGGGGAGGGAGTATCAACACATTTGCATGCTTGCGCTGGTTATCAAGGGCAACATTTTCAGGCTAAACTATGACATTTGAAGAGGAGAATAGTGAAACAAGAGTTGTTCGTGCTTGGATATTAGTGCATGTGGTCAGACAAGGAGCAGCCATTACTCGACTATGGAACCTGTCTTCAACAGATTGTGGAAGCGTCCATACAGCTCCCCGGTTCCATTGTCAACGAGGTTAAGGACGACTACTTCAAGCTGCAGTTCTTTGTGTACAAGAACAGCCGGCTCTTCCCGAGTGTCACCAACTCCTCGGAGACGGCGGACGATCGGGGAAGGAGGCGGGTCACTGGCCAGGTCATTTCTAGTACGATTGGTGAGTAAAGCCTCAAGGGAACGTGGAAAACTCATGTCTCAAAGTTGACTTCTAAGGAGGGTAGACTTCGGCAAAGTTTTTGTATATTTTTTGGGGGCCGATTTTAGAACGAGACATACAAGTCTTTTCGAAGTACAATAGGCACCACAGTCTAGTTTCATGTAGCAGCTTATAGTAGAAAGCATTGCTGAACAAATTTACATGCTAAAGAATTATCGGGTGAGAACCAGTCATATGCAATATACATCACACAGAATTTTGGCCGGTAACCTATTTTTGCTATAAAGCAAATCTTGTCTGTGCTCAGCAAAATTGTGGGCCCAATTTCATCGAGCTACTAAGCACATTTGCTACGTGCAGAAAAGTTACCGGCCATAATTCTGTGTCATGTATGATGTATATTGCTTGCGACTGGTTCCCAGCAGATTTTAGATTAGCACAAAAATTTGCTAAGCAGGAGTTCTTGCTCAAACAGCTTCATGAATTTGGGCCCATTTCTCTGTACAACCATTTCCTTTGTACAGTGATTTTCCTTTGTACAAGGCAGTGTATTGCTGTTAATTTATTTGTATGTCATTACACTAGTAGGTATGTCTATTAAAAAAAGAAAAGTAATATTAAAATGTCTGCTCCAAATAGCTCCAGCTATCGAATTATATAAATTTAGTTTTAAATTGTGCACTTTTAATACAGGATCAAAATTAATGACACAGCGTAAAATATACATACATTATATTAAAAAAATGGTGGTTGTTATTGTTTAAAATGTCTTTCTCTTCAGATGTCTCCAACTCCCTTCTCTCCTCCCCTTCCCTACATCCCCTAGAAAGCCACCTAAATCCTGTTGTTGAGTTTTTTTCCCTCAATGTTTTTTCTTACAGCTGGTGTCAACGTCAGCAGTATCAACGTCAGCAGTATCAACAATCCAGTAATCCTGAACTTTAGGACAGCTGCCGGAGTTCGCGACCCTGTCCCGGGCTACTGGGACTTTGAAACATGTAAGATGAACTCACTGTTATCTGGCTTTGTGTGTGTGTCTGTGGTATATATGTTTATGAATTGCACTTGTTGTGGCCATTTGCCGTTTGATGTTCGTCACTTTACTGTGTTTAATCTCATTGTACATTTGAGAATCTACTCGTACAGCTGTTTTCAGTATTTAATGTTATTTTACCGGTGTTGTTTTTTCCCCCATCAGAAGCCATTGAAATTCTTACACTGCTCTTGGCTTTTAGAAGATTCTATCCAGTATACGTCATTTTGATCATTGTGCAGTGTTATACACAAATAGAGACGGATTTCTTTGGCGCAAACCTTGATGAAGTGGTACATAGAAGTCCCATAGGCAGTTCGCTTTAACCTCTTAATACAGATGACGGCCATAGCTGCGGTTTGAAAAAGACGACCTGACCGGTTGTCATCTATACGCACATTCCTGCACGTACTCAATTTGCTCATGTTTCAGCTATATTGTTCTTGAATGGGATTGTAATGAATAGATGGAGCTTTTTCAAACAAAGCTTTCATCCACACGAAAGTGCGATGAATAGGACCACTCTATTCAGTGTGGTGCCTATTGTTTGTGTTTACGCTTGGTTGCACAGCCCGTTCTTGGCATACCAGCCCCACCCTCAATGACAGCCGGACACAGGGGGTTAAACAATGTGCAGATTGGCTTAGTGCTCCATGCGTGCAGTGCCTCGGCAGTCATCTGTACGGATTTATTTTAATATAGTCAGTCAGTGCACATAAAAGGCATGCAAGGTGACTACATTACTTATTTTATCATGAATTATAATTTTATTTCTTTTTTAATTCCTAACTTGGCCCATAGTTTCCAATGGTGCTTGGAGGAGTTATGGCTGTTTCATAGTGAAGCAGACGGCCAACACTACCACCATTCATTGCAGTCATCTCACAAACTTCGCACTACTCACGGTGAGGAATTGTAGGAACGAGATTAGTATTGCCGTGGTTGTGATTTTTAAATTTTTGTGCACCACATATTCGCAATATGGCAATATTTTTGTACACTTTTCTATGGAAGCTGTCAATAGAGGGCGCGTCATTACTCTTAGAGGATTTAGACAATAAGCCAGTTCGGTATCTCCATTAAATTGTCCAGGTCAAAGGTTATTCGGGATAAAATTGCTGATGTAATGTCACACAATGTTACGCGAACGCCCATTCTGATTGAATTTAACACGTGCACGTGCACGCATTCATACGCGAATGACCCGTCACCCATGTCATTGTGCACATGTGCAGTTGAAATACCGAACTGGCTTATTGTAAAAGGTCGAGTAAACTGATTGGTTGAGCTGCTGTTGTGGATGTAATTGCTTGAGCACATGGCTTTGGATCTCGAGGACCCGGGTTCGAATCCTGTGCTGGGTTTGTAGAATACTTTAAGCAAGGGAAAACTCTGAGAAAACCAGTCTTGCCGCTCCCACAGCCAAGTACAGAAAAATACTCCAGCGATTATGTGGTATTGGAAACAAAAAATCGTACCCTGGTCTGCGTGCGATTCTTGGCCAGGGTGGGAGCCGGGAGGGTGGCTGAGGGATATTATTTTTAGGCTAGTTCGCCTTGAACAAGGCTAAAAGCCACTCAAGGTCCGGAGCTACAAAAAGAAAGAGTCTGAGATACAAGAGGTAGGAATTAATATTCCTCTTGAAGCAGGAAAGATCGTAAGATGAAGGGAAACATGCACCAGGCAAAGAATTCCATAGAGATACAGAACAAGGCAAAAAACCTGTTGGCATAGCTTTTTGTTCATTGTGCAGGGAAGTCTTTTTCTTGTAACATTTACCAAATTCCTCCGTCTATTTAATGGTATTATTGGCAACTAGGCCTATTGGCAACCTTTTTGAAAAAAAATTGGCAAAAAGGCCCCTTAAGCATTTGAAGTTCGCTGGCTTCCAGTGCCCCCGCATAATATCTTCAAGCGAATGAAATAAGACAATTGGCTCAGACATCTTTGTCAGAAACCCTGTGAAGGTAGCATTGTTCACCTTATGATGTGGGTCATTACAACATGGCACCAGTCTATTGTGGGCCAGAGTGTTTTTTCTGAGATTCCTAGACCTGAGAGAAAAACGGAGAAAGGCAGTTTATCATACTACTTTCTGTGTGTATTAGAGGCATTCAAATAAACATTTTTAAATCTTGATTTGGAATTGTCTTCTCTTCAGGATATGAGTTCATCTGTTGGTTCGAATGTTTTAAGAACCATTGATCTTCTCCATCCGGCCATCTATGTTGGAAGTCTCATCTTCGTAGTTCTTATCTTCTTTACCATGGTCAGCTATATCTGTTTCAACAGGTACTGTCAAATGATTTACATAAATAAAAACCAACCCATCCAATTTGTAAATTTGGCATCAGACCATTCTTGAAAGGTTCATATTTCACAGTGAATGAGACTTGTAGGTTTGCATGGTGGGCGTGAACAAAGTGAGATTTGTCAGGATTTTTCCTGATTTCAGGATATTTTTTGTCGGGTTAAAGAATCTCTTTTTGCAATCTGGAATTCCTGAGGTGTTGTCCTGAAGGTATTTTTTACTTGTAAAAGTGGATATAGACCAATAAAAACGGATATTTTAAGGGGGTGCCTTCAGGCAAATACAAACTATATGTTGATCTGAGGTCCTCGTGGATTTTCTGTGGATTTTTTGTGGATTTTTCATTTTTGGCCAATCTCACCCCTGGTATTGAATTTCACATCCGAGTATTGTCCATTCTACTTGCCCAGTTCGAACCCATTCTTCGACTGCTACGATTGGGTCCCCATGGGAAGCCAGCTGGTTAGCGCGCACAGGATGGCAACTGCGCCCTCTAGTTTGTATAACTCCGTGGTTGGGTCGCGTAAAGTGACGGCATTGTTGTCGATTTGCCATTTTTACACAGTAACATCCGGCTGAAGCGCAAGTGCCGGCACTCCCTGATGAACATGTGCTTCGGCTTCCTGAACCTGGTCATGTTCTTCGCCGGGGGCATCAACCGCACGGAGCCCGCCGTCCTCTGTCAAATCGTGGGCATCGGCATTCATTACTTCAGCATCTGCTGTCTGCTGTGGATCGGCATCGGGGTGCGGAACCTGTACAAGGGCCTGACCCGGAAGGAACGATCCTTGCCCCCCGGGGAAGCACCCCCGCCCCCGCGGCCCATCCTCCGGTTCTACTTTGTGGGATGGGGTAAGATTTGCCTAATCCCACTGTGAATCCCTTAATAGAAATGCCTCAACAAGTATTAGCGAGTCAGTTTGCTTGTGATTTTGGCGGTGACATGTGATTAAAAGTTGTATCCTCATTGAGTAGTCCCCACACTGCTGCTTTCCGGATAGCACTTTATAGGGTGTTGGATCCAAGAATTTTTGTGAGTAGTTGCCCAAAATGAAAATCCCCCCCCCCCAAAACAAAAAAACAAAAAATAAATAAATAAATACAAAAATTAATGAATAGTAAATCAAATGAAATCAGGGTTGAGATTTCCTTGGATTTTTTCCTGATTTCAGGATTTTTGGTAAAATGTCTTCCAGATTTCAGGAATTTTTTTTTAATCCTTAAATTGTTTTTAATCATTCCAAAATGACCTCTGCAACCTGAAACGATCTTCTTTTAATTCTAATGACCCTATTTTTTGTGTGCAATTTTGGACCCTATTTTTTTGGTAGAAAATGCAGCTTTCTCATGCATTTTTCAGCAATGCCATACAAATCAAATGCCTTCAAATTTTTCGTGGATTTTTCATTTTCCTCAAAGCTCGCCCCTGTAAAAAAAAAAGAAAAAAAGAAAAAATAATAATTTAAAGAAAAAAAAGAACAAAATAATTGCTGATTTGGGCTGATCTGAGACTGAAAGCATAAAAGTATAAATAAATAAAAAACAAAAAGATCTAAACAGACAAGGCTGCTGGTCTGAGCCTGTCAGCAAAAGATACAAAAACATATTTGCACAGAGTAAGAGTCAGTTTGGACCTTCTCCCAACGCCCCCCAGATCTGCCTTGCTGTATGACTAGGGCTTGATCCCTGGCTATACAGCATGATGGGTTTATTACAATATCAACCAATTGGGAAACCATGGTAGCTCAGTCTGTAGAGCATCAGTATGGTAATCCAGAGATCACAGGTTGAAGCCCCGCTCTTGTCCAAATTCTTTATTATATCTTTAAAAAATGATGAATTATCCATTTAATTTGTAATTTAAACATCACTTACCACTTGATTGAAAATTTCATTAGCCTATATAATGGTAAGACCCATTGTGCATCGAGCAGCAGATAAGATCTGTTGTCTTCAAACCTGATTCTCGATTTTGAATGCACTTGATTAAATCTGCATCACTACAACTGCTGAGCCCAGAGGCTGCTTTTCTACAGATGCTGATAGTGTTTGAAGTGCACTGAGTCATCATTTTAACCGGAGGGTACAACTGTACACAAAAGATTCATGTGGAGCCGTCCCATGCAATGGCCCGGAATCTTGAAATAATCAAATTCAGTGAGAGCTGTGAATATATCTGCATTAACATTCTACATACTGGAAACACATTACAGTGACTCTGCTCAGCATTGATCTTTAATGGGTAGCCAGAGGCATTTGACTTCAACTTGGCTGGATGTTATCTTGATGTGCTATTTGGTTGTTTTTTGTATGGACGTTGCCTATAAGTCTAAAAGCCACTCTCGGTAAAGGGCTACAACAGAGGTGGTGGGGTTGGCCATATTTTAGGTTGCCAGCCCTACCACCCTTGTGGTTTTCCTGGGTCCAGATCTAAATAGAGGATAACCTTTGATAGATACTGAAGTAAGTATCCCAATTTTCGGACCTGTAGACCGAGGCGGGGTAACTTCCACTGTTGGTCAGACCAACTCACCTCCCTGGTATTTTTTCGTACATGCAGGTATTCCCATGATTGTTGTGGGCATCACGGCGGCCGCTAATATCGGCAACTACGGCGGGGAACACATGTAAGTGATTCCAGAATCATTTTGGCAGTATTCCAACTTGATCTACTTCCATCCATAGACCTAAATTGGTAGAGCAATAATGCTCCCTTAAGAGGTTCATGGAAATCAAAATTGGAAAAATGCTATGGATGGTTCATGCCCACTATCCCCACACTCGCCCCACTACCCCTACCATTGCCCCACTTTCCCCATCCTTACCCTATTATCCCCACCCTTGTCACACTACCCCCACCCTTTCCCCACTACAACTACCCAAATGCTTAACTGTTACTGAAAGGTTAAACTCATTGAGTCACAGCTGATCAAAGAATTGTTTTTGCTTCAATTTCGTTGTAGTTGTTGGATGGACTTTAGCATCAGCCTGGCTGCGTGCTTTGGGGTTGCCGGCTTGTTTGTACTAGTCACCTGCGTCATGTCCATCACCATTGCGGTCCGTTTAAGCTGGAAACCCCCTGACGAGCCTAAGGCAAGCCGACCGTTGGCAGACCCCGACCAGCAGACCAACATTGACAGCGAGTCCGTGGTCACACACAGGACGGCATTATCTAATGCCTCCAGTATCCTGGACGGGGAGTATAGCTACCTGAGGCAGCTCAAGGCATCCGCGATTCTCCTATTTGGATTCCTGGCGACGTGGACCCTCGCCACTCTGGCCATCACGCAGAAGGATTTCCTGGCTGTCCTGTTCAGTTATCTCTACGGAGCTGCCATAGCTGCCTTGGGATTGTTCATCTTTGTCTACAACTGCATCATGAGGGGGGACGTCATGTATAACTGGAGGCGGACTTGCGGGTGCACGAAATCACGGAATGCGTACGCGGTGGCGCTGTCAAGCTCCCAAGTGGGCTCTCAGGCAGGGTCGCAGGTCATACCGCCAGGAAACGGTCATGTTGTCCAGCGCTGCCAGTCTGCTAGCAGCATGGATTCCAATGCGACCAACCGGTCGGCCAACACCAACCAGTCCAATCACTCCCTGAAGTCGTGCTCGCGCAAGACCTCTAAGTGCAACTATGTGCCGTCGCACACCAACACAGGCACTGATGCCTCAATCGACAGCAGCACACAGGACACCGTCCCACGGCCGCACATGTACGAGAAGGTGCGGGGGAATGGGTACGCCCACCGGTACCATCACAAGGGGCGGAACAGGCCCAAGGGCTACAAGCACTCGCGCTACTCGCAAATCACGCGGGACACATCAGACGCGGGGGCCATTCCGGAGGTCAGAACTGCAGTGCAGCCCGCCGGCTATGCAGACAGCGTGTCTAGTGGCTCAGTCATGGCACCGGTGCCGCCGGTCGCAGCAGGGAGTGTCAGTGAGCGTGAAGGGAGCTGTGTTGGACAGCAGCCGCAAGCAGTCAGTATGAGTAGCATGCAGAGCATGCCTGTCGGCTCGCTGGCTGCACAGCCATTACAGCCTCAGTGGCCATTGACCGGTCCGGCAACCATGCAGCACCCGATGAGCTTGCCCATAGTCACCGCTCACAACAGCAATGGCAGCATCAGTAAGAATCCTCCCATCGATGCTCAGCGTCATACTGCCGCTCCCCAGATTACCTCTCTCGATCGCCATGAGGGGTCAGTGCTCAAGCGGCGGTCCTCACGAGAGGACTCACGACGGAGCTCCGGCAAGAGCAAGGGTCCCAAGCCCAGTAAAGCCACGGAGGAGAGCTCCCTCCAGAAGGAGGAAGTGCCACTACTTGAAAAATATCCTTCCCTGTCGGAGCCTCCCACATATGCTGAAGTGATCAAAGCCAGACCGATAGATCATGAGGTGACTGCAAATCCTCAAGAGGATAAAGACATTGATACGGAACCAGTGCTTGATGGAGCAGCGGTAGAAATGGACTCCCTCAGTCAAGCGGGACTAAGCGACCACGACGGCTCGGATAAAAGAGAAACCAGTGTATAGCACCAGGGTCCGAAAGGCCAGAACAAGACATTTTCTGTACCCCTGCACAGTTCAGGAAGAATCTAAACCGTTAGATTTCTGTGAATAATACTTAAAACAACAGTCAACCCCTTTTAATGTACTAGTCCTTACAGTTTTGTGCACTTCAATTGGAGGTTTGTCGTATTCATTGTATGCCAAGTACACACAAGCCTTGACTTTCTTTACAAGCTTTAGGTCTTGTGTATAGTCACTGCCCTTTCTCAAGTATATACTAGATTGATTTTTTTTCATAAGTCTGTTTTTGAAAAAGAAATATATTATATATTTTTATCTTCTGTCTTTTCTGAAATCCGTCAAGAAATTTCCTTATTTATTTTTTTGCATTTCAGGTGTTTTTTTCCTCCAAAAGTGACATTTCTCAACCTCTCCCAAATAGAACAATCTGCCGTCAAGTGTTTAGTTTTATCTGTTCATTAGTATACTTTCTCTGTTCGTGATATACCTGAACTTTTTCAAGACTTTACTTAACCATTACCAGTATCTCGTAAATAATGTTTTCCACTGAACCTTGGACGACCACTTGTACATATAAGGCAATGCTGTTTTTATTGGACATTGTACATAACGTTAAGGTTTAACTCAAGAATTCTTTTTGATAGTTTGTACGATACAGTGTATGTATTCATAGGTCAAAGTACAAAGCATATATGTTACACAAGTTTGCATAAAAAAAGTAATATTTCATTGCAGAAAAAAATATGAAATGATGCTGACTTCACAGCTAGAAAGATTTTCGTTTGTAAGCAGGCACGCCCCACAATTTTTTTTTCTGTCCTTAGTTTTGATAAATCACAAAAAATACATCAAACGTTTATTTCTTACGTATTCATAAAAAACCATTTATAGTATTTTTCCTAATGTTATTTTTGTGAGCCTTAAACAACATTTCACATATCAGTTTACAGTCTGAGGTACCTAGCTTCAGTAACTACGACAAGGTATTCATTTTTTTCCCCCAGCATTTTGACTGTTGATAATGTATTCATATTTTGACTGCTACGAAATAGCCGTTCTGTACTTTTGTTGAGTATGATTTTGAACATCAGTCCAAACACACGGTACTCGGGTACGAGTATTGAGATTTACAGTCTTTTTGTTGTCACTCGGACTATTTTTGTGATGATCTGTTCAGACAAGTGGGTGAGTGAGATGTCGGAATTAATATTATTTTCACCCAACGTGTGTCCCTGTCGGTTTGATTGCAGAGTAGCGTCTATTTGCTATCAGGAGTTGTCTACTGCAGTGGATTGAAACTGATGTCAATTACATGGTCATTCAGAATCCTGGTTTAACACTTAAAATATGCATGTGTAGCCTGCAACATAACTGGGGTCTAGTATGTTGGGGGTCGCATCAAATTGTCTGGCGGCCACTTCAAGGAGAAAGTACACTATGCTTACTGGAAAGATTTTATTTTAATACCCCCATAAAAATCGGCCAGGAACAGCAAAATCTTGCTAAATAATCATCCATTTGTGTTAAGAATTGAGTATTTTGTGCTATAAAGGGAATCAAGTTTGTACGGACTGTGTTGGATTTTCCTTGCACACTGTATGGTCAAAGTGTTCATATGCTTGTTAAAATCTGCCTTGCTTTTCACAGATTTTGACATAAACCTTGAAATACCAGGTTTATGTCACATCTTTATCCCCTAGAGCCCGGATATTAATAATACATAATAATAATACAGGTTCTTATATAGCGCTTTTAGCAAGATTAAAGCGCTTTACAGATATTATTACCCCTGGTCATCGGGCCCATTAATCATTCCTGAAACCTTCTCAGCTCCCTGCGAGTATACAGCCCCGGCTGCTATTTTAAGCGCACGCAGGCTAATCAAACACATAACCATCACTGCCCTCACAGGTACCCATTTTACTCCTGGGTGGAGAGAAGCAACTTGTGACAAAGTGCCTTGCTCAAGGACACAAGAACCATGACCCCCAGCCGGTCTGGAACCCACAATCTGCAGTGTCACCGAGATCTTGAGTTCAATACACTAAGCCACGAGGCCACAGCGCTCCCATAATAAGGCACCGGTATGCCAGGCTGGCTTGTGCAGCCAAATGAAACGGACACAATAGGCTTGTGCAGCCAAGCGTAACACACACAATAACCCAACAATGGATTGAAAATGCTACATGAATAGCCGTCAACCGACCAGGTGGTAATTTTTTAAACCGCGGCTGTAGACGTCAGCCAGGCTCAATGGGCTAAACACTTGTTGTCAAGGAGGGTTGGTTATTGTCTATTGTGTTCTAATTTTGTTGGAGGTACAAGTATTAAAGTAAAATCTTTCCGGATTACCTTAGATTGATCGCTATCTTGCAAACTGTAGCAGTGGAAACAGTAGTTTCTTCCAGATTACAGTATTTAGAGAGAGTATTGCATTGTGATGTACGTGTATTTTTTGGTGGTTGACCAATATTTATAAGACTACGTAATGTTCAGCTTTATAATATAACATGTAGTCTGTGTACAACACAGGCTTATGCCATCAGTTATGCACCTATCAATTGTCCCCCCCCCCCCCCCTCACCATGCTGTTCCACCCCTGGACTTTGGAGTGTATTTTTTTTGTTCCATAGGGTGAAAACTTTGGTCCTTTTTTTTTAGTAGAGATACAAATTTTTCCTATGCTATTGTACAGGAGAATAATGCACTGGGGTGGGGATTTGGTCACTTGTGAAGTGACAATCTCCACATTAGGGATTAGGGATTAGGGATGTGCATTTACGGGTTGTACAGGAATCGGGTACCCGATTGGGAAAAAAACTGGTACCCGGGTACCCGTTAAACAAAGCCAATCCCAAAAATTAAATCTCGGAAATTGCTGTTCATATTGTTTGTAAAGGTCCGCATGTTAATACTACCACATCAGTGCATCAATGCAGCAAGATGCAAGTGTCATAAACGTAAATCTGTTTTGCTTTTCCATGTGCCCTGGTTTTCATTTTGAAAATTCCCCACAAACGACATTCAACAACTTTCTTTTTCATTGCCTGAGAAATTACTAGCTTCTTCTTCTTCTTCTTCTTACGGGTACTCGATTCCATAATCTGGAACCGGTTATCCTGACATTAGTGGTCGGTTCTCGGGTACACGGTTTGGATGCACAGCCCTATCAGGATGGGGGGGGAACAGTTGATAAGTGTATTGCACTGAATCATCTGTTTACAGCATGATCGGTGTCAAATAAAGTTGCAAGTGCTGGGGTTGGGAGGGGTATTGGACCAGAGAAGGGGAGGAGGGGAGGCTTTTATTTCCGTTTGTCATGTTCGTGTGTGTTTTGTCAAAGTGCATGTATACAAGTTGTCAAATGTAGTGACCTGTAACTAAAACAGAAATTAACTTGCACTAAAAGAATCAATCATAGATTACTGAAAATTTTCAAAAAATCACCTTTTTTATACATTTTTTTTTACCACAGGTGAGTCAAGTACTATATATTGAATTGTATCATAGTTGGAATCGTATTAAATTGTTGATAAAATCTGTTGTGTATGCTGTACTAGTTGTACTGATTCTTGTGTAATATATAGAAATAGGATTTAATACTGCTGTTTTTTTCTTAAAACTACCACCAAAACAATCGACCATGCTAGCTGTGCTGTACCAAATTTATAAAATTGTTGAGCTTAGATGATTGCTTCCAAAACAAAAGGGTTGAATGCGGTCCACGTAATTTCTTCAACCACAAAGGGGAGGCAAGTTTGTCTCACCATCAGTGGAGGTTTACCTTGCTTGGGTCCTCAGGTCTGAAAATTTAGATAATTTATTTGGTATCTATTGAAGATTTATCATCTATTTAGATCTAGACCCAGGAAAGCCGTAAGGGTGGTGGGGCTGGCAACCTAAAATGTGGGCCAACCGCACCACCTCTGGTATTTAGTCTTGTATTAGGCGACTTCCATTAAAAAGATAATTTAAAAACAAAAACATTAATAAATCTTGGATAGATCACTTTGATTTCCTTGGCAATATTGGACAATTGCTTGTAGAAATCTGACATTTTTTTCCCGTTTTGACTTTAAAAATGTACCAAACAAGGCTTGTAAAAGTCTCGAGTTTCAAATTCATTTGAAATTACAAGATGTTTATGGGCTGCATTGTGTCTTATTGTTCATGTTAATTTGATTTCGATTGTAATTATGCATAGTAATTATGCATGCTGTTCAGTTCAGCAGTGTTTTATAAACATGTTTACCGTCAGTTTGGCCACTCATCTAATTCAAAAAATCCTGATATCACCCCGGTAAAACTCAAGATATCCCAAGGCAGTGGAAAGCGCTGTAATAAGCATTCTGCGCATGCACAATTCGTACCTTTTCTATCTAAATTCCCAAGATCTTGGTAAAAATCTCAAGGAGTGGCCGAACTGTTTGCCATTTCGTTATTTGTTCAGAGCCCCCTTGTACTCTTTGTTAGGCACCATTCGATTTATATTTGTATACGTTGTGCATTTTAGTATTCACCGTCTTTGAAAAGTTTTTTCACGTATTAGTTTTCCTGAAACAATTTAAGCTGTACCCTTTCCCTTAAATAATGGAATGAAGTTTATCTAATTACCGTGTTTAAGGTACACATTGCTTTGAAATTTTATCTATTTGGTAAGTTGGTAACCAATTAGGGTAATTTAATTTAAAAATTCTACCACACAGGGGTGAGATTTGTCAGGATTTTTTGTCGGGATTTCAGAATCTTTTTTTTGCAATCTGGAATTCCTGAGGTGTTTTCAAAAAGGTGTTTTTACCTGTAAAAGTGGATATAGATCAATAAAAATTGATATTTTAAGGGGGTGCCTTTTAGGCCAATACAACCTATATGTTGATCTGGGGTCCTCGTGGATTTTTCATTTTTTGGCCAATCTCACCTATGACTATTGACCACTATGTAATATTTACGTAGAAATGAAAAAACCCAAAACCGAAACATTCAGACTGACGTTGTACACAACCAAAGCACCAGGGGCACCACTCTAAATTCCAACTTTTCCTAACCAAACTGGCATCTCCGAAATTATTTTCGTCAATGATTTTCAAACGAACAGCGCATTTTCTAGGGAACACTGAGCAAGTAACAATGGATGTTCATTGTTAATGCGCCATCTTTCATTTGTTAGATGTTCATAGTGGAAGGTCGTGTACATTATTGTATTCTACTTTGAATGATCTTTTCAACCATAGCAATTATAAAACAAATGCTTTTTCTTGTCCAATTGGGCGTCTCCAAGAAGGGCATTTCTCAAACCCTGGCTTGGGCTTCGAGTAATTTTATGTCCCGGATTTGGTAAGATCTTGGACATTGTTTTTTTGGCTACCTGTACATCAAAGTCTTATGTTTTAATCAAGAGCCAGATCCTGTTTATTTATTTACGTATTCAAGGCTTCGGATCTAAGGCTTCGGATCTGGCCATGTGACTGGTTGGAGACAAAGCCGAAGCCCAAGCTGAAGCCAGCTTTGAGAAATGCCCCAAGTACCAACCAGCACTGCCCAATTCAGATTTCTTTGCAGTCGTAGCAGATAAAATACCACTACATGTTTGCTGACCAGACGGACTTCAAAATGTTTTTTTTTTAGTCTGTAGGCAAAACAAAGGGCTTTGAAGCAGTACTAATCATTGGAAAGATGCCAAATTAACAGAATATTTGATGACACAAAAACCAAAGAAAATAGGACTTCCATTTTTGAAAAGTCTATATTATTATCATCAATTTTTTATCACATTCGGGGGTTGGGGACATAATTTGAATTGGATATAAAAATAACACTAAAAGTGTTAGTGTTAGATAAACATATTTTCTATTTTTATGTTTTTCACAATACATATCTTTTCAGCCAGTCCCACCAAAGGTCCGAACAATGGCTGCGTTTCGTTGTTTTTCTTTTTCAAATTATTATTTCTGCCAAAGTATTCTTAGAAAAAAAAACTAAATTGGTAATTTGAGTTTTCATATATTTAATGTAACCATTCATGATGTATTTGTTTTAAAAAGAAATCCTAACTTGTTGGCGTCTCTTTTGATGCCCAATATATTTTGTGACCTGGTATTACGAAATGGGCAGAAAGTAGGAAGTTGAACATTGATATTATAGTATTTCATGAAGCTCATTTCTGGGCCCTGACCCCTTGTTTTGAAAAAAAAAAACGAAGCTCAAGGTTTGTGAACTGTGCCAAAAATATTTTGAGATTTAACAGAATAGGACTTTTCAAAAATGTTATCTCTCCCCCCCCCCCCCCCCCCCAATTTTTGTTTCTGCTTGAAACTCAGAAAGCCAAACTGCGACTTTACGCTCATTTCATGCTGCCAAGTCACATCCCACGAGCGCAACACGGAATAATGTAGTGCGTCCGTGTCCCATATGCCACTCTTCCTTCGGCCTCGTGACATATGGGACACGGACGCACTACATTTTTCGTGTTACACGAATGCGAGTGGAATAACAAATTTATCTTCAAGCAAACTTGACGCACAATAAAGATGAAACACACAAGCTGTACACAAAACCAGAATGTACGACACGTGCATATCAATACGCAGAGTGCGATATAGACCGTGCAATATGGGATATCATCACAATGTCAGTTGCCTAGGATTCAAGTTTGCTTGAAAATAATTTACATACAGATTAGACTGTCACAGATTTCTTGGCCTATTTCTGGTTTAATTTGATGGCTACAGGTGTGTGCCAGTGAATGATAAATATAGCTTTTGTGATTAAAGTTGAATGCTTTAAAGAATTAATTCACTAAATTGACGATGCCCTCAAATGCAATGTAATGAATATCAAGAATTGATTTGTAATTGGTACCATAATGCATTAAACGTTTGATATAGCATTACCAGTAAGTTTTGTTTAGGTATAGGTTGTGTACATGCATCATGTACAATTTTTGTGCTCGCAAAATGCCATTTGCATTACGATGTTGATTTTTTGTAATAAAATCCACTTGAAGGCTTTTAAAAGCACAAATTGAGTTGGTATGTGTTTTATTAACGTCTTGAATACCGTCGACGGCCTGGTTGTTGTCTATATGCGCATCCCTGCATGTACTCAAACTTGTTGCATTATGCTTGACTGCACAGGCCCCCCCCCCATTATTAGCTGGGCAGAAGGGGTTAACAGAGTTTCAATCGGTATAAAATGTATTCATTGTTAGACCAAGCGTGCTCTTTACATGTACAAAGTAATGTACTGAAAAGTGAATGCCACGTTCTTTTTGTTGTCCCACGGCAAACTCTTCAGCTCTGACGTACCGATGCGCTGTTCTAGGAACACTTCAAAAGAATGTAAACAAATAAGAGCAGCTCGAGTCCAGAGTTTGGTGGGATTTATTGCTTTCTGTCAAAGAAAATGATCAATTAGGTTTGAATACGAAACGGACAAGAAACCAAATGCATGTGTATTGCATTGGTTTAAGCAAGAAATACCTAATCTGCTGTTATGATGTAATTTTCTAGCTAATTCCTTTTGAAATGAAATGGTAAACGTCGCATAATATTAATAGAGAAATAAGATGAAAACAAGGTCATAAGACTTTAAACACGACGGATTAGCATCTTTAATAATGCTGATGAATGATAAGGCAAGTTTTAGAGGAAAAATAAGAGCCTGGATCGTGAACACCTGTCTATCCAATTTTCAGAGAAATTCTTGCCACAGAAAGCACTATCCACTCCTGGAGTCTGTGGCTCTTGCCCAAGCCACTAATACAAGTCATTCCTGATTCTGTAAAAACATTATAAAATCACAAAAACAATTCATGTACCACAATTAGCGTCTTCGTTAAACTCATCAGAAATTTATCAAAAGTGAATACAAGCTTTGTGGAAGGTATAATTCTTGTTTCTCATCCAATCGGGACAGTTTTGCCTGTCATGATAAACACTACGGTTGGACTGCCACCACGTCTGCACTACTACACATTACAATTACCTGCAAGTTGTATCCAAATGGAATGAGTTCCGAGTGCATAAGAATCTGTTAAACCTCTGTGCATAAACAAATCTGCTTAACTGTTCACACTACTCGCCGACGCTCAAATGATCTTGAGCATTTCAGGATTTGGACTAGCTAACCAATCATTTCTCATGACGTACAATTTCTTTGTTGGAACCGGTTGCATCCAGTTACTTCAGGCGGTAACCAATTCAGTCTTGCCTTCTTTGGTAATGAGTTGCACCAGACTGCCACTGGCTGGCCTTGCCTGGTTTCCCGTCACCCAGTCAAACAACAAGCTGTGGTTGGGTGAAAAAGAAAGTTTTCTGTATCAAATAACAGGGCTCTTTTCATTTGAGAAACAATCCGTTGTAGAAGAAATCTAAGAGATATTTTTGGAGGTCAAAGGAAGTTTTCGCAATACTTACGTGGCGACAAAGTCAAGTGGTGTCCATGCTGAAAAATCAGCGTCCTTCATAAACTTGCGATTCATTGGTGTGTCCAGTGTTATGCTGTACATATAGAGGTTTGAAAAAAAGAGAGATTAAATTACTATAACGTATCAAACCTCAAGAGCAAGAGAGTTCACATGGTTGACGTTCGACAAACATTGTTTTGCTTTTCTTAGAAAATACAAAGCAAAGCATCCAGAGAAACAAAGGACCTTTGCTGCTGGCCCCTCAATCAAAGGTCAGAGGTCAATCAGTGGTTATTAATCAACCCTAATCATGAAAAAAAGGCTTGCGAAGTGTTTTAGGGTAAAAAAAGAAGAGAATTTTATGAAATTCTCAACTTTTTTCAAATGCATATATACATGTATGTGACAGGCTCTACACAAATGGGTATTATTTTGCAAAATTTGAAAAATGAGTTATATACATAGTTGAATTTGTCACATCCTAAGCTTTAATTTGATGTGCATTTTGTGTTCTCGAGATATCTTGACATTTGTATACTCACATTTTCCAATTTAACTAAAGTTAAATGGTTTTCGGTGCAACTGTGTTGCTATTGATGAGTGCTCATGGGATAAGCTTTTAAAAGTGAACAAGACACAAAATGATTCAAAACTGATAAAAAAAAATTCAAATAATGTATGGGCTCTTACGGGCAAATGGCCAGCGCTGTGGAGTCAGCCGGTAACCCGCTACCTTGCATTCCGAGACCACGCACTAACTGGTGCACTGCTGCTTTTGCCATGCCATAGCCCATCATCCCTGAAAGAAAAGCCAAATGAAAGTATTACAAGAATCAACCACATCTGCAGCACATCTCATCTTAGACAAATTATTAACAATTTCATGTTTTTCAAAATGGGCTCTTTTAGTATATTGTAATCCCATTAACATCTCTTCACTACAAAAATCCTAAATTTGAAGACACAAAACCCTTGTGGTGTAATTTCCATCGAAATGTTCATCTGCAAGATAAAGTCACTGGCTATTTTTGTTTACTCAGTTTAGGAGTTTTCTAGCAAGTTAGGTGAAAAGAATAGTCACTTGATCTATGGAATAAGATTTCATCAAAGAAATTCACTCAATGTTAGCCCCAAAACACCAGTTCCACAACAGCGTATTTTACCCACAAAGTTCTCCTTTCTTCTCTACTTTTAAAACTATTTTTTTTTTTCATTTTAATTCTTTTGTTACTTTGCCAATTACAAGGCTGAAAAGCCACTCTAGATAAGTGCCTTTGAAGGAAAAATAAACAAAGCACAGAAGAAAGGCATGATAAATCTGACCTGTATGATGTATTATTTTCTGTTGATTAAGGAAGGTGTGTGGGGGGGGGGGGGGAGGGGGTGAGGGGAGGATCATAACCCTTCCTTACCTGGTGTGCCCCCATCCAAAGCAGCCTTAGCCCCCGTCAGCTGTAGCAAGCCCCCTTCTTTCAGGTATTTGGCAGCGAGCCCGGCAGATATGACCGAGGTCCAAACGCTCTGTTTCCACATCAGATCGCTGTTCTTCACCAAAACTGACGGGATAAAAAGTGTAACTATGATCAAGTCTGTGCAATCACCGATTCTCAAAAAAAACTACAGCTTCTCGGTTGTCAAGCAATATAAACTTTTCACTATTTACCAGGGCTCAAAATTTGCACTGGGCTGGTGGACCAAGTACTTGTCAAGTGGACTACAAGACCATTTTTTCTTTCAAATTATCTTACATTTAAAAAACAAAACAAAACAAAAATCACTCAGGTCTGCCTTGTTTCAATTCACATCTTTTCAGCTATTAACCTCTTGGGTCCGGCTGTTCTGTTATTGATGGTGGGCTGTATGCCAAGAACGGGGCTGTGCAGCTAAGCGTAAATGCAAACAATAGGCACCAGACTGATTAGAGTGGTCCTATTCATCACACTTGGGGGCCTGTTTGTTTCACACGGATCGGGAGGTGATCCAGAGCCGAACGAAAACAAACAGGGTCGCGTATTCCTCTTGCTATATGTTGCATGCTGGGAGAATTTGTATTACACGACAATGTCGTCTGCTTCAGATTCTGTATGGCTATTTTTATGATAAACTATCTAGTATTTCCAGAAAAGTAAATAAATCGTACATAGCTTTAATAACAAAAATACACTGTAAAAGAATTATGACTAAATACTGTCACAATAGCTCGTTAAATGCTTCAAATCTACGAAAAAATACCGACACTTTTCTCTGTCCGTCTCGCACGTCGCCATCTTGGATCTTGCGAACCCACCTCGCGAGCAGGATCACTAAAAACGTGATCCGGAGCAGCTTTCGACGCTCCGGATCACTGATCGCGCTCCGGATCTGCTTGATACAAACACGCCCTTGGAGCCCCCCTTTCATATGAATAAACGCTTTGTTTGAAAAAACTCCATCTATTCATTACACTCCCATTCAAGAATGATATAGTTGAAACATGAATGGATTGAGTACATGCAGGAATGCGCGTATATATGACAACCGGCCAGCTGGTCTTTTTCAAGCTGCGGCTATGGCCGTATTCAAGGGGCTAACAAGTTGGGACTCTAACAATGTAGGAAAATTTAACAGCACACCTACATGCATACAGAATGTCCTTAGTGTGTCTTGTTAGGGAGCACTGCCTAACCCATGGTCGGGCCAGGCCGTTGAAAAGCCTGGGCAGGCCCGGGCCTTCTGGCTTTTAGTCTTGTTATTGTCAGCCACAAATCACCTAACAATAGAGCATCTACTAGTGATTGCTCTTTTTGTCATTCCATTCACGGGCCGCAGATCAAGTCTAGGTGAACAATGGGAGCTGGCTGGACTCTTAGCATTAGTGGGCAGTTTATTGTGTACAACCAGAGGATTATAGAAGCCTGAAGGCCCAAGCGTTCCCGGGGCTTGGCCAGGATTTTCAATGGCCTGGCCCGACCATGGGTTAGGCAGTGCTCCCTTAGGCACTAGGCCCAATTTCAAAGGGTTGCTTTGAAAAAATGTTGTGCTAAGTACCTGTGTAGCAGACAAATTTTGCTACGTTTAGCGTAAGCGTTATTTCACAGTCAAGCCACGTGATAACGCCTGCTTGCGCATTGACAATTCTATTGTTGTATCACTGTTTTAAGCAGAAATGGACAGAGGTTCCGTCTAGAAAAAGATACATTATGTACATGTATTTGAATCACTTGTACTGCTTGGAAGATGGTCTACTGAATATTGTAAGCCGGCTTGAGTTCTTACATGTCTTGAATAGTTCTGGATTTAAGCACTTGTAGTGTTAAATAAGCTAACCGATGATCCCAAAATATAGTTGACAGTTTTAAAAAACAACTGTTTTCTGAGAATGCATGCGCAATGAGCATTATCCTTATTGAACACGTTGGAAGGACCATGAAACTCGACTGTCCCCAGCCCACAGACCTTTGGAGGCTGCGTTTCCCCCGGCCCATCCGCCGGCCACGCACAGGATGGCATCAAGCTTCTCTCCAGACAGCGTCTCTTCCACCTTGCCAATGATGGACGCCTCCTGGTCCGTCCAGGACTGGGCGGGGTCCACGATGAGATTCACCTGGGCCTCATCATTGGGGAAAAGGTCCATGGAGCATACCCACTGCAACATCAAGGAAGAATGGTGGAAAAATGCATTGAACTTGGGAAAGGGTGGGCACAGTGCTGCTTTTCTTGAAAGATTTTACTTTGATACCCCTGCCAAAATGGTCAGAAACAGACAAATCTGACAAAATAACCACCCATTCGTGTTTAGAATTGTATAAATACACATGTACATGGCACAACCTTTAAGTTTCATACTTTTCGGCAATATAGGGGAAGAAAGACTGTGTTTACTGTGTTAGTTCGTGGCAGTGTATTGTGGGGTTCACATACAAGTTAAATCCTGCCTCATTTTCCACAGATTTTGCTGACATAGCGTAACTCTTGAAATAACAGGTTATGCCACATGTTCAGACAGTTGTTATCAAGGAGGGTTCAGGGTAATTTCCAAGAATTTGCTGCTCCTGACCCATTTTGGTGGGGAGTATTGAAAGTAAAATCTTTCCCTTTTCTCACCTTCCACCACTGCGGCCAAGGTTCGGGTGTTTCCTCTCACCTCAAGAACTAAATGTAAAATTTCTCTCCACAGATTTTTTCAGGCTTTCCTATCCAGCTTCCCCTTCGCTCCCTTCACCAAGAAAGTCATAAATAGGATAAAGGCTCACAATGACACAAATGCGAACAAACTATGGTGGGAGGGGGAAGATTCTTCGCCCCTCTTTTTGTGTTCATTTGATGAAATTTTGATATTGTGATTAAAATGTTTTGTTTTTTTAACCTTATAGTTCTATTTCAAATAAAGATTGCCATCTGCCTTTTATTCATCGAAATAAGGCATAAAGACAAAGATTTGGAGAAATAGTGAGTTTTAAGCATTTCAGTCAATCTGCACTTCAATTTGTGTGCAAAATACACTTTACTCTGCTCTAAATCAATTTTTCTTTGCTTTGCAGAATCTGATGGCATCCAATTTCCAAACTTGAATATAATCGTTTTTTATGACTTTCTCTACGAAACTATATCAAAAACAAATGTAACGTGCGTGACTTTTTGTCGCCACTCGTAGTCTTATACGTGTGTATGAGTGGCGACAAAAAGGACCCGGCGACTATATAGTCACGCACGTTAGAAAATTTGTTTGAAAAATGTATTATTTAGTCTCCGTTTAATGTGGGCCCAAAAAAATATGTGAAATGTTCTCAGTCCCAAATTCTTTTTTTCCCCAAATATATTGTTAGGCCTATTTGATTGTTATTTATCACCAAGATCACAGTGAAAAGTGATACTGCAGTCTTATCTTCCACAAATAGTTTGTTTTTATAATGTGGCCGTCCACGTGTAGGCCCAGGCCCTACTAGTACTATACTACCTGTACATGTGTATAGCACCTACAGTTGCAGACCAGTAAATCGGCCCAAATTGCCTACGCTGGCCAAATCACGATTTGCGAGCCCTCAAATTCTCCGCTTTCAGAGCATTTTGTGGGCCATGAACTTGAGGGTTTGTAAAAGAGAAGGCTGGAAGCCGTGCACAGGACTGCCAGCTTGTATTACTGTGAAATTCGGAAGAAATTGGGCCTTAAAACTAAAAGTGCTCTATTTTGCAATGGAGCATAGCCATAGGCATAATTTTTCTAGCTAGCATAAATGGGCTACACATTTAGTTTTAGGAGGGATCATCTTTGGATGAAAATTTCTCCCAAAACTGCAAAAGCCATTGGTTAATCCCCACAAAATTGAGCAGAAACTGAAAAATGATGAAATAAGCTTTAATTTGATGTGTGTCTCAAACACATTGGAGAGTCCTAAGTATTTTTCCTGAATTTTGGAAGTTGGCGTATTTATCATTTGGGTCTATGGAAATTGATTTACGGGTGTGCAACTCTACTGTAACAGCGCCCTCACTTGACAGCAATTAACAAAAAAAATTTACGAACTTCGGGATCGTTTGGTTGAAAGATTTTTGACTAATTTTAACAGGGAGTCTTTCTCCTTTATATCGACTATCCACATAAGAACATGTAATTTTTCCCTCACCCATCCTTTCGTCTTGAAGTGATTGACAACAACGCTGCCCAAAGCCCCCTTACCACCGTAAACGAGAACACGATTCACACCCGAGGCCGCCATCTTCGCCAAGTCTCGGGTTCACAATGAGCTCGAAGAAAGCCGTTCACTAAATTATAAGATAATCGCTTAATTAAAAGCAGATACAGATTTGTAGTACGAAATTATTATTTATATCATCCAAGTAGTTTCATTCATATTTTGAATATTTATTTTCTAAAATATGGCTTTATTAAATTGTCTCGATCACGAGAAATCACTGAATCAGCGAGAAGATGACGTCACATGGATCGTTCTGAACTTGCTGCATGAATGAAAAAAATGTGTGTTGGTATGGAATTCCCTTCCGGAAGATAGCGAAAATTGTCAGTTTATCACATTTATAGTGAACATAAGGACGCTCGTATGGTTGCAGATACTCTGTTGTAGATTGGGAAATCATCCACGGCCGCCAAGGGTCCGCATTGGGTCTCTACGATGTCCCGACATGAAGGTGGGATAGGCGTTGTATTGCCAATCATTGGGATGGGTGACATGCAAATTCAGTAAAAATTTCACAGCACATGCACATCAGCTTCTTTGCCTTATTGAAAAAAAAAATAAAAAAATAAAGGCCCAGGGCAAACTATATCCGGTTCAATGGGAGGGCTTTTCATGTGGCACCTCACTTGTCACTTTTTGTTGGCATGATTGTGTAGACAACATGGTACATATGGGAACTAAGTTCTGGTGAAATCAGGTGTTATTCGGTTGGAATAAAATTAGGTATTTTAATTTAGGATAACCAGATTTTGAAATCTCTGATTTCCCCCACCGCTATTCATAGCCTACTGCAGGGCATGAGTTCCGTATCCGGCCATCACGGAATTGCTACCAAACATAACAAATTTCACCTCACCTTGTGTCTTCTTTGAAGACAAACCCATTCAGCCTGTGAAAACTGAAATGGTTTTTAGGCGATTTTTTGGGTGCAGATATCGTTCACACATTCAATCATGTAGGCAGCCATATTGAAGTATCAGGAAGTGCAAACCCAATTATTATTCAACACATGTTCCACCCAGTGTTATTTTGGAGTATTCCAAATCTTGTACGTAATGAATTAATGTTCCTATTTTAAATAATTTAGAAGCCAGATATTGCGACATAACACCGTATTAAAGTACGACTAAAAACTTCTAAGGGTAACAAGCACTCGTGTCCGAGCGGGTAAGCGTACCATGTATTAACAAACGTTCTCTTACAGGCATGATTTCGATGGATGTTCAAACCACGGCGAGGGAATAGAAAAAGGAACACGAAGTGAAAGAAATGTCGTAATGGGTGGTGGTGGAACAGAGGATAGAGGCAGTAGAGGGATTTATAGCAATTTTTAGTTTTATTTATAATTGTTTTCTATTTCGTTAAAAAAAATGCACTTTTCCTTGCTAAAATCCCATCCAAAATAAAAGGCGTCCCTTTTTATATTTTTTCAAAGTGAACAAAGAAACTGGCAGGAGCGGGATTCGAACCTGCGACCTCCGGGTTACCATACCGGCGCTCTACCAACTGAGCTATCTTGCCCTATGTTGGCGGTCTCCCAAATTGTCAGTATCTTTGTTCGGGTGGGCGCTAGTCAGAAGTCATAAACCCAGAATGCTGTATATACCCAGGGATCACACCCAATTTTACGATACAACCTGGGAAGCGACATTGTGGGGATCACTCAATGAGTGATACGACTTTTTAACTTATAATTCGTCAAACCTTGTTATATTTGTTGGAGTTTATAAAACCTCAAAATAGTGATGGCGAGATACGGAACTCTTTCCGATGTCTGACAAGTCTTGACCAACTCGACTTAGATGTTGACCCTTCAGACAACTCTACCATGAGGCAACTCGACGTGGTATGGGGGGTTCGATAACGACAGACAACTTGTTTCAGTGATGACTTGTCTCAATGGATGACTTGTCTTGCCAGTCGAATGCACAGATGTTTGAGTTGTTCAGTGATTGAGTTGTCTCAATGGTCGAATTGTCAGTTGCCTTTACTCTACTAGTCTTCCCCCTCCAAGGCTTTTGAAATATTAAAATAATTTACACACATGTACTGATGTGGGGATCATCTCTAAAACTTTATGCCGTAATACTAATAGGGTTGAGTAGTGCGGACCCTCCAAGAAACTTCATAGTGAATTGACGGTGAGAAGTGTGGACCCTTCAAAACACTCCAAAGGGATTTGTTGTGAAAGAGGCAATATTGTAGGGATGTCAGTAGAATTTCTTTGCTTGTGAAGTTTTTTGTTTTGCCATCCCACCAGTACATAATTATGTGTGTAGATCCATACACACATACTCTACAGGTATATCTCTCCACACATTGGCGTTTTTGCATCCATGTGGAGACATGGCATTGTTCTCTCCCCTTTGTCCCTGTACTTAAGCAAACCCCTGTAGACTTTGTACACAAAATTCCTTGTGGAGACAACCTAACCCATAGAATTGCCTAGTGGAGACCTATTCAGTCCCTTTGTCTCTATTGTTTTCATGTCTCCACAGGGTATGGTATATCTCTCCAGTATGCTATGTGTGTACTCTACACAGTACAGCATACATGTAGTTTAACTTCAGGACAGCACTCGGTTTTTAAAGCTTCAAAACCTGTCACATGAAGATATCTGAATGGTTTTGAAGTGTGATACATACATGTTGTCTAACACCGCTTTGTCCCCAAGTAGAAGGGGTAACCCCTTGCGGTCAGCTGATGGCCATAGCCACGCTTTGAGGCGAGACCTTTGGGCCTGCTGACAATTACAATGTATCTAGCTGCATTCTTGCACGTACACAATCTATTTATTGTTCAACTACATGTACATGTGTATTGTTCTTGAATAGGAGTGTAATGAATAGATGGGGCTTTTTCAAACAAAGCTTTCATTCACAAGAAAGCGGGGGCTCCGTGTGCGATGAATAGGGCTACTATTGTTCAGTGTGGCGCAGTACTGGTGTGGCTCCTGTTGTTCGAATTTACATTCGGCCGCACAGCCCTATCAGGGATAGTTCCTTCACCCCATCAATAACGTGCGGCTGCAAGAGGTTCATTGAAGTGTTTGCTTTGAAAGTGATGTTGTGATGTGATGATGTAGTTTTGTGCTTTTTCCCCAATCCACAACAGCTGTCAGCTGCGACTCCTGCCTAAAGGGTAACTTCAGGGGGCGCCGTTACAAGTGTCTTATTTGCTACGACTATGATCTGTGTGCAGTGTGCTATGAGAATGGTGCCACAACCACTCGGCACACAGCTGAACATCCCATGCAGTGCATTCTAACACGCTCCGATTTTGGTAAGAATATTGCAATCTGTACACAAATTATATATAACCATTTATATACAACCATTTATGACCATTGTATCTGATAATGCAGCCGTACTATTTTTCGCAGTGTCCCCAAAAGATAAACTTCCATTTGCGGACTGTTTAGGGCTGTCGCTTTAACCATGTTGCATTAACCCTAACCCTTCCAGGGCATTTTTGCTAGAACCCTGCCAGACGCATCAGATTGCATGCTTTGTCACATTGACTTGTGTGCAGAGTGCATCAAAGTGGAGCTGTCAGCACAGATGCACTGTGCTGCGTCTGGCAGTGTCAGGGAAACCTTTTCAAATTTCATTTTTTTTTGCAATTTCAGCATGGATGCTTTTTGCACCTTCAAGTCAATGAGTTCCTTTAATGTAGTGTACACAATTGGTAATCCTCCAATTTTTGTTTTACTGAATTATTACGAAATACCTTACTAGAAGGTAAGTTAATAGTAGTCTCAATCATCCTGTGAAATGATGGCACCAGGTGTGCTGTCGTTGTTAAGAAAGGTGGAAATATATATCGTTTTCCAACGATTCCAGCTGGAAATCGTTGGAAAACTGCCCTGTAGCCTTTAATCAAGGCGCGCGTGGCTACCCGGACGAGTGGTGCGCCCCCGACATGCTGGCATTCGGGGCGCGTCACGCACCCAGATAGCCAGGCATGCCTTGACTAAAGGCTATCATCCGCCCGACGGTTGAAAACGAGCGCCGTTTTTCTCTCGCTTTTTTACCATCCAACAATGCAAAACTTTGAACAGGTCAGTGGAACGATATTTTCTATAAAATACTAACCCCCAAATCCGCCCATTTCTGAAAATTGCAACAATGACCAATCATGTACACTGCCTTTAATCCTAACGTCCTAAACATTCATTTTCCGGGTTTATTGCAATGTTTTTGGCCCAAAGACGGTCATGCAGGTAACCGAAACTCTTCAAGTTTTAGACCTGAAAAACTGATTTTGTTTTGGTAATGCACTTTACACAGATTTGTACTACGGAGGAGAGGCGATTACATTAGAACAGCCGCAGTCATTCACTTGCCCATATTGTGGCAAAATGGGCTTTACAGAGTCAACACTACAGGAGCATGTCACGTCGGAACACTCCGACTCCTCACTGGAAGTGGTGAGTTGAGTTAACACTGCCTTCGAGACCGTTTTTAAATATCCAATGAATCTGGAGTTCATATAAGAGCTGGTGTTACTATAAACAGGTAGAGAAACTTTGTACTCTTGGGCAGAAGTCCAAGGTTTGCATTTACCATAACCTTTTCCACGTCGTCAAAATCAACAAGGAGGTTTTGAAAGATTGAGGGGAATAGAGTCCAACTACAAATGCACATGGGGGCTTGCTGTACCTTGATGTACAAAGCATGTTCCACAGGGTTGCAACAGTGGTGGATTTTGGATGATTCAGGAATGAGGGGAATATTAGTACATGTCATAATTCTCCAGGAGTTTTCACAGAGCTTCCATGTGCAAATTCCCCACAAATGAAATTCATAAACTCTTTTTCATTGTCTGAGAAATGATGTGTACTAGGTAATATGTTTTAATTCGGTTACTGGTACTCGATTCCATAATCTGGAACAGGTTTCTAACATTAGCAGTCAGGTACTCGGTTACCCAGTCTGGCTGCACAGCCCTACTCCCCCCCCCCCAAGGTTTGTAACAGCCATTTGATTTTTCTGCTTACTTGCCATTCTTTTCCCATCTAGGTATGCCCAGTCTGTGCAGCATCTCTGGGTGGGGATCCCAACCACGTAACTGATGATTTTGCAGCTCATCTGACCCTGGAACACAGATCACCTAGAGACCTGATATCCTTTATATTATCATAACACCATACATTTTTGTCTTACAAGTTTCATGCCATATGTGACCGGCTCTGCAAATTATGCTGCAAAATTTTGAAAAATGAGTTATATACATAGTTGAATTTGTCACATCCTAAGCTTTAATTTGGTGTAGGTTTGACCCATGTGGCATTTTGTGTTCTCAAGATATCTTGACATTTGTATACTCCTATTTTCCCAATTTAACGGAAGTGTGTTTAGAGATACATGCCTTTAAACACAAAAAGTGCATATGTGACCCGCTCCAGATAAAGGTGATATAAGTCGCGCTATGCATTTACGTGTAATGGCCCTTTCAACGTTGAGAGGGTAACAAAATTTGTGAAAATTAATTTTTTGTTTTTGTCTTTAATGACATCTTAAATATCTAAAGTTTCAGGTTTTGTGGACAACAATGTTGATTTCAGTGAATAAAGTGAAAAAATAACCTTTTTAGAGTGCATTGTTCCATTGCATTGTATTAGAACTAGCTATTTCAAAGCCTGTTTTCTCTGTTGTGTCATTTGAACTCCATAGAACTAATTAATATGCAAAAACGCGATATCTCCAGAACGGAAAGGGCTTTGGAGCTCCGTCATGTACCAAATGAAAGCTTACATTGCGGGCTTTCCAAACATGCATGGAACTCATTTTTCATATTTTGCGACATAATATACCTTTTTCCAGAGCGGGTCACATATAAATAAGATAGAAGTAATTTTGATCAACATTTATTTTTTCATCTTTATTCATCAATATTAATGTTTCTGAAAATAAATTCTGAAAATATAGATATAACAAAAGCCAACAAACCAAAAACAAAAAAATCACTTACGTGAACTCACATAGAACTGCCCTGTGTGTGTTTTCACATAGTGTGACATAACACCCCTTTTTGCAGAGCCGGTCACATATTTGTTAATGTGTCAGTATATGTTGATGTGTCCTGATTGCTTATTGCATTAGCCCTATTAACCCTCCAGGGCATTTTGGCTAGAAACCCTGCCAGATGCATCAGATTGCATACTTTGTCACATTGACTTGTGTGGAGAGTCCAGCAAAGTGGAGCTGTCAGCACAGATGCACTGTGCTGCGTCTGGCAGGGTTAGGGTTAGTTTGGCATTAGTGCCAATATATTTGTGTGTACATTTCAGCATATATGCTGTGTTAAAGGTATGATATGGCTTTGGTAATGATCAAAAACCGAATTGATTAGTTTTAATCTAAAAGCTGTTGATAACAATGGTACCAGTCCCAATCTTCCTGAGAAATATTTCCATCTGAAATGCTGTCATCTTGAAGAAAATTTTACCTGAAGACCTCTGAAAATGCCATGCCTCATTTTGATTTCAACAATCGAAATGAACCTATATGAATGCGCACAAAAACACTGTTAACCCTAACCCCCAGACCCTTTTTGCTAGGAACCATCCTCAATCCTCCAAAATCCTCTGAATACCCTGCCCCAAAAAATGCATTCATCCTCAATCCTTCAAAATCCTCTCATCCTCAATCCTTCAAAATCCTCATGTGCTTTAAACACCGTTCATCCTCAATCCTCCAAAATCCTCTGCTTGAAACACCATTCATCCTCAATCCTCGAAAATCCTCTTTTAAAAAGAAATACCATTCATCCTCAATCCTCCAAAATCCTCCTTGCTTGAAACACCATTTATCCTCAATAATACCATTCATCCTCAATCCTCCAAAATCCTCCAAAACTGCAAGGAGGATTTTGGAGGATTGAGGTGGGTTAGGGTTAAAGCAGAATGGTTTTTTGGTGACTTTCTCATGACTCAGTTGAGTTTTTCTGGCTTTCCCTTAACTTGAATGTTCCCACGATGAAGCCGGTAATGTTAGACACCTTCGTAGAATGTTCCACCCAGGCCGTGGTATCGGCCAGCGGACGCGGAGACCCAACATGCACTTCAGCGGCGGCGGTGGCCTGTCGGCGGGTCAGAGTTCAAGCTCGCCGAGCAGCAGGGAGACCATGGATCCTATCGCTGGTGAGTGGCTGTGGGCGCTGGAGTCATCTTGGCAACTCGATATGCCTGAAAGAGTCGGGAAACATTCACTCATTCTCTAAAGTTTCTGGAAATTCGACAAGCACCCAATTCCATGGCACAACTAACCACATAATTTGTTTTTGCTATGCGAGCCTCTGTGTAAGCAGTAAAGAGCTTGCAATTTTCAGAAGCAGAATTTGCTTAAAATAGTGACACAATAGTCTTTTATGCTCACGGAGGAATTAGCACGCATTGGCTGTAAACTTGGGCTAAGGTTAGCAAAATTTGTCTGCAGTAGTTAGAACATTTTTTGCTTACTGTTACGCAGCGTCATGAAATTGGGCCCAGAATATTAAAGCCAATGTGTACCATCAGGAAGCCCTATTTATTACCAGAAAGAGAAAAAGAAACTAGTAACGTATGAAAATTAAATCATTCTTCTCATTTTTCTGAAATGTGAACACGTGATGTTAAGCAACTTGCACAAAGATTGGCAAAACTTTTCTGTACACGAATACAATTTTTAGCCGATGCCTATTTTTTTGTAAAGAATTATTCAGAATGTTAACCTCGTCTTGTAGAATTGCTGTCGCAGCTATCGGGAACACGGCGTGTAGCCGGCCACTCCTCCACAGCATCACAGCTGCAGCAACTGCAGATCATGCAACTGCAGCTAGAGAGACAGCAACAGCAGCAGCAACAAAGCCAGCAAGGCACAGCAAGGCAGCAGGTATGCACACTAGTATACAAATAATGAATGTTTATGAGTGCGATGGTAAGAATAATTTCATGAGGTGACAGATTGAATGTTCCATTCCACGAGGCTGAGCCGAGTGGAATGGGACATTCCATCTGTCACCGAATGAAATTATTCTTACCATTGCACGAATGTGAAACATTCATTATTTGTTTTATACAACGCCTGAATAAATCAGACAGATTGCATGCATGGATTTCTTTGTGTAAGTTACAACGTGCCGTTTACCTTCTCAGTCCCGCACAAAACCGCGACAAAAAATTGTCGAGTTCCGAACCAGTTAAAGCTTCAATTGTTGTTCCTGCGTGTCTTGCAAATTCATCTAATCGTTTCACTGCATATTTGATTTGTCTCTTTGTATTTGGAGCATCAGCATCGCCTAGAGTTCAAATATTTCGTCGTCTGTTAGGAGAACCATGGGAGAACAAACTGCGGCAGTTGTGTGAATGACAGCCCTGTTGTAGCGCCACTAATAGTGACCGTGAAATTAGGGAAGTTCTTTTGGTTCTATCAATGCGCGCGCACCGTTTGATAGAACCATGTGATAGAACGTTTTGGGCGGTGCGGGTTCGCGTCGTGTGATGGGTCGAATAATTCAATGCACGTGATCGACGATCCACCAATCGGATGGCTGGGATTTATTCAGGTGTTGTATAATATCAAATATGTAACTTGTTACCACGAAATGGGCATAAAGTACCACAAATTTGAAAATCAAGATTATGGTATTTCCTGAAAGTACAGGTTAAAAGCTTTAATTTGATATATTGTGTGTTGTGGTACCTCATTCCCTAGCCCCTGATACAACCTTTTGGAGTTGTCGGAGACTCGACCCCTTGTTTTGAGAAAGTGAAGCTCAAAGTTTATGATCTGTACACACTTTAACACGAGTTCAAAAAAGAAATCCCCAAAAAAATATTTTGAGAAGAGATTCAGTTTAAAAACTTTGGGATATGATAGAATAGTCTTTGTCAAATATACAGTTGTTAAAATCCCAAAATTGACTTTTCAGTGGAAAAAAAGCCAAAGTGTGAATTCGGTCATTTTGTGCTTCCAGGTTACATGTATATGATAATGAATTAATCGATACAAATTTATTCATTATATAAGTGACACTACTCTGATTGGTTTTTTTTATTTTAGGTTGAAAGGTTAGCGGTACCGCGACGGCAAGCAACTGCAGCAGCGGCGGCGTCTGCTGCAGCATCCAGTAACAGTAATCCTGGGCACGGTGCCTCATTGTCTTCATTAGGTGTAGCCGAAGGTGCTACGGTCTCGTTCACATCACAAAAAGACTCGCAATTTCTACTATCAAGGTACATCAGTTCGATTCGATTCAAATCATCAAACAAACAGCAAGGGAACCCGAGTTGATTATTTAATCAATTTATTAAGAGTGAACAGAGAAATTGACAGGAGTGGGATTTGAACCTGCGACCTCTGGGTTAGTGTATTGGCGCTATCGAGGCGGATTAAGAGACCAGGATTAAGAGACCATGAACAGAAGGCAGGATAGCTTAGCTGGTAGAGTGCCAGTATGGTAAACTGGAGGTTGCAGGTTCAGATCCTACTCCAGTCAATTTCTTTGTTTACTCTTAAAAATCAATCCAATTCCCTTAGAGTTTATCAATATAAAAAAGGACAAGACATTAGTCCATGGACTAATATTGCAATGTTCACATTGTAGACATATTTTGCAACATTGTATACATGAAGGTTTAATGTGGAAGTTTGTTTGTTTGGTTGTTTTGATTAGAGAATCTGCTCTTTGTTGTTGAGGGGTTGATCACCCTCCAATTTGAAGGATTGAGATTTCCTTCCACGTGTTCCAATCCAAGGGAATGTGGTTTACCACACAGTGTGGTGGATTTTTTTTCTGAGAATTTCTGCCAGTGTTTGCCCAGGGCCAAGTGCATGTGTGTATATGGCACCAGCCAGCGAAATCAGACATAAGTTGGACATTTTTGAAAATTGAGATTTCCATTCCATAATAAAATATATAATGTAAGCTTTGTAATGGTGAACAAATTAGTTAAACGATATTTTGGTTTTCGAATAGAGCCGTAAATTCAGCATTGAGAATGGAAAATAATACGTAGTTTACAGTACACGATTTGTTTTGTACGCCAGACTAAAATGTCAAATTGTACACATTAAATGGTCTCAACACAAAAGCAAACCAGGTATTTTGAATTAAATATGCTTAAAACTACAGTATTTTGACAAAAACGGGAATCGTGAATTTTTTTTGGGACGATTTTCATATAAATTGCAATTACTCAAAAATAGGTCATGCGACTTATGTCCGATTTCCCTTGCGGACACCACATATGTTACTCAGGGAGTCGTGAATCTGCACAGAACTGTAATGATCTGGCCACTGGTTACTTGTCTAAACTTCTGTGGCGAAAATGTGACGTATTCTTGGTTTTTGCAAAATCAGGTGAAACTGGGCGGAGTTGAATATAAGTTATTGGTAGATTTTGAAAGAGGCATGAATTGTCTCCATAGTGCCATTTGTTTGATTGTAATTGAACATTCTATTGCAGAGTTATTAATGTTCATATTTGAGATGTTTGGTTAGTACCCTAACCTAGGGCGTGTGGAAATTCGTATTGATATTGATGGGTTCAGCTGTGTTTAGGGTTAATAATACCGAGTTATTTGATTTTTTTTCTTGGTCACAGCCTGTATCAGGCTTCATCTAATTTTAACAAGTACATGTCAAATATGTTCATGTATGGAATGTAGTATTGATTTATTTGTTTGTTTAAAATGTTGGGGATGGTCAGAGGAATTTGGTTTAACCCTAACTCCCTACATCATTTCCCCCCATGTAACCTGAATCCTCCAACATCCTCTGATTTCAAAGTGTTAAAACTCCATATAACCGGAATCCTCAAAAATCCTCTTATGGGGACCATACCATGAATCCTCCAAAATCCTCCAGGTTTTTTGTGCATACCCCTAGTAACCTCAATCCTCCAAAATCCTCATGTATCACATTGAGCCTGATAACCTGGATCCTCCATATTCCTGCAGGGGCAAAAAACCCTAGTAACCTCAATCCTGCAAAATCCTCCGATGCATCAACTTCCAAGTGCCCTCAATCCTCCAAATTCCTCCATTTTGCAAAGAGGATTTTGGAGGATTTGGGAAGGTTAGGGTTAAAGTGCAGTGCAAATGAGACGGAACTTTTTCAAGCCATCATGCATAGTGGCCATCTTTGATGTATATTTTTGTCATTTAAATTCTTTAACGATGTAAGCACATAAGGTTTTAGCCATGCATGCCCAAGGGTTAACAGAGAGATTATTCTCAAAGATGACTGCTACGCATAAGGTTTATTGAATCAAGCAGGAACCATAAATAAACCCAGTCCACATGTTGGCCTGAGGAGGCATTTGAACCTGGGTCGTGCCAGTGAGTGGGGTGGAATGGAGAACTGCACCAATGTGACTCCCCTTTGAAAGGCTAAGAATGTTTCCACTACCCCAACCTAACAAAACTCGGTCCAATGCCTAATAAACCAGTTCGGTATTTCAACTGCGCATGTGCACGATGACATTTTATCCCGAATGGCGCGCATCTGAACGCAAAAGGTGGTCGCACAACGCGCAACAGGGTGTGACATTACGCCAGCAATTTTATCCCGAATAACTTTTGACCCTTGAGATACCGAACTGGCTTATTCTGAGCTCCAATTTGTTTACCCCGATCTCTTTCCCCAGAATACAAGAGCCAGTGCTGTCGGAGACCGACCAACAAATGCTAGAGGTGGAAAATGCCGACCGGAGCTTCTTTCTTCAAGATCTCATCCTCTCCACGCTAAACGACGACTACTACGACGTGGAGTCGGAGCCCGACGACGAGCCGGTTATAGAGGGCGCTATAGGAGGAACAAATCAATATGAGCCGCCCGAAACGTTATTGCAGCTAGAATCTATGAATTTAAGGGATAAGGAACGACCGGCATAGCAAACACCAATATGGGACGTGGGGTGGGAGGGGCATCGCAAGTCACGGAATTGTCCTCATAGCTTAGCTTTGTGTATACCAACGAATTTATCAGTGTAAATTATATATATATATAAAATAAACAAAAAAGTGCTTATCTAGTTCCAGAATTTACCCGAATTTGACCAGTTTCTGTCTGCATGTGTTTGTGCAGGGGTGTTCTTAAATTAGTGTTGCACAGATTGCCTTTTTCGATAACGTGTCGGTGTTGATATAACTCAAAATGACAAATCATGCTCTCCACGTTGTACAATGGCTTTTTTTTTCTGATCTAGTAAACAGTCCCTAGTGAGTGTCTGAATTCGGCAGGTCTTAAATCATATGCGGTATACGAAATACGAAAGCATGCTTTTTTTTGGTTGACATCTCTTTTGAACATTTTTGGGCTCTGAAATGTGTCTCTTGAAGTCCACCTCGACATTTCACAGCGTAATGTAAAAAGTGATGAGAAAAAACTAAATTGTCTGTTTTTGTGTAATTGCCATTTTGAAATCATTCGGCCACGAAATGACCATAAGAGGGTGTGCTTATAATGAAAAATCCCCCCCCCCCCCCAAAAAAAAGAAGAAGTTTATTTGCAGGAGCAGAACAAAGTTCCCTGTTTTAGCCAGATTATCAGAAATAATTATGCAAAACCTAGGACCAACAGCTTTTTATTTGTGAAAGATAACTCTTTGACAACAGACGCAAGCACATTCTTATAATGTACTGGAAAATTGTTTGATGGCCTAAGTAACGTAGCAGACCGACAGAGATCACCACATCTATCTCAGTACATATTTAGTAGTAGACTTATTCCCTGGAATATTGCGGGGAATTGGGCCTATCCAGGAAACCCCAAATCCGGTTAAATTGAAATTCTTAATTTGCTGTGTGGTTTCAGAATTAATGAGGAGGCAGCGAGGGTAAGTCGCCGACTTAGAGCCACTCACTAGCGGCTTGCCTGCTGAATAAGAAGTATTATTAGTCACTGTCAACGGCTTGCTGCATTACAGACTCATAAACCAGTCATCGTTGCTGCTGTGAATCTTGCAACAAAGGAAGACGTGTTATCTTATGGTATAAACCCGTTGCAGTTGCAATCTGTAAGTTATACAAATAAACAATCCAGAACTAGGTCAGGATAAACATGTTCCGTTCTTCTCGATAAATGTAACAGGCTGTGCATATACATGTATAAGTATTGGTGAACACTACATGTGTAATTTTGTTGGTTTCCAATGTAGGCATAATTGGAATCCGTAGTAGACAACTGTAGTTTTATTTTGACAACTGAAAATGATTTATCCCGTGATATTATTTCACTTATTGTTTTATTTTTTTTTTTTTTAGCAACAGGGTTTTGCACGAACCTCATGTCAAATTCACATGGATTACTACTCACACATTTGATTCTGAAAGGCAATTTCTGTTTAATATACAAAGAGCCCTCAAGAGTCCAAAGGTGGAGAGGAGCAACGCTTCCAAAATTTCATGTTTTTAACATTTTAGTGCCTCGTACTTGTCAATTTAATGTTGCCCGGGCAACCTTCAGTAAAACGTTGCCTGTTATGGTACTTGTCAAATATTTGTGCCAGTGTCGAATGTCCTTTCATATAAAAAAAAAAAAAATTGTTGGAGGTTCTGTGGGTTTTGGAAGTTCTAATCGAAATGATCTGTTAGTCATGTTGCATATAGGAACTACCGGTACTACGGGATTGAGAACTGACCTTAGTCAGGCTTATAAAAATACTTGTAATTGTGAATGTTTGAACCGTCTTTAATCTCAAACGTAGCCTGTGCCGTGCAGTATTTATTGGACATCAGAATTCATTTACACCAATATTTAAGGAGTTAATTGGAAAAGCACAAGGCACCACAAATTCCCCGTCATGGGATTTACTACGCCTAGTTGAACTAAGTTCAGTTTGAATACACCCGTTTACACAAGTACCTAGTCTACCTAAATTATTTGAAAGTTCGTTTTGAACATAGCTCTTGTCAATGGAAATCCATAGGAATTGTTGAAGTTCCCTCCCATTTGTCAACCTCCACTCCCGATTGATTGATAAAAACGAACAGGTAGAAAAAAATGTCAAAGTATACACTTAAAATTAGCCTCATTAGCTAACCCTTGTCGGTCACAAATACTCAAAGTGATTGTAAACAAGGTTGGCATTATCTTTTTGTTGTCAAATTCTTGCGCATGTTGGAAGGATGGTGGTTCTGTTCGTACGGCATATCCACACCAAGAAAAAAAACACATTTGTTCTCTAATTGAGGTAGAGTATGTCATTTAATCGTTTTTGATCTGGCTCCGTCTTGCGTCTATTTTCACTTCTTCAGAAAACTATGGTTTCAAGACCGCCCTTGAATTTGTGCAAAAAGGGTCGAGATACTTTGTGAGAATTAGTTACAGTAAGATGCCGTAAAATTGATCGGGATAACAAGTTGACTTTGGTTGTCGTCAGTGTACTAAATATTCATTTTTATATGCTCTTTTAACAGCGTTTTTCTTTTTTTTGGTTTTTGATTGCTCTCACCCACTTCCTGTTTTTTTATTATAAATCCCATTCACCCACCTCAAGATTTGGCTGTATCATAACTTGCAACTGAGAGGTTAATTGTATGCTGTAATTAAAGTCTTGGGAGATAGAAACGTGAGAGAAATGTATTGGTGACTCAACAGACGTCTTCTTGTCCCGTTTTAATAAAACGAACCTCGATCCTACGTTCACTTTTAATAATCTTCCCCTCTCAAGACAATTGTTAGGTTTTGCAGCAAGATTTTTCTATTACATGTGCCTACTTTTAAAGCCAAAATACATGTACATGGTGCGAGCGCTTTTCATTGACCCAGAATTTCTTGTCAACAATTCCCACGTGTGTGCAACTCTCGCTCATCTCGGCACAAGCTGCATGCCATTTATACTTCTGGGCCATTTTAGTGTACTCCAAAAGCAGTCCTTATCCGTCATCTATGTTTGGGTTTTTGTTGTTGAATGAACGGGGATGCTTTAAAGAAACATTATAACCCGACATGGATTTTCGTAGGTATACTTTATTGATTAACTTACAATGTAATGCAGAAAAGGTTTGGTTTTTGTCTCAAGACAGATTACCAGTTAGAACTTGGCCCCTTGCGGGCAGCCGAGCGTAAATGCAAACAATAGGCACCACACTGAAAAGATTGGCCCTATACATTGCATTCAGAGCCGAGACCCCCCCCTCCCCCAGAATGAAATCTTTGTTCGAAAAAGCCCCACCTGTTCATTACACTCCCATTCAAGAACAATATAGTTGAGTAATGAATGGATTGTGTATGAGCAGGAATGCGGCTATTCACATCAACCAGCCCAGGTGTCTTGCCTGTGGCGGTCGTCCGGCTACAAGAGGTTGATGTGATGCATAGTGCTTGTAATTGGTTCGAAGCTGATTAGCATTTAGCAAATGATGGGTTCTGCTAAGCAGGCTCTGAAGCAGATTGCACTGCCTAACCCATGGCCGGGCCAGGCCGTTGAAATGCCTGGCCTCTGCTAGGCTAGGCGGGGCTGTGGCCCCTCCCACACTAATCTGTAGTGATTGCTTTTGTTGTCATTCCATTCACAGGCCCGAGATCAAGTCTGGGTGAACAATGGGAGCTGGCTGGACTCCAGCATTAGTGGGCAGTTTATTGTGTACAACCAGGGGCATTATATAAGCCTGAAGGTTTGGCGCTTCCGTGCTTGGCAAAGGCTTTTCAACGGCCTGGTCCGACCATGGGTTAGGCAGTGCTCCCTAAAAGCATAACCGGTCAACCAAATGTAGCCTACACCTATTCTTCCTATTGACAACACAGTTTCATACAACACTTGGGAAGCCAGTATATATAAAATCTGTGATGATACGTGTAGTTGTATTGCAATGTATAAATTGATTGCAACACTTTGTTGGGTCGACGGCCGTACCAAGCATTCTGAACGTGTTTCTGCAAGGCATAGGTTGTTTTTCTGTCATCTTGCAGTCATTCAGGATTTCTTAAACTTGAAGCTCTTCAGTGGGTCTTCTGCATTTCTCCTCTGCAAAAAAAAAAAGAAGTAAATTTTCAGTCATTTTTTTTCTTGACTGATGTTGATGGGAATTGCCCTATTGGCACTCATTCCATTTATAGTCGAGACAGGCTCTGTGTTTTGCTGTTTCTATTTATTAAAATTTTTCAAAGTGAACAAAGAAAATTGGCAGGAGCGGAAGTCGAACCTGCGACCTCCGGAATATCGTACCGGCGCTCTACCAACTGGGCTATCTTGCCCAGTGTCTTTGTTCGGGGGGCGCTAGTCAGAAGTCATATACCCATTAATTTATTTATTTATTCTTGTTTATCCTGGGTTAAATCAGATCAGTACATTGTACTCTTTTCCACTGATGCCCAGCACATTTACAAAAATAAACTTACAAAATAATGCCGTATAGCCAGGGATCACGCCCAATTTTACGATACAACCTGGGAAGCGACATTGTGGGGATCACTCAATAAGGATATACGACTTTTTAACTTGCAATTCATCAAACAAACCACAAGGGAAACACATATATTAACAATCTGTCAAATTTGCTGCACCCCCCCCCCCCAAAAAAAATTCTCCATCCGCCACTGCAAGAGGACCTTATTATATGGCCTAACGTGAATACACAAGTTGTAATGAATTTAGAGGGGCAAGCCATGTCACTGTGGGGATTTTCGCTGAACACAACATTAAGTTGCTCACCTTTTTCTTGGCGAATCTGGATTCCCTTGGGCCCCTGTGCTTCTGTTTCTTTGGAGGACCCCTGAAGGACCCCGCTCCCGACGTGTTGGCTTTTAACGTCTTGGGCACTGCGTAAACGGCATAAAAACAACCGGTGAAGTTCATTAGGGATCATTTCATATCATCTGAAAGCAGTATCGGTTGCGGTAACGCTGTCTTTTTGCGGTACCAGTATTAATGCCTAGCTGGCTGAGATAATGAGCTCATTCTATACAGGTCAGTGCACACAGGCAGTTTTGTCACTGCAATATTCATGAGGAGTGTGTGGCAGTGACGTCGTCGAGACCATCACGAGACCCTGCTAGACCCTGCAAGACCAACACAAGACCATCACAAGACCTTCAGTCTTAACTCAAGTCTCGAGCTATTCAAATGAACTGTAATAAAAACATTCCTTTGTCATGGTTTATGCCTGTTACTTGTGCCTGTAACAAACTGGTCTTGTGCCTGGTCTTGTGATGGTCTCCGACTAACATCACTGGTGTGTGGTTCGCTGGCTGCCAGTCCTTTACAAAGAATCCAATTGTGGAACACTAGTCCATCAACTCTCTGGCATTACTACAATAGCACTGTTTTGTTATTAGCCCAACGACCTAAAAGCAGATTCTTAGAAATTGCGTAGACCAGACGCAGAGCGTTCATCATTCTATCATTCAATTGCGCTTCGTACGTACATAACGACCTGACCCGCCTTGACCTGGACATGCATCGCATATTCTTCTCCACGGCAGGTACCCATAGTGTCCCAGGTCGGGTCACGTCATCATTGTTTGAAAGTTTGGGTACACACTACGCACATATATTCCAAACAACACTATGACGAACTGCGACATGACCCGATGACATGAGCTGAACTTTGACCTATGATTCCCAGGTTAGGTCATGTCATCGTATGTGCGTACGCCGGCCGCGGAAGGCAAGTTCTATGTGTGCACACTATCTTGACGAATATTGAAACCAAAATTATGATGTCATGAGCTAACAGTGCTATTGACCTATCGCGGTAGAATTATGCAAATGAAGCTCGTTATATATCGTCCAATCACATTAACTATATTTTGACATGTAATGCGCAAAACCTGAGTTAAGCGAAAATTACCTGACCAATTTCCATCGGGTTGAGGAGGGTGTTTGGCTATGTTGACAGCAGACCTTTATGTTTCATAATCTTAAACTGGGGTGAAAATAATGCAACCCTTGCGATATTTTGTAACATTTAGACCAGACGCCCTTCCCCTACGCGCACCTCCCTCACAGCCACCCACCTAGGTAATCCGGCACGTGTCTAAGATCCGAGTGCACCTTGGCCGGATGCAGCACCTTGTCGTGCCGCAGCAGCTGAACATCTCGCGGGTTGTCGTCAAAGTACGTCTTGAGCGTCTTGGAGTTGAAGATCTCATGCTTGATCTCCTTGACCCGTGCCTCCCGGATGGCCACGCGGGTCACGGCCCTCATGGCGTCCTTGCATCGGTAACGGAAGCCCTCGATCTCTGCCATCTTGAACTGGTAGGGCCGGATGACCGATGTGCCGTCCTCTGATGGACAGGAAGAAATCATCAAAGAGAAACACAGTCAGCGAGATGTAATAATAATAATAACAACAATAACAGCTTACAGATGGTAGCCATGTCATCTCTGAGTTGATTTGAATGAGCCATCTTTGTGCTGAGGGGAACAGAGGCACCCGTGCAAACCCCTACTCTTTCACGACAGGTGCTCTGGGTTCTTTTACGTGCACTGATCCTATAGAGCACACTGGACCTCCAGCTTAACGTTCAGCTTACAATGTCCGACTCATATGTGGTGAAGTGTAGGTTCGAACCCTGCCAGTGGATTGTGGTCCTTGTGTTCTTGGGCAAGACACTTTACTACAATTGCCTCTCTCCACCTAGTGGTGTAAGTTGATACCAGTTAGGATAGATAACAGATGGCGTCGATCTTGAAATACCGCATAAAAAGTGCACTGAATTCTGCATTTTACATTATCCTACCTTGGACGAGATACTTTTCAATGTACGTGAGCGTTTCCAGTTCCTTGTCATTAACCAGTGAGAGGGCCGTCCCTCTGGTGTCACCGCGAGCCGTCCTGGAGTAGAAACACCAAGAAATACCACGGTAAAAACAACAAGAACCCTGCGCAGGTTAGGAGGAGGTTTTGTGACCCAATACATTTAGAAATATTGCCACTGTATTTAAGTTGATGTAAATCAATCTATTTCAGATGAAAGCTGTCGACACTGGAGTTAACCCCCTTCTGTTCGGCTCTTATTGATGGGGTGCTGGTAAGTCAAGACGGGTTTGTAAGGCAAACAATAGGCAAACAATGGATTGAGTATGCACAGGAATGCGCATATAGAGGACAACCGGCCAGGTGGTCTTTTTCAAACTGCTGCTACGGCCATCGTCCGTATTCAAGGAGTTAAGCAATCAACAGTCTCCTCTAGATCTGCGTGTCGTATTCATTTGTTTGAAAATAAAAATTGTCTTAATTAGTTCAACTGCCTCTCGTGTTACATACTCTCTCATCAATTGCAGCCAGAATGAAATACAAGGCCAGCACTTTAAGAAAATCATGTTGAGATGTCCTGACATACTTTTTCATACACACATGATTCTAATTGTGCTTTACCATTGCTCGTCCACTCTCGTCTCTGGCTTGTGTTTGTAGTTTGTCTGTCAGCTGTTCTTACACAACCTTAGGCTTATCCAAACAGCTATTGTTTCCCCCGATGCTAGATATTTGTGAACTCAATTGATTTTTATGTATGACGTTAACCCCTTGTGTACGGATGACGCCAAATGGCGCAAAGAAAAAAACAGTGGCACCAGGCCGGATGACGCCATTTGCCGCTATTTGTGCAGTTTCAATCCATTGTTGGATTATTGTGTATGTTACGCTTGACTGCACAAGCACATTGTGGCCGTTTCGCTTGGCTGCACAGGTGGCCCCGCGGCACCCCGACGCCTCACTACGATAACCGTACTCAAGGGGTTAAAAGTCGTCTATTTTGTTTAGCGTGCATCAAGGATTTTCCATTTTTTTTCTCTGGCTTCTTTGGTTCTTTAAAACCCTAACTCCCTAGGGTGTGTGGAAAATCATATTAATATTGGAGGATTCAGGACTGTTAGGGTTAACCCATTGAATACAGACGACAGCCATAATAGCGGTTTGAAAAAGACTACCTGGCCGGTTGTCATCTATATGCGCATCCCTGCGCATATTCAATCCATTGTTTGCCTATTGTGTGCGTTACGCTTGGTTGCACAAGACCGTATTGGCATACCAGCACGCCATTAATAACAGCCAGACAGAATGGGTTTAATAAACTTCCTCTCATTTAATTTGTGCATGATTTTCAACGGAGAAAAACTTGCCAAATCAAGGACCTATTGTCCTCTTATGTCATTCTTTCATTCTCTGTCCTCGATATATATACACCATAAACAAAGCCATAGTCCATGTCATAGAAATATGGAAATATGTGATATTGAAATGAAACTGAATTTTCCCCCCAGTATGTCTGTAGGCCAGTTGCTCAGGCTGGTATAGTGGCTCTTTCTTTGTCTTCCATCTCTAAAGACCTTGGTTCGATTCCCGTCCAGGTGCACTATGTGGAGTCGGGGGGTTTTCAGGCCCCACCTGATTGCGTGAATTTTCTCCAGGCACAATTGTTCTGTGATTTTCCTCCCCTTACTAAAACTGAAATTTCCTTCATCGTCTTCTCTCGAGCAGGGACCGGAGGCAATCCACGATAAATAACAATATTTTTTTTTTTTTTAAAGCCCACCCACCTGCCCACTCTGTGGATGTAAGACTTAATAGACTGTGGGAAGTCAAAGTTGATGATGTTGGCAACATTCTGAAAGTCAATCCCCCGAGACACGCCATACTCTCTGCTCTGGCCTTTCTTAGACTTTGATCTGAAAGTAAAAATTTAAAAGAAAAAGACAATTGAGCTGTGTCTGAAATCAAATCTACATTGTATGGCTACAATCTGTTTGCTGTATGCAATTACGTCGACACATAAAATGCATTTAAAAATCCAATTTAAAAAAGAAATTACCCCCCCCAAAAAAAAAAACCTACAAAAACAAACAAACAAACAAACAAAAAAACAAAAACAAAAAAAACACACAGGCAAATGAAAGAAATTACAAATCCACACAAATGCTAGTTAACTTCTGCAACACTGTTATATCATGGGAAAAAAATGAAAAGAAACTGACAAAACGAAGAAAGCGAACAATTAAACAAGAAAATGTAAGTAAACTTTGAAAATTTAAGTAAACAAGAAATTAACAACAAACAACAGAATGGCAAAAAAAGTACACACAATACTGCTTTACATAATGACCGAGGACATGGCTTTGTCTTCTCTAATGTCCCTTTAACATTCTCCCACAGACTCAGGACACATTTGTACATCCGAGGACCGAGGACCGTGGTCCAATGGTTAAGTGTGTCTGACTCACGTGCGATGGTATGTGGGTTCAAACCCCGCCAGGGGATTATGGTGCTTGTGTGCTTGGGCAAGACACTTTACCACAATTGCCTCTCTCCACCCAGGAGTATAAATGGGTACCTGTGAGGGTAGAGAACAGATTGCGCTGATCTCGAACTGCTGCATAGAACTGATCTCAAGGCCTGATGACCAGGGGTAATAATTGTAAAGCGCTTTGAGACATTTGTACAAAGCGCTATATAAGCACCGCATTATTATTTCAACAAAACTTCTCCGAGTACGGACAACAATGATTTCATTATTTCCACATCATTGGGTCCTCAGCTGCAATCAAATGCAAGACCACAAAATTGTCAACAGTCACTTTCCTGCCAACTCACTTTTTACGCTTGGCTCCTTGCTTCCCCGTACCCATCGAGTTTTCGTCCGAGGCAACGATGATATCATATATGCCGGTGTTGAATTGTTCGACTATATGACACCTGGAGTTGACAGGCAGTTCTGAGTTGAGCACGCATGCTGCGATTGAGAACTGCTCTAAAAATAACTTCAACCTAAAAGAAGAAAAAAAACATTAAAATTCAGTTCATTTGTAGTTTTCAGATTATAATTTTCAGTCAGAGAATCTTGCGGGAGCAGACACGTACCACAGACAATGGAAAGGTTAAATACTTGTTCAACAAACCATACTACTGTGAGCTGTTTTATGTTATGTTTCACCCCAATACGCGCAAATCAGTTGGCACATTTTTTAATTTTTAGTTTGAATAATTTTTATTTTGGGAGTATTTTAACACATTCTAAATGGATTTTTAGTGCATTTTACCATTTTTATCGACCCGTTTAAAGTCCGTTTGTGATGTTTAATGAATTTGATAGTATTGTGATGTTTTCGTATTTTTTCTCTTGTGCATAAGTATATGTTGTTATTATTGTAATTTTGTGAGTATCCACCCTCCATGTGTTTTGGTTTTCCAAACGGTGTCCTGGGTTTTATGTACATTCTTTCATTCTTAAACTCTTGCCTCCAGCTGTGATTGATGGGGTGCTGGTATGCCAAGAATGGCGCTGTGCATCCAAGCGTAAATGCAAACAATAGACACCACACTGAATAGATTGGTTCTCTTCATTGCATTTGAAGCCCCCTTTCGTATGAATGCTAAACTTTGTTTGAAGAACTCCATCTATTCATTACAGTCCCAATCAAGAACAATAAACATGAACGGATTGAGTATGTGCAGGAATGTGCCTATAGACGTCAACCCGACAGGTGGCTATGACTGTCGTCCATATTCAAGAGGTTAAGACAGCGCCCTCTACAGCTGACCAATGAAGTGGATAGGGTCACAGTTAATGCAAGAGCTCACCACCAACGCAAACAAACCTAGTTCGTACCTGTAGGATTTATCAATATCATTGACAAAGACGATCGTCTTTCCCCTGACCAGCTGGAGTTTGAGTAGCGTGTACAAGAGAAGGTACTTGTCTTCTTCTCCGCATTTGACCTGGTACTGGGTCAGCTGCTCCATATCTGGCAGCTGGGACTCTTCCAGTTTTAGCGTTATCTAGAAGTAGGGCAGTAGACGTCATAATTGTTAAGTCAAATTTGTCTACGTTGCTAACCAAATCATCACTGATCTACAACTAAGAGTATTTACATTCTAACTACTCATGTAGTTCGATGCAGATTTCCGAATTATCAAGACGTAACAGATGGATTATACAAGGCCTAAAATAAACACCAATATTTAACATGCAAATCTCTTGTGTCCAGGCTGTTATTGATAGCGGGGCTGGTGTGCCAAGAACGGGTTGTGCAGCCAAGCGTAAATGCAAACAATAGGCACCACACTGAATAGCTTTCGTGCGAATGAAAGCTTTGTTTGAAAAAGCTCCATTTATTTATAGCACTCCCATTCAAGAATAATATAGTTGAAACATGAATGGATTGAGTACGAGCAGGAATGCTCATATAGATGACAACCGGCCAGGTGGTCTCTTTCACACCGCGGCGATGGTGGACTTAGACCCCGTTCCCACTAGATCCACCAATTGGGGGATCTGATCCACCTTTTGCCAAATTGCCGGATCAGATCCCCCAATTGGTGGATCAGATCCTGCAATTGTGTTAGTGGGAACGCTAACCGTTATAAGGTGGATCAGGATCTGATCCACCTTTCTTGATCCACCTAAAGACCAGGATACAGATCCCCCAATTGGTGGATCAGATCCTGCAATTGGTGGATCACGATCAAGTGGGAACGCAAAAGGTGGATCTGATCCGGCAATTTGACCTGTCAACATCCGGCTGGTGCACGAGTGGCGCGAAAAGTTTGCGGTCTGATGAACAAAGAAATACGTTTAGGCATGTAGCTCATGTGAAAATTTCCCACGTGCACGACATACACAATAAACAACTACTGAAATACGGGCTGTATACAAAATGTGTCACCACGCGCGCGCGATGCAAGCGTGCATGCATCCATTCAGCGTACATGTGTATTCCTTTCGTTCTGTACTGGAAAGTCGTCCGCTTCTAAACCTTTTTCATTCGTGTAATTTTACTTATTTTTCCATCCACAAATAATTCCGTGTTAGTGTATAGCCTGCAGCGTGTCATAGAACAACAACAACCGTAGCAAAGTTTGAAGAAAATACGTTTTACGATCCGATTCGAGCCAGTACTTATAATACTACGATTAAGTTTGGACTGCTCTCCGCATCCGGTATCCATGGGCAAAATCAGACCGAGAAGCACATGTATTTGACCCGTCCCAGCATGCAACGCAGCCACACAGCGCGCGCTCAGCAAGCAAGCGCATGCGTAATACCGAACTCAGTGACCTTTCGGACTCGACACTTCCGTTCGAAAAGGTGGATCAAGCATAAGTGGGAACGCGACTTGCGGTTTCGTTGCGGTTAGACAACGGTCACACCAAAATGCCGGATCTTGATCCACCTTTTCCCAATTCGAGTGGGAACGCGGTCTTAGATGGTGTATCTAACAGAAGGGAACTTAGGTGCCTGAAGGCCAGTTACGGTCAACAATCTGTCATTATTTGCTTATTTGGGATTTATCTGAGATACCAAAACTGTTGTGCTAGAAGGAAGCTATTTTTGTTTTCATGTTCCAGGCACCATGTAGAGGAAATGAAATATTGGTATACTTCAGGTATAGCAATAAGACCACAACCATAAGTGTAAACTACTTTCAAATGTTCATAAAACAAGCTGAAGTTTGTTTAAGCACAGTTGTCCTATTTTCCTAGCCATTTCTAATTCCTGATCTATTTTACAGTTGTTTTAACATTAGTTTTTGATTGTTTTGGGATTTTAGCAGTAGAATTTGTAATGCTTTTTATGCACCAAAGGGCCCCGGGGACAACAGTTCAATGACTACTGATGGGGCTAGCCTGGTAAAACAATTGAAAGTAAATAAATAAGTTAATAAACTTCTTCTAGGCCTTACAGGATTGTGCAGCACCAGTTTCTTCAGTGTCACCACTTCGTCGCTCAGCGTGGCCGACATGAGGAATGCTTGGTAGATCTTGGGCAGGAACGGCAAGAGCAACTTGAGGTCGGCCTCGTAGCCGAAGGAAAAGACAAGGTCGGCCTCGTCGATGACGAGGACCTCCAGGGTGTCTGCCAGGGTGAGGTTGTGGGCCTGCAGATGGGCCAAGAGGCGGCTCGGGGTGCCTACGATGATGTCCGGCTTCTCCATGAGAAGAGGCCTGTGGAGGAGGGAAAGACAGGTGACGTGCTCCATCAAAAACAGGTGGACTGTTTTTCAGTAATCAGTAATAATATTGTGGTAAAGTTATATGGTCTATTTCTCACTTTGTCTGACTCATGTGTAGTAGAATGTGGGTTCAACCCCTCTGGGGGTTCATGATTCTTGTGCTCTTGGGTAAAATAGGGGTAAAATGGGGTAAAAATGGGGTTAAAATGGGGTAAAAATGGGGTAAAAATGGGGTAAAAATGGGGTAAAAATGGGGTAAAAATGGGATAAAAATGGGATAAAAATGGGATAAAAATGGGATAAAAATGGGATAACAATTGGATAAAAATTGGATAAAACAAACTGACCTTTGCGCAGCTAGGTCCACTTGTACTGATATGTCTGCACACTTGACTTCCCTTGAACAGCAACTAGTCAATTCCTGTGGGGGGGAAAAAAACAAATAATTTTTTCATGTCCAAAGCGTGATAAATTACAAAACCACAAAAACTGTAAACAAAATCTGTATTTCTCTTGTGCCCTTCGTTGTTTTTAGAACCATTCACAGCATTTTTTTCTATTTTGATTTCTGTGAATTTTTAAACAAAATGAATATATACAGTAAATCATACCACTCACCAAGATGTTCTTGTATGCCTGACTGCAGAGCTCTCTGGAGGGAACCATGACGACGGCCCTCACCGCCTGCTCCCTTGCCGTCTGTGGGGTCAAACAATCAGACAGAATAACCAGGGAGTCAGGTTGGCCTAGTGGCGCATTCCTTACTTTCCAACGCTGTGACCCGGGTTCGAATCCTACCTGGGTCGATTATGTGGATTTGTTTTTAACTTCCTGCCTGATTCTGAACATTATTCTGGGGTTCTCCCTCCTCTAAACCTGAACACTTCTTTGTCTTGTCTTCACAGGTTTGCTCATGCTTCAGAGCTACAGTGCAATATGCACTTTTGAAGAGTCCCACAAATTCCATCTTCGCATAAATAATCATAACTGATTCCAAATAAGGTTGGATTGAAGTATTACCTTTGATAACAATCAGCTGACGTCAGTTTCAAGGTACGATACAGCTTTGGCAATGATCAAATTTTTGTATCAGTTTCATATATTCTGGGAAATATTTCCATCTGAAATCCTGTCATCTTTTAGAAAACTGTATCTGAAGATCTTTGAAAACACCCTGGCTTATTACAAACTCCAACAGCAGGTTTTTGTCTTATTCTGATGGGTTCGGTACTGTAGCGCCTTGGCACCATTACTTTACACGGAGCGATGATGCCACAATTTGTCCAAGTCCAAAGAATGTGCCATAGGTATACTGCACAGTGTTGGATTTTGACAGGTTGGGGACACTTCCTAGTAAAAATGCCTTGGGGGTTAGGGTTACACATGAACCACTACTTCTTGTGACTTGGATGGCCAACTGAGCTCGAACTCTCACAGGTTTGTTGAATCACACAAAGTATGAACCCTACTATGTTTGTCAGCTCTGCCAATGATGCAGCATACATGTCATAAAGGAACCGTTAAATAACTAAATGTATAATGGATGGTGAGAGGTAAGTGTGGTAGAACACATGTCCCAAAGGTGTAAGCACCACAGCTCATAATTGAACTTGAATCCCGATTCTTTGAAGACTTTGCATACTAACCACTATCACTGTATGTACATGTATGTCCACCTGCGCAAATTAGTGCATGGAAATGAGAATTCATCAAATTGTAAAAAAAAGTAATGTTAGCAGAAAGATTTATGGTACAACTGCACAATGTAGCTACACATAGGGCTGCCAGAAGCATTGTTTATGGATGACTAATTGACTACTATACATTCTCAAGTCAGTAAGCTTACATTGTTGTGTATGTGCAATTAGAATCATCTCTTGCAAAACTTGTTGGAAAATTAGACTGAACAAAACGAAAATTAGGCTCAGGAGTTTGTATTTTTCAGAATGTCTACTGTAACTTACCTGTTTACTTGTGAGTATTCTCTGCACGACAGGTATCGCATAAGCAGCCGTTTTCCCAGAACCAGTCCTCGCTCTTGCAAGCAGGTCTTTCCCCTCCAAGGCTAGTGGAATGGCTCGTTCTTGGATCAGGGTGGGCTTAGACCAGCCAAGTTTGGCGATGGCCTATGACAATGTGAAATATTAATATTGATAATTAATAGTAGGAAGCCACTAAATACTAACCCGCCTAGCGGTTCGGGCCATTTCGGATAAGACAACCCGAGAATGACGTCACACATACGACACATGTATAATACGTACGTACGTGCGTACGTACATGTTATAGCACACGCACCAAACCATAGCTGGGCCGGGCACGGGGTACGTAGTCGGTGGTATGTGAGGTGATTCGCGGGCCGCTGGGTGGACCAGGGCGGCCGGAATGACCGGCTGGGTGCGCGTGCCTCGCCTGGGTGCTTCGCGGACGAAAATTACCACTTCTTTCACAACCTGCTGTTCTTTTTCAAAGGCGTCCTTGACTTGTGATATGTAAATTTTTGGCATTACAGGTAGCCTATATGGGATTTTTTATTGCATTAAAATTGGCCTACTAAAAAAGAGAGATCCTCTGGAAATGTCCTATTCTTAAAACTTGTATAAAATTCCCTCCCCAAACCCCCTCCTTGAACCATCCTCCTATTTAGACCTATAATTGTAGCCACCAAAAAAACAGTGCACAAGAGCATAAAACCAGTCAAGGAGAACAAAAGTGCAATAAAAAACAATAAAACAAAACAAATATCCAAACATATATCACAGCTAATTTATTCTGGCAGGTTTAGGATGAGAAGGCGGCAATTACCATTTTAAGAACTCAACATCCATCTTCATCTCAAGTAAGAGGTCTCGCAAGTTAGTACATTGAGTCAACTAACCACTGAGACCTGGTTGTGTACAAATTCAATATTAAAAGCTGCAAGAAAAGTTTTAAAATTAAATCCATCTTTATCTCATACTCGAGTAACAGGCCTCACACGTTTGTACATTGAGTCAACTACTAAGGCGAAATAAAAACAAAAACATGTTTCGCGTGCCCGCCCGCCCGTTTTTTTAATTTTTACCACAGAAAAATTATGTATAAAAAACAAAAATGTCAACTAGTCAATCGAAAAAGAAATACTTGCGATTCAGAAGGTTTTTTTTTTTTAGGCCGATATGGTGCTACAAACATACTAAAAACACTTTAAATATGTTCAGTTCTCTTGTCCAACATGTCTCTTTCATTTTTAATGCGTCTTTGAACAGGGAAACACCAACGGTTGCCAGAATTATTTTTAAATGACGGCCATCTTGAAAATAGAATTATTTAAAATATAAAAAATAGAAAGCCCCTCTTCCTCCTTTTTTTTGAAAACCCGGACGTGAAACATTTTTTTTTTTACTCGGCCTAACTACTGAGACCTGGTTGTGTACAAATTCCATATTAAAAGCTGCAATCTCAATCTCTTGAAAAAGAAGATGTCACTATAAATATATTTAAGTTACGAGAAGTCTGCCCTTCCTCCATGGTCTGCTTTAGCCTTTTTTAGGTTGAAAAAGTCATTTTTGAATGAGAAAAAAACACCCTTGACTCTAATTTGATCAAAACTAAAGAGGGGCCCTAGTAGTAGTAGTAGTAGAACACTACACAATCGCCTGAAACTATTAAATTGAAACCTTCAACGTTAGTTTACATTCGCCCCTTCCTAAGCGTAAACGAGTGTGGGGCGACTTGACACAAAAATGTAAAAAGAAAATTATTTTTTTACCAATGATCTAAAACACTGTAATTCGCAGAATAATCCAAAATGTCAATGCTGTTTAAAAATAATTTGTTTTTATTTATTTGAAATGAAATACCTTTAAGATGCGGTCATCTAAGCCCATTTCATGAAAGCGTAACTCTCGCATCGACGCGCTCGTGGAGGCCGCCATGTTGAATTTCTTTGCGCACATGTTCATCCGGGAACGCTAACTAATTTGAATGTACCCCTTACCTTAAATCCCAAATCGTCACTAATATCTTTTTAAGTTTTGCTTATTTTTATACTTGCCATAATAACATTTTTTACGATAAAATTATTTAATATTTGTTTAATTAATATTTATAGAAATACAATTTGTTTTAAGAGCTAAAAACATAGCTATCATGCTGAACGAAATGGACACTATAGTCTAGGGTACGAATTCGACATCCATCCATTTTTTTTGTCGTTTTGCGAACTTCTGCACATGCACACCGGCCACAAATTTTTTGTTTTTGTGTGATTTTGACTCAACAGTCAAGTGATTAAATCATGTCGAAACGAAGGTTGGACATCAACGACTCATATTCTTCAAAGAAAAGGACCGACTCAGAATACAGGTGACAAAATAATGCTCAATTTTGGGTCCATGTTTTTACGTTTTAAAATAGTTGTACATTAATGGGCGGAGTTAAAAAGAAATTGGGGGCGACTTTCTGAAAATTCATTATTTTGGGGAAATGAATTCACGATCATGCCGCCAATTGTTGGTTATGTATATATTTTAATTGTGAACATTTCAAAATTATTTTTGTCTTTTCAAATTTCACTTGATTTAATAAATTTAAGGCCAAATTACATGCAAGCAAGACCTAACGCTAGCCCAGTATATGGACTCCCTTCGCGTTGCGAGGGAGTCCAGAATATGAAGCTACTGAAAGTAGTTGAAAAAAATTAGAATCAAAATTAAAATATTTTTACCTCACTGTCATGACTGTAGACACTAATTTCACGCCCAATATACTCTTTGTGTCCTATATGTCCGTGAGGTTCACAAATTCCTTATGCTTCGCTGGCCGACGTTTTTCAGGAAAATAAACTCAAAAGCAACGTTAAACTTGTAGACTCTTTTCATCAGTTTGTACGTACATGATACGTATGTGTGCGTTTAATTACTCGTGTGTGCAAGCACTAGCCTCTCCGCGCGCACGTGCACGCACAATGCGCACGCGTGATTTGCCTAGTAACTGTCCACTTAACGCGCAGGCGCAATAACTTGTGGGCGTTGCAACTTGCGTGACGTTCGTGTTCGTACTGACCAATCACTATATAAATATGCCAATAATCGATACTATCTACTTCCCACTTTTACCTGACAATGTTACAACTTGAAGAAATCATTAAATATTACTTTAAGAAACGTACGTGTACCGCGCAGCCAACCCAAACGGTAGGGCGCATGCGAGTGGTTGCCAGGCAAATCGCGCGTGCGCATTGCGCCTTCACGCAACATCATCGCAGAATTTCGGAGGTCACGCGCGTGCTCACGCACATGTATACGTGTGCCCCGTGTACTTGTAACTCGGTATGAAACTGATGAAAAGAGTCTACAAGTTTAACGTTGCTTTTGAGTTTATTTTCCTGAAAAACGTCGGCCAGCGTATCATATGGAATTCCTGAACCTAACGGACAGATAGATAAGGACACAAAAAGTATGTGTGGGCATGAAATTAGCTTCTACAACGAGGTAAAACGTGAAAAAATCCTGTTAAAGTTTTGATTTCAATTAATGCGACATCTCGTATCCAGGACGTTAGTCGTAGTGCGATGAAGACATCGTCCAACCTGGGCTAGACCTAACGCTAACGTTAGGCCTAACGTTAATCATTCATGTTAATCACAAATACAGCCTAGTTGAGACGTCACAATGATCAAAAAGGATTGTTGGATCTACATGTAAAAATAGAAGTTAAAAAAAGTCTTCCTCCTAACTGTTTTTAAAAAAGGCATGATGTAAAACTTTTTTTTTAAAGTTTGCCTAAAGTAAAAATGGGTTTTCTTTCTCTTACAATGACCAGAGTTCTAAAGGACACTCGCACTGTTGTCCAGTTTGCAGTTAAATATGGGCATATTTTTTGTTTTTATTTCTCCGGATATAGAGACAGAGATCGTGACAAGGATCGGGATCGAGATGATCGCAGCAGGTCTTCATCGTCTGGCTCTGGGGCCGTCACTTCAGCTCCAATTGCGATTAATCAATACTCAAGTTCAAGGTACTTTCAACTCATATACATGTGTCGTTGTTTTTTTGATATGCGGAAACCTTTATTTGTTTCAATACGGTGGAATTGTACTGTTGATATGCTAACAACCTTTGAAAAAAGGACCCTCCATTCTCCATGCCATGTTGCATGAATTAACACCTGTTCTTAATTTGAAACTTTTTACAACTGATTTGTTACCAGGGAAAGATTTTACTTTTAATACCCCCCAACAAAATCGGTAAGGAACAGCAAATCTTGGAAAATAACCATCCATTTGTGTTCATTTAATTGTATAAACACTTGGCCCAACCTTAAATTTTGAGAATTTTGTTGGGACATTTTAGTGCAATATAGGGGAAGAAAGTTTGTGTTTTCTGTGTTAGAAGTTCGCACCATGTACATGTATAGTCACTCACTCAAAGCGTTCACATAAATATTGATTTCTTCATCATTTTTTACAGATTTTGCCGACATAAATCTTGAATTAACAGGTTGTGCCACATATTTAGAATGTTGTAATCAAGGAGGGTTGGTGATTTTGCTGTTCTTGACCGATTTTGGTGGGGGGTATTAAAGTAAAATCTTTCCGATCTGATGAAAATAATTGAAATCCTGAAACAGCACTAAAAAATAGGCAAAGAAAATCCCAGTCCTATGATCACGTACAATTTTAATTTCCAATATAATTTATACTGTTCCTGGACTGAATGAGTGCTTTCAATTTCATCTACTTCCCAGTAAAAGTGGGAAGTGAAAATCATGTTCGAGAACACCTTTTGCGTGTTGGTTCTTGTCAATAGAAACTCTGTTCGCGTGTTCATTCAACACTAGAACGGAGTTTTGAAGTCAAGTGCCCGTAAATTGACTCATAATACGGCACTAAGATTGCCATCTAACAAGGAAAATCCCCTTTGTTGTGTTACAGGCAAAACAATCTAGGTATCAACCCTTACAACATGACGCCCTTCTCCATGCGGTACCATCAGATCCTGGCCAAGCGGCGCACGCTGCCCGTTTTTGATTACAAGACCAAGTTCATGGAAATGGTCGACAAGTACAAGGTCATGGTACTGGTGGGAGAGACAGGGTCCGGGAAAACTACACAGGTAATTGCATTTACTTGTCTTTAGCTCAGGCCAGCAAAGCCCTTTAACCAGTTCGGGTCGGATGACGTGTACACACGCAAAGGTTTCGCGGTATTCAGAACGGATGACTGATAAACACGCACTCGATCGAGGCCGGTAATATCTGTTAGTGACCCACTCTCAGCGAGTGAGGCCGGCAATATCAGGTTGTGCTTACCCGCAGATTACGGCCTGATTCCACCTGAACCCGGCTGGCATCGAGGTTCGTGAAAAATAATCCCGTGCCTGGGTCCGGTGAATGTCAAAATAATCCCGGCGTAAACTGGGTAAACAGTTTCTGGCAAACCTCTAAGCCGAGATTGTTTCCAGATGTGGAAATCTAAACCATTTTTCATGAGTATGACTATTGCCTTTCTACCACTTTACTTAGATTTTGTGATTTTCTTTCCCCATTTTTGTTACAGCACTTGAATTTCAGTGTTTGTCAAAATTCACTGTGTAAATGTATGTAGGTGCCCTGTTAACTATATTGTACAGTATGAGTACTAATTTGTTAATTAAATTTGTAAAGTGTACAGCACAACAAAAGAACACGATTCAGTCATTTTTAAAACAAATATTAGATTATTAAAATTTAAAAGGTAAGATTATTTAAAAGTGGTCTAATTTGATCATGAACAGTCTGCTAGATTTGATCCACTGGTACAGTGTCAATTTTGAGCCGTTGGAATAATGCCAATCGGTGTTGTGTCAGCGTTTCTACTCAGTCATAAACCGTTTCATTCATGAAAGTTTCATTGTCAATTCGTGGATTATTTGGTTGTTTCAATGCCAGATTCCCCAGTGGTGTGTGGAGTATGTCCGATCCAAGTTTGCCATGTCCAGCAAGAAGGGTGTGGCCTGCACCCAGCCCCGGAGGGTGGCGGCTATGAGCGTGGCCCAGCGTGTCTCCGACGAGATGGACCTTGTGTTGGGTCAAGAAGTCGGCTACAGTATAAGATTTGAAGACTGCACTAGTAGCAAGACGGTTCTCAAGTATGTACATGTACCCCAGGGTATAGCTGCAAATTTGTATCTATCATTAAACCCTAACCCTTCAGGGCATTTTGGCTAGAACCCTGCCAGACGCATTAGATTGCATACTTTGTCACATTGTCTTGTGTGCAGAGTCCAGCAAAGTGGAGCTGTCAGCACAGATGCACTGTGCTGCGTCTGGCAGGGTTAGGGTTAAGCCTAAACACGCTAAATATCCAACCATGGTCAGTGTCAGTGAGATATTCGTAATAAATCTGCACCATGAACAAAAAACATTCTTAATTACATGTACCAAGTGGATTCTGTTGAATTTAGCAGGCGTCCCACAGGGTGCCTAGAAAAAAAATCCATAGGGTTTAGGGTTATAGGCAGAAAGGAGTTTCACATTTGACATGTACATTACTATTGTATGATTCCGTAATTTGTTTTCAAAGTGCCATGTGCAGTGATTGAAGTGACAGCGGCGATTTCTCTTCAAGGTTGACATGGACGGAGAAAAAGCACACAACCAACAATAATTATTAAACATTTTGTACTCTGTGTCTCTTGTGTATCCCAGGAAAATGTTGAAAATGTGTGTATTCTGGTGCATACTGGCGCATGTAAAAGCCAATCACCCATAAAATGTATATGACAAGGGGAAATTATTAAGGGGGGGGGGGGACACTAACCGTCCCCTCCTTTGGGGGTGGATGTGTCCCCCCCCTCCCGGATCACCACCACCCATGGATTGAAGGATAGTTTATTTGTGTAATTTTGCTATTTGTATGTCTAGTTGCCAGAATCGTGTGCATGTTTATTATGACCTCCAGATACATGACAGATGGTATGTTGTTACGTGAGGCCATGACTGATCCTCTGCTGGAACGCTATGGGGTCATATTGCTTGACGAGGCCCACGAGCGCACCCTTGCCACTGACATCCTCATGGGTCTCCTCAAGGAGGTAGAGAAGCAGCGATCGGACCTCAAGGTGGTGGTCATGAGTGCCACGCTGGACGCCGGCAAGTTTCAGGTCAGTGAAATAATTCACAACATAAAAAGGCTAGTTTTTTTCCCCCCTCGTACTGCCTCTTTTTGGAACTCCTTACCTGTAACCTGCTTCCCTTCCGCCTATAATCTTTCACAATTCAAACAAAATGTGAATAGATACCTTCTATCCCTGTGATTTCTTCTATCCCTTTGGTCTTGTGTTGGGCGATACCCCCCCCCCCCAAAAAAAAAAACCAAATCCAAGCCACCTTGTTCTTTCAGTTTATTTTAGTGTATTGTTCTCACTAAACTATATCAAATTATTAGAGTGTAACTGATTTATCTTGGAGTGAATAGCACGGGCCAATAAGCCAGTTCGGTATTTCAACTGCGCATGTGTACAATGACATTTTATCCCGAATGACCCGCGTGACCTAACGCGCGCGTGTGAACGCAAAAGGTGGTCGCCCAACGCGCACGTGTTAAATTCAATCAGAATGGGCGTTCGCGTAACATCGCGTGACATGTCAGCAATTTTATCCCGAATAACCTTTGACCTTTGAGATACCGAACTGGCTTATTTTGTGGCACTGCACAATGGTTTGTTACCCTCTTCTGACTGGCCGCTATTATTGGTTGCTTATTTTTTTCCTCCTTGGCAGTCCTATTTTGACCAAGCCCCATTGATGACGGTGCCAGGCCGCACTCACCCCGTGGAGATCTTCTACACCCCCGAGCCTGAGAGGGACTATCTGGAGGCGGCGATACGAACCGTTGTCCAGATCCATATGGGGGAGGAGATAGATGGAGACATTCTGCTCTTCTTGACTGGACAGGAGGTAAGTGATTCATTTTAATCGGGCGTAAAATGCAGAGGGAAAAAAAAGCTGCTAGATGTGGTTCGCGGGTATAGGAATCTACTGAACGAGAAAGAAATTCTTATTCTGTATACTTGTGTTGTTTTGATGTATTTTAACATACACTATATTGCAATTGAATGTTAACACAGTAAATGGGAATGGGAAAATTTGTGAAAAGAATTCCCATTCACATTCGCATGCAACTTCCCTCCCCTCCCCTCCCTGCAAATTCAAGTGGGACATTTTTGTCACACTTCTGTGAAAAGGTGTGAAAATATTTTCCCACTGTGTGGAAGATTTTCTTTTTACATTTGAAATGTGAAATGAAAGTTAAATTCCCCGGAATGAAAAAAAAGTGGGAAGGGATTTGTAATGTAAAGTGATTTGTGGAAATTTGTAATGGGACTTACAGGACCTAAAGGAATAAATGTTCATGATTAATATTATCGTACAGGAAATCGAGGAAGCCTGTAAACGGATCAAGCGGGAAGTAGACGGTCTAGGCAATGAGGTTGGGGATGTCAAGACCATTCCGCTGTACTCCACCCTACCTCCTGCCCTACAGCAGAGGATCTTCGACCCCGCCCCACCCAACAAGCCCAACGGGGCCGTCGGTCGCAAGGTGGTCGTATCGACAAACATCGCCGAGACGTCGCTCACGATAGACGGTGTGGTGTTTGTGATTGACCCAGGGTTTGCAAAACAGAAGGTAAATGAATAGCACTTCGCTAATGGATCTAGCCCCCCTAGGCTGTACGCGTGTGCGACGACGACTACTTGACCTGACCTGACCTGATAATCAAAGGTCAACTCATGTCATCGTTTCATGCCAATGTGCGCTGCATGGAAAGGAGAACGCTCAACACCGGGCCTGCTCAACTCGTCAGTTAAATGCTTCCAAACGTCATAGTGTTGTTTGTAATATTCGTGCGTTAGTGTGTACCCCGTGGGTGTGAAACTTTCAAACGATGATCACGACATGACCTGACATAGGATACTATGGATACGTGCCATGCATGTCAAGGTCAAGTCAGGTCAGGTCGTGTCATGTACGTACAATGCGTGTTTGCGCGCCCTCATTAAATTTTCAGGGAAATTCCATATTTTACCTTATTTTTGTTAACCGTTGCTTGACATATCCCCTGATATCCGAAGCCATGTACACACATGAATGTATAATGATGTGGCATTTTATATGCGTACATAAGCAGTCTAACATATGAACTTCATTAAATTTTGTGCGTACGCCTAAAACGCTTTCCCCATTGCGTATTGGCTGAGAACAGCCGATTTTGATGCACCGGGTTTAAACAACTCCAAGTCATGTTAAATAAAGGTTTAAAAACACCTATGTAACAAGCTCTCGATCGGTAGGCATTTACGAACATAAGTTTAAAATTACTTGGACAGAAATTGTTACAGAAGTTGGGTGTTTTTTTTCTTGACAGGTGTACAACCCCCGCATCAGGGTAGAGTCTCTCCTGGTCTCCCCCATCAGCAAAGCTAGCTCTCAGCAGCGGGCAGGCCGCGCCGGCCGCACCAAGGCCGGCAAGTGTTTCCGCCTGTACACGGAGAAGGCCTACCAGACGGAGATGCAGGACAATACCTATCCAGAGATTCTGCGTTCCAACCTGGGCACGGTGGTGTTACAGCTCAAGAAACTGGGCATTGACGATCTGGTCCACTTTGACTTCATGGACCCGCCAGGTAAAATCATGAAAGGCTGTTCAGAACTAGTGTGGCTCACAGAGACCTATGATTATGCCCTTTACTCATTAAAGACCTAACTCCCTACATTATTTTTCCTCCAAGTAACATGAATCCTCCAACATCCTCTGATTTCAAAGTGTTAAAGCTGCATCGAAATTGATTTTTAAAAATTCGCTCACAATTGATACCAAAAATTCCACTTTTCTTGAAAATGACAGCATGCTAGGTGCCATGATTTCACAGGATGTTTGAGACTATTATTTATTTATATTTCATTATCAGTCTGTAGTTTCATTTTTAAAGCTTCCAAATTTTGTATATTACCTTTAAGCAGTATTAAATGTTTGGCTTATTTAAGCTTCACAAAATTAAGTTCTGTGATGTTAAGAATGGGTTTTTCTCCCTCAGCCCCTGAAACTCTAATGAGAGCTCTAGAGCTTTTAAACTACCTCGGAGCTCTTGACGACAACGGGGACCTGACGGAGCTGGGCTCCATGATGGCAGAGTTTCCCCTGGACCCCCAGCTGGGCAAGATGGTCATCGCCAGCGCCGACAACAGCTGCTCCAACGAGATCTTGTCCATCACGGCAATGCTATCAGGTAATGCAGACGCGGCAGGTGCGCAAAACCCAAACAATGCTTAATGCAGCCGCGACAGGTGCGTAGGCCCAGCAGTGGTTAATGCAGACGCATAGCTACGCAAAGCCAAGCAGTGGTTTATGCTGTGTAGGTGCGTAAAACAGCAGTCGTGAATGCAGCGGCATAGGTGTGTACAACCAGCAGTGCTTGATGCAGACACGAAGGCGTGCAAACTTTGAAGTGCTTTATGTCAATGCATAGGTGAGCAAAGCCCAGCAGGGGTTGATTAATCCTCGTACTGTTATCAGTATCACAACCTATCAAAAAACTCACTTCCACTCATATCTTTTGTGTTACAAGCTATCACTCAATAGGTTTGGATAGATGGGGTATTTGGCTCCATTTTGGTACCGGGAGAGGGGAGGGTTTTCATTAGCCCGAGAAAATTTGTTCCCCGCCACAGCACGAAACTAGAAAACACTAAACGTCTTTCCGGACAGTTCCTTTGACAGTTTGTTGCAGTACTCTAGATTGATTTTAAACCCTCCCTCGCACCAAGTTTTGAGCCTGCCATTGTCACTTGTCACTCGTCAATATATTCCCACTGGTCGAATGCAATTCGAGGCATTGCTTGGTGGAAAGTATACAAGTGAGCGAAGCTTGCAGTTAAACAATGTGGAGAGTATTAACTCGACCAGAGTGGTGTGGTTCTGAGAATAATTAATAATAAAAGAAAATGCATATTTTCTACCTCTTTTGAGCCAAATTATTTTTGGTATTGTTTCTGTCAAATTTGGACAAAGTTGAGACCACCAACTTAGGGCAAGATAGCTCATTTGGTAGAGCGCTGGTACGGTATATCCGTAGGCCATGGGTTCGAGCCCCGCTCTTTTTATATTTTCTTTTATCACTCTTAAAACATTTGTGTGGGTCGTGCTTGCTTAGAGATACATGGTAAGTACTATAGATGTGCTGTTTTTTGGGTTTTTTAAATTGTGCCTGTGTAGTTGTCACCTTGTGTTTTTGGCTCGTCTGTACTAAACGGGGAATGGACGGTCGTTTTTTGGCGGCCACCACCCAACATTAATTTAGTTCCACAGTGTTTTCTGCGTCCAAACGAGGCCAAGAAGGCTGCCGATGAGGCTAAGATGAGATTTGCTCACATTGATGGTGATCACCTGACCATGCTGAATGTCTACCATGCCTTCAAACAGAGTAAGCATTATGTACAGCAAACGTTCTGATCGTTTGTCCAAAATAAAACGTTCCCATACAGCTCTCAAAAATTGTGTGTACAGTCTGGACGCAGTATGACCTTTGTCTGTGCCGTGCGAAACAGCTATGAACACATCTTCCTGATTTTTGCCCATGGTACACTGTTCCGTATAATTTCAACATAAAAAACTATGGTTTCCTAAAGTGTTAACCCCATGCATCTGGCTGTTATTGATGGAGTGCTTGTATGCCAAGATCGGGGCTGTGCAGCCAAGTGTAACCACAAACAATAGGCACCACAGTGAATAGAGTGGTCCTATTCATTGCACTCAGAGCCCCCCTTTCGTGGGCATGAAAGCTTTGTTTGAAAAAGCTCCATCTATTCATTGAACTCCCATTCAAGAACAATGCTATAGGTAGAAAAATGAATGGATTGAGTAGGTGCAGGAATGCACCCATAGATGCCAACCTGCCAAGTGGTCTCTTTCAAACTATGGCTGTGGCCACCGTCCGTATTCAAGAGGTGAAATAGATGGGATTAGTTTAGGCTGGCAAATATTCGGTTTCATAGGACCACAACATGCGATTTTGAAAAACAAATGTGACTCTACTAATGTTCAATGTTATTGCATTCTTTAGTATTTTGTCGTCTGCGTAGTTTAGCCTCAACGGCACAAATCCTGGTACACTCTGTGATCTCATGTGATTCCCAGAATGTGATTTCCAAAATGTCAACAACAACAAAAATCGGACCTTAGGGAGACCAGTGCTAATGCACCAATCGGGCTTACCCATGGTTATTCAGATTTATAGAAAATCGAAAGTTTCTTTTTTTGTTCAGTTTTGTTTATGGCGGAGACAGGAAGGGAAGTTGTTATTGAAGACGACATTCGATGCTCGTGTCACAACCGTGTTCTTTACAGAAACCGATGTTTGATTTATGTACGTTTTCACAAAAGAAAACTATGAGTGAACAGTTTTTCTATTTTTGAATCGGGAACCGTTTACACTTTTTTTTCAACAGACAACGAGGATATCCAGTGGTGCTACGATAACTTCATCCAGAGCAGATCTCTCAAGTCGGCCGACAATGTCCGACAGCAGCTGGCCCGGATCATGGATCGTTTTGCCCTCAAGCGCAGCAGCACGGACTTCAACAGCAAAGACTACTACATCAACATCCGCAAGGCTCTCGTCTCTGGCTTCTTCATGCAGGTATATAGTGGAGTCTCGAGTCTTAACCCTTTGTGTTCGGCTGTCATTGATCATTGAATGCCAAGGACGGGCTGTGCAGCCAAGTGTAAACGCAAACAATAGGCACCACACTGAATAGAGTGGTCTTATTCACCGCACTTGGAGCCCCCCCCTTCGTGTAAATGAAATCGTCATTGCACTCCCATTCAAGAACAATATAGTTGAAACATAAATGTATTGAGTATGTGCAGGAATGCGTGTGTAGACAACCGGCCAAGTGGTCTTTTACAAACTGGGTTTAAGTCAATAGATGGCGTTTGTTAGTGCAAGAGTCAAAATTAACATGCTTTGAATGCTTCTCGTTATTGTAAGATTGCCCACTTGGAACGGACAGGTCACTACCTGACGGTCAAGGATAACCAGATCGTCCAGCTCCATCCCTCCACGTGTCTGGACCACAAGCCAGAGTGGGTGTTATACAACGAGTTTGTACTGACCACCAAGAACTACATCCGCACTGTGACCGACATCAAACCGGACTGGTGAGTTGTTCGCAGTGGTCACCAGATACAAGTTCAACTTATGTGGGTTTGGCACCGACAGGCCTTCTATTAACCAGTTCGCGCCGGGATTATTTTTGCCGAAAATTTCTATTTTCAAAAAAAGGCAAAATATAGCAGCCAACTTCTGATATACAGCCAAACGCCACAAATACTGATTTGCAAGAGTCATTTCAACAGTATTTGTACAAATATTTCTTGCCGAAACCTCATATATTTCAATACTCCGGGTGTGCCCACCGGAGCGTAAATTGTCGAACAACAGGCCGTGCACAGCGGCCAAGTTCAAGTTCAACACACACTCCGCCTCCACAGACTTCTCGGACTTTGTGTGTGTGTGTACAAAACAAATAGAGGGATTAGCGTGTTGAGACGTCACCCGGAGGTGAGTCGAGGCAAGCATGACGTTTTTACCCGTCAGCCGTGCCCGTGTATATAAACAGCCAGATCATGTTAACACGTCCTCCGATGCGAACTTCTTAAAGCTTGGTAGGGAGTGTCTGGGTTTGAAAATTCCGTATTTGTGCAAAAAGATTGCTGAAGAAGTAACTCATTCAGCCAATTCATTTAAACTATTCAACCCAACCATCGTTAAAAAGAATTCAACAGTGTGCAGGAGCGTCCCTTGAAACTGTGCCATTTGTCTGAAAATAGTTCGGGGATGAAAGTTTTATTCGGAAAAGCCAGACCGTTTGAAACCAGATAGTATCGCGCAGTTTTTCATCCTGGGGCCAATTTCATAGAGCTGCTTAAGCACAAAAAAACCTTGCTTAGTAAAATCCGGTTACCAGCCAAAATTCCATGTGATTTTTATGCTAAGCAAACAGCAGCTAAATACCAGTCACAAGCAATATATACCACATATGCCTGTACTTTATATTCTACATTTTAATAATCTTTCGAGCCATAGCTGTTTTAGGACAAATGCTTTTTCTGCCTCCAAAGCAGTGTGTTCCTTTAAAGGTAGTATACGCTTTTTGCTTTTGCTGTAATTTTCAGAAATAAATGGATTTGGTTAGTATTTTATAGCGCGCTAGCAAATACTGTAAAACTGACCTGTTTAAAGTTTTGTGTGCATAGATGCTGGGAAAACAGAGACAAAAATTATGTTCCAGTAGTCTGGTTCCCTGACCCTACTTTAGACAAATCAGAGCAATTTTTAAAGTCGGAATTATCAGGTCGTGGAACTAGACTATTTGCAATGATTGTCGGCCGACAATCGTTGGAAAACGATATAAATTTCCACTTTTCTTGAAAACGAGAGCACACCAGGTGGCATGATTTCACAAGATGCTTGGGACTGCTATTTACTTAGTCGGTATTTCGTAATAATTCATTTTTTATTTTTTTTTTATGTTTGCAAATGTTGTATCCTACGTTTAACGGAAAGTTGGTCTATGCACATGTGCAGTCGTACAAATTTTCTCGGGAACGACTTGTTCCAGTTTTGAACATGCTTGAAGTGCATACCATTCCCGAAACGTTGCGACTTTAAAGACTCCCAAAGTGTTATTAATGCATGGACTGTTGCTTAACGGGATATGTTTCTTTGTGTTTCTTTTAATTCCAGGTTGATTCGCATCGCCGGTCAGTATTACGACATGGCCAACTTCCCGCAATGTGAAGCCAAGCGTGTCCTGGAGCGAATCATCGCAAAGTTTCAGGCTCAGCACTAATCCAAACCAAGGGGTTGGTGTCCAACATGGAGTGCACTGCATCTTTAAGTCCTCTTCAGACTGCTGTGCGAAATTGCCGTTGTGTTGATTGACACCTAAGGTGGTATGTCCTCTAACATACCACACTTTCATTCTAGTGATGTAAACAAAAAAAGAAAATTGTGCTCACATTGCAGAGGAAACAAGATTTAAAGTTTACATTTTTTTATTTTTCGAAAATTGCACATTCAAAGAAGCATTCTCAAAGTACAGGCAAATGGTGTCGTAAAGTTGGGGCGTGATCCGTGGTTATGCGGTATTGTGGGTTTATGACCTATGACCTAGCTCCCTTCTGAATAAAGATATTAACACATTGGGGCAATGCTAGCACAGGGCAAGATAGCGCAGTTGGTAGAGCGTTACTGAGGCAATCCGGAAATCACAGGTTCAGATCCCTTCACTCGGTTATTTACAGGAGGCGCCGGGGTGTCGCGCTGGCCTGTGCAGCCAAGCGAAACGGCCACAATGTGCTTGTGCGGTCAAGTGTAACATACACAATAATCCAGTGGATTGAAACTGCACAAATAGCGGAAAATGGCATCATCCGGCCTGGTGGCACTGGTTTTGTTTGCCCCATTTGGCGTCATCCGTACGCAAGGGGTTAAAATTCTAAACGTTTGACTTGAAGTAAAAATGCTAGCAAATTGTAACTTCTCAATTTCGGAAACTTCTCTCACATTAAGGGGATAAAAGTGTGAAGAACTGGTCGCTGTTAATGGACAGAGCCGAAATCAATGTTTATCAGCAACAACCACGACCCTCAAAGGTTATTGACTCGTAGAGACTGGGTCATCACACTTTTATTGCCATTTGTAAATGCCTTCTGATGAAAAATGCAAATGCACATGCATGAGATGCATTTTATATGAAACCATTTTCTAACAAGCTCTCAACCAATAGGAATAGTAAAAATGTCTCGGGCATTTATGAGTTGAGGTTTCAGTAATACATCTCTGGCTCTCAGCTGACTTGAGCTTACCAATCAAATCTGCTTAGCAGTATTTTCTGCTTACCATCTCTGTGAAATTGGGTTCCTGTTGTTCCATTTAGAAACAGTGAAAATTGACAAGTGGGATGTGAGTAAAATTGCCTGGTCAGTTTCCGATGTGGCTCATTTGATAGTGTAGTCACAGACTCGGCCTGTGTGAATGCTGCCAGACATGTACACGTTTTAAGAGTCGACAGTGGAAAGATTATCATTAGGTCAAGTTAGCATTTACTTTGTAACTAGCCCACAGACTTTGGCTGTGGTATCGTGCTTGCTTTCCTTTGTACAATGATAGTGGGCGGTGTACGGAAGCCTGAAGCACTTGGGCCATGGTTTGACGGACCCAGAAACCAGTCAAATGTGTATTAGCCATAACTTGAAAAGTGACATTTTTGTTGTTGAAATTCCAAGTAAATTTGTAGCTAATAATTTGTTCCTATGTAAAAAATTAAACATGTATCCAACGGCTTAAAAAGAGCTTATCTATGTAACAGTTACTTTGTTATATTCTGTTGCCAACTCGCCAACCAAAACGTTTGCACTTTCAATTTGTTTTGATCATAACATTTGTGTTTTGTCTACCAAAAGGGTACTGTAGCAGTTGTTTATTTATTAAGTTATGCAGAGACAATGTAAAGCTTAATTACATGTAACTGGAACGCACTTTTGCAGTTGTTCCACTCCTTAAAAAAAGGAAAGCATTGTATATTGTAAATACAAATACATGTATGTGTACTCCCGAAACATTGTAAGAGTTAAAAAGGTCGATTATCTGGGAATGGTTGGTATATTTATTCTGAATTAGTTCAAACTTGTTTGGCTTTCGATTTTGTATCGCCGGTGTAGGGTGAATTTCAGTCACTATGAAATACGGGCTCATTGGTACTACTGCACATGCCTGAGTGGCCGGTCACGTGAGAGGGTTTAACCAATAATGGGGGAAAGCAGTCCGATTTATACAGGAGTCTGATTTTCATATGACACCGGTACCATCATGCAACTTGCTGTATCCATGTCCCTGATGTGCGCCCTTTTGTGGCATACCCACGTTGAATTAGCATGTGAAATTTATGATGCCTTTAGACTGGGCAGTGGAGACCAACTTGAGTCATTGTTATTTTTTTTAATGGAAGTTGCAATATGCAGGTTCTCGTCAGTTTCTTGATGGGGTGTTTGAAAACTCCTTGTATTCAGTACATGGTAAAACATTTTTTTCTGCAAATGTTGTGGATGCTAAATGTGGATTGCCTAGTTTGGGGCAAACTTGTATTATTGTATACACTGTCTTCTGTGTCATGACAAGAATGTGAAACAATCATTTAATAATATTTGTTTTAATTTATACAACACCTGAATAAAACCTTGTCATGTGATTAGTCAGAGCGTGACCAATGGAAGTTCTATTCACCATTGTACAGAACTTCAATTTTTGCGGTGCGACCAAGCCGTGCATTGGGACGAATAATTCCATGCGCGTGATCATTGATCCACCAATCAGATGGCGGATTTATTCAGGTGTTGCATAATCTCTCATTGTGATATTTAGACACCCCCCCCCCCCCCCCAAAAAAAAAGAGGAAAAAAGATAATCTTTAAAGAATTTTGGAACAAGTCACTGAAGATAAAACAAATTGTTTTTCACTGCCCAAGAAGTGTCAATTATCAAGTGTTTTTTGTCTTACAGGGGAAAGACTAGACTTCTCGGAGTTGTACACTTTCATTGTCTTTGTTGTACATAAATGAATTGTTCTTTTAACAAGTCCGTCTTGGTACAATAAAACCAGCTGGTAGTTTAGCAGTCAAGAATATTTCTTGTGGGAGTGCGATCATTTTTCACATCTTCATGTACGAGTAGAGACTGTTGGGTAGTATATTTGGGTTCCCTGTTACATAGTGACATGTAAACAGATTTTGCAATTCAGGACACATTCTTTAATGCCTTCTATCTCCAAGGGTGATTGTGCGAAGTAAATTTTAATGATCTTGATGGAAAATTACAGAGGTCAAGTGTACGTGTAACGGGGACCAAAACATGTCACACTTTTGGACCTCAAATTTATGGAATGACCCATGTACACTTTTGTACACAAGCTCAATACAGATGCATGCTTTTATTTCCTGAAACCCTTGTATACAGTTCTTAATCAGTGGCATTTCCAGGCTGCCCCCATCCACTTTAAAATCCTTTGCAGTTTCGCCCTACCCCTACAATCTAAATCCCTGATATGCCACCGGTCATCTTGTAAACCTTGATATGATATAGCTTTGATAATGATAAAAAAAACAAAATGATTAATCTTGCTCTAAAAGCTGACTGTTTGTAAAGACGATACCAGATGTCATCCTCAAGAAAACTATCTGAAGACCTGCAAAACCTCACTGGCTTGTTTCGATTTTTAACATTCAAAATAAGCACATCATGAACATGCACAAAACCATTCACTGTTTACTTGTGACCCGGATTAAGTTCAACTTTCACAGGTTTATTTCATGCATATGTTGAATCACGCAAAGTATGAACACTGCCTGCAAACTATTGTCGGCATTGCCAAAGCTATATTACACCTTTAAAGGTAGTGTACACGATTGGTAATCCTCCAAATTTTTTTTACTGAATTATTATGAAATACCTTACTAGACTGTAAGTTAATAGTAGTCTCAATCATCCTGTGAAATGATGGCACCAGGTGTGCTGTCGTTGTCAAGAAAAGTGGAAATATATATCGTTTTCCAACGATTTCCAGCTGGAAATCGTTGGAAAACTGCCCTGTAGCCGTTAGTCAAGGCGCGTGTGGCTACCCGGACGAGCGGCGCGCCTTGACTAAAGGCTATCATCCGCCCGACGGTTGAAAACGAGCGCCGTTTTTCTCTCGTTTTTTCACCATTCAGCAACGCAAAACTTTAAACAGGTCAGTGAAACGATATTTCCTCTAAAATACTAACCCCCAAATCCGCCCATTTCTGAAAATTGCAACAATGACCAATCATGTACACTGCCTTTAAAGATGATTCATGTTAGTGATGTATGTTGTTGTTGTTGTTTTCCCGACATCACTCCAGTTGGATAGGAGTACTGGCCTTGCATGTCTGTCATGCATTATGCTTTCATGACCCGGGGTACAGACATTTCAAGCTGGATGGTTTCTGCAAGAGGAAGGGGGCCTCTACACCGTCAAATTCTCCTCGATTTTGGCCAGGATATCGGACATACTAGATGCAGGCACGATCATGACAGTCCTGAAGGTTTCGTATTCCACGTCATCAAAGGACCAGGTTCCGCCAAGAGCCGAGTCACTCTCCGCAGAGACGGGGTAGTCAAAGGACAGAACAGCAGCCTAAACAAAAAAAATCCCGAAACAAAATTGTCAGATGTCTTGTGTTCAGCAGTGTGATCATTACGATAAAGCGTATGGTATTTGTCTGTACCCATAGAGCTTTATTAACCCCTTGTGACCGGCTGTTATTGATGGGGGGCTGGTGTGCCAAGAATCGGACTGTGCAGCCAAGTATAAATGCAAACAATAGGCACCACACTGAATAGAGTGGTCCTATTCATTGCACTTGGTGCCTCTCTTTCGTGTGATTGAAAGCTGTTTGAAAAAGCTCTATTTATTACACTTTCTATTTATTAGCCTAGATCAACAACTATATTTTTAATGCAAATTTCAAGCGTTCCAAAAGTTTGTGCATAAACATCGATGCACCCAGCAGGTTTCACTCTACACAGTGAGTTAGTGCTCCAGTAATTTAACCCCTTGCGTACAGATGACGCCATAGGGCGCAAAAAAAAGTGCCACCAGGCCGGATGACGCCATTGGCTGCTGTTTGGTGCAGTTTCAATCCATTGTTGGATTAAACAGTGCCACCGGGCCGGATGACGCCATTGGCCGCTGTTTGTGCAGTTTCAATCCATTGTTGGATTATTGTGTATGTCATGCTTGACTGCACAAACACATTGTAGCGGTTCGATTTGGCTGCCAGAACCGCTGCAACGTAAAATACGGTGCTCAAGGGGTTAATACAGCTCTGTTTTGTGTGGACTGCGATGGGCATCTGTTGCATTTTACCTCCTGAAAGTATTCATCTTCAGCATTAGAAAACATCAACTCATTCTCAGACGCTTCGTGGTCTCCCCTTTTCTTTTTCTTTTTGCCCTTTGCGTGCTGGCTGTCGCAGGCTTCCCTGTAGCTCTTGCAGATGAGCAGGTAGTAGTCAAACTTGAACTTGGGATTTTTCCTGGATGCCAGCTGTAGGTCTTTTCTGTGTGTAAAAAAAATATAGAAGCAATGTGCTTTTAAGCCTCCCTCTCTCAGGGCCAAAATGGAGCCAACTACCCTATATATCAAAACCTATCAAGTGACAGGTTGAAACACACACAATCTGTGAGAGTTGGTGGGTAGATAGTTATAACTATAGGAGGGTTAAAAAAGTATTGCAGTCATGAGTTTCCTCCAGATTTTTTTCTAATTTCAGGATTTTTTGTGAGATGTCTTCCAATCCCTAAATTGTTTTTATCATCCCAAAATGACCTCTACAACCCGACACAGTCTTCTAATTCTAATGACCCCATTTTTTGCACCGTATCTTTTGGCAGAAAATACAGTTTTCTTTATGCATTTTTCAGTAACGCCATACAAATCAAATAAATGCCTCTGAATTTTCCATGGAATTTTGGTATGGTTGTTCAGAATTTGTTGGAACTTGTTGGAGGAAACATAGTTAACAAATGAATGGAATCACTGTGAATGTTATTCGAGGCTTTGCATGGGTAGAGAATACAACTAAAGGGAACTGTTCAGACACATACTTTCTCAACGTTGGTGGCGCCATTTAACCTCTTTGTTTTGTTCTAACCCGTACACGCAAAATAAGACCTTTACATGGTTTTGCTTTACTTTTCTGGTTTGCTACGGTACTTTAGGCGAAGGCGGAGGTGAGTTGGGGGGGGGGGGGGGGGGGTGATTTTCGACTCCCAAAACCCCCCCTCTTGATCCGCCCCTTATGACAACCAACATGACCTAAACTTACTGCAGGCTTTTGTGCAACGGTGGTGCTAACTGCGGCGGAATGTTGACAAATCTCTCGTTGAGCATCAGGCCCACGCTGTGCTCCGAATCATTCAGGGTCCGGACAAACTGCTCCCGGTCGGCAATGGATGCGCACTTGGAGCACTTCTTCTCCAGTAGGCTCTGTACATCTTGGATGCACTTCTCGTCCTTTTCAAGAAATATCATTGAAAAACTTTGACAGCTTGCTAAGAAGTCCAAAAAATTTAGGGGGACCTGTATTATGGTGGCAGATTTCATTCAGTTTCACAATTCAAATTTTGTTTGGGGGAAACCAGTTCATAGTTTGGCATAAACTGACAAAATACACTTGGATGGTAAACAGGTTTGTATCCTCAATGAGCGATCCCCACACTGCTGCTTAACAATTAGGGTGTGATCCCTGGCTATCTATCATTAGTTTACAACAGAGTAAAAGTGCAGCTCAGTAGATAGAGCACTGGTACTGTATTCCAGAAGGGAAAGGTTCAAGTTCCGTTCTGTGAATTTTCTTCATTTACCCTGAAAATTAATTAAATTGCCTAGCAAGTACATGTGTCACTTGTGACTTAATTGATATAGGTTTGTATAAAGTAACACACCGAATCAACTGAATTGTTTTTCCTAGATCATACAACTGATTTGTTACATCTGAGACTGACCTTCTTGTCAGAAATATTGATGACAGTCGTGATACCATAAACATGATCTTCGTCGTCATCGTCACTTGAGTCGCTCTCTTCTGCCAATTGAGCTTCACTTTGCTGCGAAAATATACGAGAAAAACATAACAAAATGCTGGAAGAGTGCTCAGTCAACCAATCACCTACAGATAAATAATACTTAGGAAAGAGTTCCATATCCGGCCATCACTTGGACCTCGTGCACAAAGTCTATAGCCATGATAGAAAGTCAAAGTATTTTCAAAGAAAAAGTTGAAATGTTTTCCTTCCTAAATTCGTGTTTCTTCATCAGATTTACAACTTTTGGTAGTTTTTAAGTCATATTAAGGGAAAATAAGTGATGGCCGGATATGGAACTCTTTCCAATACTTACATCATAAGCAATCAAGTTTGGAACAGAACTTCGAGAAATGTATTTAGTAATCGTATGCAATTTTTTGAGCAGTGCTTTGGGGTAAAGTATCAGGTATCAAATTAAAGTTATGCACTTTGTCAAATTGGAGGAAAACTATTGAGTAACGTTGGATCTTAGCCATTATCCATTTTTATATGCAAGGGATCAAAACCAAAAAGATAAATCTGATGTACTATTGTACCAAGATTAAAAGTGTCTTTTCTTCTGAAGGAGCATATACCCACCTTTAAGACACTTCCCACATGGTTCTGTGACAAAACAATGTTGGTCAGTTCTGACAGATCGATGCTACTCTTCAGAAACAGCTGGAGTAAATAAAACAGGTTTTCATTACTGAGAACAGTAAAAAATTGCCCATATTTTACACAACAAAACACTGCAACTTGCAAAATTGTGTGCCACACAATGCGACACAAATTGTGGCAAGGTTTAAAAAAAACAAAAAAAACAGCATTTGTTCTTAAAATTTGCGAGACCTCACCTGATGTAGTAACCTTTTGATACCATGGAAGTCATGATCTTGAGGTTGCAAAGCCTCAAACTCAACTTGAACCTCCTGGTCATAAAAACAAAAGGTTTCAAGAATGTCACTGCCTGTAAAACAAATAGTTCGGGGAAAACCTAATACAGGATTGTGTTATTTGGACGATTGTGTAGTGTAGGGCCCCTCTTTAGTTTTGATCAAATGAGTGTCAAGGGTATTTTGTCTCATTCCAAAATGACTTTTTTAACCTAAAGCAGATTTCTCTTAATTCTTTTGACATTTTTGTGTGTGTAATTTTGAACAGTTTATTCCGTTAGAAAATGCAATTTTCTTACGCACTTTACGGCAGTTGCCATGCGAATCAACGCGGTTTTGCGTGTTTACTGTGCGTCGCGGTGATCGCCATCTTTTATTTTCGAGTTGTGTTTTGTCGTTTTCCTCGCCGCTTTACCCCAAAATTTCCCTCAAAAACTAAAACCCTGCCCTTTATCAACGGCATACCAGTTGTTGGTTTGTAATGTCGCTAACTAGTTTGGCAATTCCAATAACCTAAAAGTGGATTTTTGTTTCCTTATATGGGTATTTTCTTTGCACCCAAGGGTGGGGCTTTAGGTATATATTGGGCATGTTTGAGTGGAATAATAATCGGCCCTACTATTCCTCCATGATTGTACACACATCTGAGGTGGGGATTTGAATTTGGTCACAATCAACATATTTTATGCATATGACCTTGGCCACCATTTGTTTTCATGACATGGATTTTGATTTACAAATCACGCTTGATCTACCAATCGTGCCAGGCAAAAGTTGTGCAAACATTGGTGTGCAATCGCTCGCCCCAATAACGGCGATTGTGTAGTGTAGGGCCCTGTTCCCTATAAGGAAACAAAAATCCACTTTTAGGTTAATGGAATTGCCAAACTAGTTAGCGACATTACAAATTAACAGGTATGCCGTTGATAAAGGGCAGGGTTTTAGTTTTTGAAGGAAATTTTGGGGTAAAGTGGCGATGAAGACGACAAAACGTAACTCGAAAATAAAAGATGGCGATCACCGCGACGCACAGTAAACACGCAAAACCACGTTGATTCGCATGGCAACTGCCGTAAAGCGCGTACGAAAATTGCATTTTCTACCACAATAAACTGTTCAAAATTACAAAAAAAGATGTCAAAAGATTTAAGAGATATCTGCTTTAGGTTAAAAAAGTAATTTTGGAATGAGAAAAAATACCCTTGACTCTATTTTGATCAAAACTAAAGAGGGGCCCTACACTACATATCGCCCCAATAACAAATCTGTCCGGAAACTGGGCGTACCGTGCGATTTCCCTTCCCAAATACAAAACAATATAAAACACCTCATTTATTTCCGCATGAGGTGAGTCATCATCATATCCTCCCTCGTCACCGTCTTCACTGGAGTCATTCTCCTTGTTTTCGTCCGGAAATCCTTCCTTTTCATTAAGATCTTCGACTTCTTTTAGTACACGCCTTTTCTTGCTGTAAGTCGCCATGTTGAATTTTGTTTAGTCTCTTTCAACCTTTCAAATATTTATAGAAGATATATAAATATTTAATTTCATCTGTTACTATTTTTACCATCAAAATAATTATAAATTTATATATTAATTTAAAATTATTTTCCTCTAATATGTTTTATTTTAATATATCTATATTAGAAAAATGATTTAAACTTGTATTGTCATGATTGTTTTCATCGTGGAACGACGGCTGTTTTATGTGACATCTTGTGGCGGTAAACAAGCTCTGCAGTGTGTGACATGTGAGAAAGGTATGTCATGTGCATGTGGGCGGTATGCCCAGGAACTAACTGTTAGTTTTGGCATGGAGGAGTGATATAGTGGTTGGTTTTTTTTAACTATCAAAGAATATTCGTTATCCAGTTATGGATTTGTAAATGCTTTTCAAGTTTGCAGTAACTCGGTCTAACCATGGAGGTAGGAAAATGGTCTAACCATACCCCCAAAAAAGGCAATAAACCTTTTCGACATTCCATGGTGGAGGAAGGATATCCTTCCTCCATGGACATTCTCAATGCATTGTGGGTTTGGAGGCCAAACAAACCATGTAATTTATACACAAACCTATGGCACTGTGAACCAGTCCAGATATTAATTGCTTTTATGCTAAATATCTGTCATGAGTTGAGCGATATCCTTTTCACATATCTTTGCATGGAACATAAGGAAACTAATAACCTGAAAAATCAATGTTAAATGGCTATAAAAATATAGGAAATATTGGGGAATCCCTCTCAGGGTACCAGTTACTGATGAATGCAAATTTCTGGAATTAGAACAGCTAATGATGTCACATTATTAGCCAATCAGAAGAGGATTTTTGCAAGCATGACAATGAACATGTGACCAATGGGACCAATCACGTCCGTTCTAATGTGCTTGCTCTTCTAATGCCAGTTAGGGCTGATGCAGTTCCCATGGTGCTTTGAGAATGTCGAAAAGGTTTATTGACAATCAAGAGCTGATTGACGTTCCGGAAAGAGTTTATCTTAATAATAATTAATATCCCACCAAAATAGGTCAGGAACAGCAAAACCCCAGAAAATAACCAACCCTCCTTGATTATATAACCACTGTATGTGGCACAACCTGTTATTTCAAGATTTATGTTAGCATAATTCATGAAAATGATGCAGAAATTACACTACAGGTTCACAAAAAGTACATGTAGGCTACATAGTACATACTAATTACAAAAAACAAGGGTCACTAATCACCATCAACACACATCAGCACCATCAACACACCGTCAACACCTCCAAAACACATTCTAAACTAACAAAAGAGGCATAGAAATGTAACGCATAGGCCTACTCTATTAGAATTTCAGTTGGTTAAAAGTCACATTTCATTAACCCTTTCAGCCCCGCATTGTTTATTGGCATGCAGCCTGTGGTGCCCACATTGTTCACGTACAAAGCACTTCACGTTCGACTTTAATCGCCATTGGGGCTGAAGCGGGGTAGGACTTTGCATCAACATTGGTACATGTATGCAGACAGGGTAGGTTTGGGGCAAAATGTTACCCCAAGGAACGGATGTTGGCTTACTTTAACAATATCGCAAGTTAGAATATTATCTATGGCAGTAACAGATAGGGGTAAAATAATATGCTGTTGTTAAATAATGCAACTTTTGTTGTGAAATAGATCCATGGCATCAGTAAAAAGAGTCTTGCTGTTGCGCGCTCCCAGAGAGGAAAATAAGCAAGATCCGTACCAACAGGTAAGCTGCCATTTGTAATAGTTGCATGCCTGAACTAAGTTACTATAAATACTATTACATCGTTTTTGTTTGACCATTTCAGTGGTGTGTTTCAAATCTATTTGGTCAGGACCTGGCATCTTTCCTGGAAACCCTTCATGTCCGATGCTCTGTTGCTTCATTGAGCCTCTTTTATCGATAATGTCATGAAAGGTGTTCCAGAGGTTTTTCATCTATTCCTAAATTATGAGAAAATTAGTCAAAAGAAATGTAGGCCTCTTGAAAACCTTGCCCTTCCCAGTGCTTTTAACTCTTTACAGGCACCTGATGTTTAGGTCCAGAAAATCTCAAGCCCCGATTCATTGCCCCATTGAAGGATGGGTTCACAACCTTTGTGTCAAGGAGTTGCCTCTCCTTAGTTTAAAGGAGCTGTCTTCTGGATTTTTGAAACACGGACCAACTGCTCAGTAGTGATGAGCCCGGAGTGTGAACCCTGTGGCGTTTTTGTGCATGTAACTCCGTTGGCGTATTTTGGGCCACACAAGCAGGATCCCCTTGTGACTTTTGCAAAAATAAAACAAAATCTGTCCATGATGTTTATGATTTTGTTTATAAATTGCCTTGGCTGATCTCCTTTTGTTGTGTATTTGTAGGCTTAATTTTAGCTTGTGGGTAGATGGGGTTGGTTAGGAAAAGTGCAGAAGCCTTATGAACTTCATTGTTGTCACCAGTCTTTATTATTTTATTTTTAGAAATAATATACATGTAGTAATTGTATTTTGGCCTTTCTTTGTAATTATTTGCCATGGCATATTTTTCAAAATTGAAGTGAATGTGAATAAATTAAAAACAAAAATAAAAAATTGTATTAAATGACAATGTCAGGTGTAAATGTTAAGTGTCTGATGTTAATACTAAACTGGAAGACTAGAAAAGAAGTCTGTTACTTTTTGTTTTGCCAAACAAACCACAAGGGAAACTGACTAGGTTGAATGAATTTTCAAAGTGAACAAAGAAAACTGGCAGGAGCGGGATTTGAACCTGCGACCTCCACAACACCGTACCGGCGTTCTACCAACTATCTTGCCTTAAGCTCTCTTGCCTTATGACTTCCGACTAGCACCCCCCGAACAAAGAAAACTGACAATTTGGGAGACTGCCAACACATAGGCAAGATAGCTCAGTTGGTAGAGCACCGGTACGGTATTCCGGATGTTGTAGGTTTGAATCCCACTCCTGCCAGTTTTCTTTGTTCACTTTGAAAAAAAGTTTTTGTTTTGGTTCGAACCACAACATAACTACTGTACATGTATGTCCTGCAATAATATTTAACACATACACGTAGATTGCATGTAGGAACTTATGAAGTTCATGAAGTTGCTAAAGTCAGATTTTCCTGCTTTATAGTGAAAATCAGCTGCTGGGTAAATTGCTGTACTTTTCATCTGATTTGTGATTGACTTGATTACAACTCTGACTGAGAGTAATAAAGAATAACAAAAATAACTTTTTGGGCCGTGTCCGCCTTTCTGTGGAATTTCCCAAGTGCAAAATCATCAAAAATTTAGGCAGTGGCTTTAAACCTGCCTGCTGTTCCATTTTAAGTGAAATAAATAGTTCACCCTACATGTCACAGCTGATTTTAATGCCATCTATACTCGGGCGAAGATAAATATATTTTGCTACACAGAGCTTGGAATATATCCGGTGCGTGGGCTGCAAAGCTATGTGCTCTTTCTTGAAGTGTGGAAGTGCTCCAAGATTTGTTTTGTTATTTTGATATATAAATAGAGCATTTCCGATTTGTGTTGGTTTTGCCACATGGATGGGGACGTAGAAGGGCACTTTGGGGGCGGGTGTTATTGAATGAAAAGCTGTGTATTCCTGTGAACTAGGTCAACCGTAAGATTTCTTGTGTAAGTGTAATTTACCATGACGGATTTGTGACTGCAGCGCCCCCCCAGCCTTCCTGTAAGAGGAATTTGGATGATAAATTACGATTGAGTACATGTACGTCACCAGCCTCTTCCAGAAAAAGCATAAATTTGCCTCGTTTATTTAACAAGCATTCATCAAGCTGTTATTGGCTTGGATTTATGTTTGTGTTTAAATCAGGTTAATTTAATGGGTCAAACAAATAATCACTTTGATTGATTGGGACTCGAGGTTTGGACGATTCGTCTTCAAGCTGAACGGGCTGTTTTCTAACGCACTGTGAACTCCTGAACCACGATCTGTGAACTTGTAGTTTCCCCTTATATCTCAGTACAGAAACCTTGAAGCAGAGTTGTCGCGTTACTGGACATGTTTGCTAACATAATATTTCAAAGATTTTTTTGTTTTCATCAGAAAGATGAAGTAAACCTCTGAATGATGTTGAAATCCATTTTTCTGAATTGTTTTTGAACAGTTCCTCCGAATTTTTTTTTCAGAGAAGCTTGAGTTTGTATAAAATGTTTACAACTTTCTTGCTTTAATCTGCCATTTGTTGGTTTAGTGCAAATAGATTGTGATATTGTTGGCTCTGTACATGCAGTTTATACAATCCAGAATGGTTCGGGCGTGTCTTCGGGGTGCCCCTTAGGTTAATTTTGAGCGTACTGTTCAATCAGGTAATAGCTTTGGTTGGTCAGGTTGGTGTAGTGGTTCTTTAATTCCCTGTGAGTGGTTCTTGCCTCTGACCTCTGACCTCTGACCTCATCAAAAAGATGTGAAGTAAATGTAAAACATCATCAACATGAAGAATGAATTCTTCAATCTAGAAAACAATACTGGTAATTAATACCCAAACTGTCAGTCGTGGAGCAGTAAAATTTAATTGTTATAAATCTAGTCTGCGGAGTAAACAAAAAATGGAGCTCAAATCAGAACCTTAACGAGAAGAAAATGGAAGAAGAAAAAAAATGATATTTCATTTATCTTACTTCCCATGTTTCAACCGTCCAGTTATTCGCAACGAGAGGCGTAGATGCCACATCTATCTCGCCTCTCAGCTTCGACTTCATCAACCTGAAGAATCTCTACTCCCACATCAGTCATCCGGCAGAGTTCTCTGGGCTCATCTTCTCCAGTGGAAGAACCGTCCAGGCAGTTCAGAAGTGTGTGGGCGAGTTCGCCAGTATCCGAGGTGAAAGCCCTTTTTTTTTTTTCACCCAGCAGAGGGCATTGCTTGCTTCTGTTTGTATTTCTTATTTATTTGGCAAATGGCACACGGAAGTCTTTTGAGTTATTCCTGTGGGGTCCTTTGGTAGATGGCGAAGGAAATTACAGTTTTTAGATGTAGGAGAAAACCCAATCCACATGTTTGCTCCGGGTGGGAATCGAACCGGGGTCACACCAGTGGTAGTCAAGGAAGGTACTGCTATGCAGATCCTGATCCCCATTGCTACACGGCGCTATACGATCGTTGTCTGTGATTAGTGTGGTGGACCACGTTGAGACTGGCTTCAGGCAGGCTTGCATACTACAGATTGGATAGGGAGGTGCTACTGCGATAAAATTCAGTTGACTAATAAAATAATCGGGGCTTGGGGCGTGACAAACTTTGGGGGAGGGTGCACAGTTCTAGACTTGAGGATTATTGGGAACGGAGAGGCTAATCCAATAATATAAGTTGACTAAAAAAATAATTTGGGGATTGGAACCTGTATCAACATTAGGGGAAGGGGACAATTGACCCTTTGCATACATCCATTTTGAGAATCAAATGGTATTTAAATTGTATGGCTGCGTATTACACTCTGTCAGGTGCATGCAGAATTTCTTAAATGTAGTAATATACAACATTTGCAAAAACATCAAAAAACAAAACTACTGAATTATTACGAAATACCATACTAGACTGTAAGTAAATAGTAGTCTCAAGCATCCTGTAAAATCATATGGCACCTGGTGTGCTGTCATTTTCAAGAATTTTAAGTGGAAATTTATATCTAGTTCCCCGACCGGATAATTCTCTGACTCTATATAAATAGCTCCGATTTGTCTAAAGTAGGGTCACGGAACCAGAGTACTAAAACAGAATTTTGTTTCTGTTTTCCCAGCATCTATATGCACACAAAACTTTAAACAGATCAGTGTTACAGTACTTGCTAGCATGCTGTAAAATACTACCCCCCCCCCCCCCCCCCCTCAAATCCATTTATTTCTGAAAATTATTTTTGTACGCAGAATGGCAAAGAGGAATGCAGAAGGAGTGGGCGGGGCTACCGACCTACACCGTGGGGACGGCTACTGCTTCAGCTGCCCAAGACTTGGGATTGGTCCCCCTGGGGCAGAATTCTGGCAGCGCTGTGAATCTGGTCGAGATCATCAAAGACGGTAAACAAAAATGTACATCATGCGCATTATAAAGAGATTATGTTCAATATAGTCAGAAATTCATAATGCTTTTGTGTGTTGTAAGTTTGTTTCACCTGGGAATGATCAAGTGTATGTGACGTGAATGTACATCAATGATGTACATCGGAGGAAACATCACATTAGGCTTAAAAATGTAGTGTACACGATTGGTAATCCTCCCAATTTTCTTTTTACTGAATTATTACGAAATACCTGACTAGACTGTAAGGTAATAGTCTCAACCATCCTGTGAAATGATGGCACCAGGTGTGCTGTTGTTTTTCGAGAAAAGTGGAAGTTTATGTCGTTTTCCAACGATTGCCGGCTGGCAATCCGAACAAATTACGGATTTTTTTATACTGCCCTCTATTGACTGAATGTAGTTAGTTTGCCTTGTGTCTGAAATGGGTTAACAATACGAAAAGGGTGCAAGGTTGCAATTATGTCGTATGCATAGTGAACCGAAGCGACGGGTTGTAACCAGTCGGCTCGGCCTAGTTATGTGACCAATCGAAAACGATCCTGTTAATACAAAAACTGGGCTTATTTCACAAGAGGGCGCTATAACAAATCCAGTTAACTGCCGTCCGACGGTTAAAAACGAATGCAATTTTTCTCTCGTTTTTTTTGGCTATCCAAGAACGCAAAACTTTGAACAGGTCAGTGAAACGATATTTCCTATAAAATTTTAACCCCCAAATCCGCGCCCATTTCTGAAAATTGCAACAATGACCAATCATGTACACTACCTCTAAGTATATTGTGGACTCCCAGATATGTCCCCCTTAGAAAAAATGGTTACACCCCTCCTCCAAATTGGGCCCTAGTTATTCTGCTGATGTACATGCACGTAGAATATCATGAAAAAGTCGCAACCTTCTATGTATCAAGGAAAATCAAGATTAACTGCACACCACTGAGATATGATGGAGAGAGAAAAAAAATATAACGCTCACGGAAATTATTCATGCCGAATTTTCAGTCTGACAATCGGCAATGATTTCTGTGAGCACTGGTATATAAATCATCTTTTTTTTTTATCCATTACAACCTACAATATATGTCAGTTGCTATTCTGAAACCTTGGTACCGGTAGTCTCATTAGACTTCCATTTTCCTGCGTAGAAATGTTGCCAGTGGCATGGTTGGTCCTTTGTCCTTTTTTATGCTGTGGATTTCAACTTGAGCCTTGTTTGAAGAGTAGTGTAAAAGGCTCTCTGAAAAGCCTGCAGCATAGAATGCACTTTAGGGGGAAAAAAGGGTGAATGTAAGTTTGCCAAACAAGGATGCCGTAGAGAGCTTGCAGAAGTATTCAAGTATTGTTCCCATTGTACCACCTATTTTATTTATCTTTTTTTTAACCATAATTTTTTTTTACAGAGATTACTGTTAAACTCTGAAACCCTTTGTAGTGTTGTAACTACCAGTATATTTTGTTCCCGATGCATAAGGACTACATTTTCCTCGGGCCATTTAAGTGTGTCACTATAACGTCGGGTACATATGGTCATTCGGTCAGATAAGATGCAAGTGTGGGTCTGTGGTTGTCCCCACACTCTCAAAATTTATCCGAGTGGAAAAGTTTATAGCATCAAATAAACTAAAATTGGAAATGACTCGGAGGGGAACCTCTGGCATCCCCAGGCTTGGCTTTTCTGAGTGGGAACACATTCTTCAAAACTTTTATTCCTGTGGCGGCATGGCTTTGCTCTTTCCTTTGTTCCTGTACACTCTAAAAAAAACTGATGTGCTAATTTAGCACTTGAAGACCTAAAATTGTGCACTTAGTGCTCGTATAGTGACTGCATGTGCCGTGCTGATTTAGCACAGGCATGTGTGCTACAATAATAGCACCCCAAAAGAGCTAAACTAAAGCACTTCAGGTGCTATTTTCAACAACTCCTAGGACACAAAATAGAGAAAAGGCGAAAAAGGTAATACTGGAAGTTTAGTTGACATTAACAGGGTTTCCCCTTAACTTTTTTTTCACTAGCCAGCCGGACCAGTAATGTTGACTTTTTACTAGCCCGCCAGCATTTTCACTGGTCTGCATGTTTTTTTCACCTTTTAGGCTACTTTTTTTTGTAAGTAACCTTTTACGTCAATTACAATGTAAATAACGTATACACCGACGTCGTGATAATGGTAAATTGGACAGTGATGTTCCAGAATATTATACATATTATTAATAACAGGGACAAAGAATGGGCCTTGGGTTATAATTTGTATTTCCAATCCAAGAGAAAGAAAAGGCTCCAGGTAAACAGTTTTCGCAATACTGTACTATAGGCCGATTTATTTTCCTTCAGAATTGTGATAAAAAAGTTCCACAAAATATTACACAAGTTATTTACTGGTTTGATTTATATTATATTTCTCTTTCAATGTTGATACATTGTTAACAATAAACTACGGCCCGGGGGGGAAATAAACTGACCAAGTACACTGTATTTACAAACATTTATTACAAGCTGAGACTGAGAGTAAACTCCACGCAATCGGGGATCGCTGTTGACAATCTGGCTCTGAAGACGCGCGCGCTTAGCTTATCTTGGCATTTTTTTTCACTAGACCGCCGGACTACTTAGAAAAGGGTTTTGACTAGACCGCCACTGTTTTGACTAGAATTTGTCTAGCGGACCAGCGTTAAGGTCGAACCCTGATTAATTAACTACAAATTAACAGAGATAATTGAATTAGGAACCAGACTTAACAGAAATAACTTATTCTACAATTCTATGGTAGAGTGTACACTTGCTACGATAACCTATACGTAAACACTACATGCTGAATGATGTCGTGCTTTAGCTTTATATTCAGCTTATCCCACCATAAAGAAAGTCATGAACAATTTCAATATTTGAAAACGAAGGGAGATGTAATGAAATTATTCACCTATGTTCGTAAAAAATCAAAATTCTATTGTGAAATTGTTTGAATAAAACATATTATGGTCAAGAAAGTGTGTTTTTGGGACTAAAAACTGCAATTTAACCTGACTTTTGTAATCACAAATTTCCTCCTTTCTGATTGGTTGTGCAATTGCCACGTAATTTTACACCTAAGGTGCAGTCAAGGAAGCCTCGGTAATCAGCACTCATTTTCAGCACTCATTTTCAGCACTCATTTTCAGCACTCACCGTGCAGCACTTGAGGTGCTAACTTGTGCACGTTAGGTGCACGCACTTGCTTAGCACTCAGTATTTAGCACTTTTGTTTTTAGAGTGTACTTTACCTCTTGAATACGGATGACGGCTATAGTCATGGTCGACATATATAGGCACATTCCTGCACTTACTCAGTCCATTCATTTTGTATTTAACTATACATGTATTGTTTTTGAATGGGAGTGTAATGAATATGTGGAGCTTTTTCAAATGAAGCTTTTATTCACACGAAAAGGGGGCTCCAAGTGTGATGAATAGGACCACTCTATTCAGTGTTGTGCCTAATGTTTGCATTTACACTTGTCTGCACAGCCCCGTTCTTGGCATACCAGCCCCCCATGAATAACAGCCGGACACAAGGGGTTAAGCTTTCCCCATAGACTTAGTGCACAGTTTTCCTCGTGGAGACATCCACCTCTTTAGACTTTCCTTTAAGAGACCTTTTCATCCTTTTGTCCTCTATTGTTTCTCGGTCTCTGCCAGGAAAATTGGAAACAGCGCGTGTTCAGTAATTTGGAAACGGTGCGTGTTCAGTGCATGACTTTTGAGACCACTTCTCACCACTCACCCAGTGTTCAGACCTCATCTATGTGCATGCTCCTTACCCTTGTTTTAGATATCACACCAGGAAGCAAGCCTCTACTCATACCTCGTGGGGAACTGGCCAGAGAAGAACTCACAAAGGGCCTTGATCAAGCAGGTAAACTGTTGTCAGTATTGGTGTACCTGTAGTTAAAAAGACCACCTGGCCGGTTGTCATCTATATGCACATTCCTGCACGTACTCAATCCATTGTTTGCCTATTGTTTGCATTACGTTTGCTTGCACAAGCCTGTATTGGCATACCAGCACCGTATTAATAAGGTGTTCAGGCCAGAAGGTGTTAAGGTCATCAATAAGCCAGTTCGGTATCTCAAAGATAAAAGGGTATTCGGGATAAAATTGATGACATAATATCACGCCATGTTACGTGAATGCACATTCTGATTGAATTTAACACGTGCGCGTTGTGCGACCACCTTTTGCATTCACACGCGCGCGTTAGGTCACGCAGGTCATTCGGGATAAAATGTCATTATGCACATGCGCATTTGAAATTGTTTCACCAAATATGCCTTGACTTTAAACTGGATACATCTGCTGTATTCAAGGTTTAAGCATACACAAATAGGGGCAGATCAATTTTTTTGGGGGGGAGGGGGGAACAAAAACCTACTCTGTGCCACATTTGGACACAACTGAACTATCCAGGTGCTTGCTGGAAAACAAGACATGTTCTGAAATGATGTCACTGCTGTTATTATCTAGGCGAAGGAACTATCCTACTAGCCACTCAGAAAGGTAAAAGTTTCGACCTCTGTTCCACCTTCATGTTCATTTGCTGTCTTGACACATTTACTGTTAGCTTGGCACATGCAGCCATCATCGTGAGGTTTCCCACAAAACTTGTAAGATATCGTGTTCAAAAATTCAGATAACGTGTTCAAAATACAGTCACAAATTCTGAATACTTTTATGCACTGGCGGTTTGTTCAGCCGGGAATGCTAAAGTGTGTGTGAATGGTACATGTACATCACTGGTGTAAATAGAAGGGGGCATCACATTAAACTTAACAAGAAGTTAAATCTGTTGAGGCCTCCCAGATATGCCCCCCCCCCCCCCAAGAAAAAATTGTTACACCCCCCCTACAAATTGGACCCTAGTTTTAAATTTTAAATTTCATGACTTTCCAGGAACAAATGTTGGGCTTTTCCGAGACCAGTTCTTCTGCTTTTTTTTTTTTCACGTCTTAATTTAAGAGTCTGTGTATTGGTTGTGTGGGATTCCATGACTTTTCAAAGGCTTTATTTATTTATTTTTATCATCAATTTTTCATGACTCCTTGTAAAATAACACTTCCATGCTTTTCCATGATTTTCCATGTGGGAATCCTAAATTATGCATGGCATTTATGATTCTCACCATTCGTTCTGCCTTTTTCTGTGCATTTATACAGGCATTAGCTATGTGGTCGACACTGTGTATCAGACAGTATGCAATCCAGCACTGAAAGACAATGTGGAAAGATATTTCGACACGGTATGTTCTTGAAAATTTTGGCTCAAAGTGTATTAGGCTCAAAGTGCATTGATACTTATTTGAGTCTGACCAATAGGTTTTCTTAAAATATCCAAGTTAGGGAAGTCAAGTTGACAATGTGCTCCTTTCTTAACTTTCCAATTTTTCACCTTACTTGGGTGAAGTGAGCTTGTCTCACCAATGGTGGAAGTTACCCTGCCCGGGTCTATAGATCAGAAAACTGGTATAATTTCTTTGGTATCTATTGACGATTAATCCTCTATTTGGATCTGGACCCAGGAAAACCGTAAGCGTTGTAGGGTTGGCAACCTAAAATGTGGCCAACCCCACCACCTCTGTTGTAGCCCTAAAGTGCCCTTTAGCCTTGTATTAGGTGACCCAGGTTCGAATCCAACCTGGGCCAACATGTGCATTGGGTTTTCAGTCCCTACCTGATTCTGTGGGTTCCCCTAGAATGTTATTCAGGACTTTTCCTCCTCCGTACAGTGTACCGTTTTATTCATTTTTACTCATTCCTTCATCTACAGGCCGCACCTGATGCTATTGTCTTCTTTAGCCCTTCTGGCGTGTGCTTTTCTGCCGATGTTCTGAGGAGACTGAACACTGTGGATATCAGGGTAAGTTTCTGATCATTCGCTTACACATGACCTAAATAATATTGTGATCCCATCACTTGGTCAGGTACCCTGAAGGCAATTCTGTAATTATTATGATGTTGGCCGATTCATTATTAATTGTACCAGACTATTTTGGTCATGTTCGCTAAGCTGAATCTCGGTTGGCTTTCACCTGGGGCCAATTTCATAGAGCTATTAAGCACAAAAATTTGCTTAGCATGCAAATGCTTCCTTGATAAAAACTGGATTACCAACCAGATTTCCATGTGTGGAATATTGCTTTTGACTGGTATTCAGCTGTTTGTTTGCTTAGCGCGAAAATTGCATGGATTTTTGGCTGGTAACCTGTTTTTATTAAGCAAGACATTTTCATGCTAAGCAAATTTTTGTGCTTAACAGCCTTATGAAATTGGCCCCTGTGCATCAACAAGAATAAAGATTGCTAAAAGGTTTAGGTCAATTTAAAAAAAATTGTCCCATTAACCCTTACTTCCTAGGCATTAATTTGTGGTAAAGTACACCATACTACAAAATACTACACAATTTGGCAGTGTAGTATAAAGAGTACTGCATACTACAGTTTACTACTAGTAATATCTTGTAGTATTTGGTGAGGTTTGAATTGAATTTATTTTCCATTCATTAGACAATCTTGAAACATTGAGTAGTTTTGAAGTCAAAACACCCCACCCAAACTTCGGACATTGGGTTTGTACAATGAGTAATTAAAAAATGGGTATTTTCTTTTTGCAGCGAAAAGCAGGTTACAAATTATGTTGTTCATTACATTCAGCTAAAGTAAATATTAAATGTAATGTCAGAAAAATGCTGCGTTTGTGTAATTATCAGTGTAAGTGTATGAATCAGGCAAACAGTTTCCGTTGCCGAGTGTGTGTATTCGTGAATGAAAAATAAATGTAAATATCATTAGAAGTAATTGGGTGTAATGGGGGGGGGGGGGGGGGGCGGCTTGGGGGATTGTATCCCTTCCCCCTCCCCCTCCCAGCCATGGCCTGTGCTCCTTCCAGTAGCCCCCCCCCCCCCCCCCAGGGAAAAATCAATTGTGAAGAAAAATGTTAAGCACATTGTGTTAAGCTCCCTCAGACAAAAATAAGTTGTTGCACCCCCAGGTGTCCCCCTCCTGATAATTGGATCCTAGTTGAATATACCGCAGACATCAATGTGTTCCATTCATGATTTACAAGTTGACGGGCTCTTCATGAAGTCGAACACAAGACGTCCAAACAGGGCAAGAGATATGCCGGAAAGCCGTGAACTGACAAATGTTGAACACCACTTCCGCCCATCATCGGAGCCCTTAATCTCTAGGGCCCTGTTTATGCCCATTCCGTGTGAGTTTACTTAACTCCTGACACCCCTGCCCAGCACTTTTCCATATTTTTGTCAATTGATTGTAGAAGAGTAAATATTTATGCCTCGGTGTCAGGGGGGCCGTGTAGCTAGGAAATGATTTGCGCCTAGAATTCTGTAGTTTTGAAAAAATTACATGAATGTCAAAAGTGACGATTGTTTTTTTTTTAGTTGGTGTTGGAATGGGTTGGTACAGATGAATGGAATTTGTTTAAGTACTCGTGGTCATGATTGAAAGGTTTATCGGTTTGTCACTGGACAGAGTACAGTCACCTGAGTTGGTGGGTGGGGAAAGGTTCTCTGGACCAGCATTCTTTTGTTTGTCTTATGAAGTGTTTTCGTCCAGTGACATTTCACGCATCTGTCAACAGGAAGTGTACAAGTCATTCAATCATTCCTGTGTGTGGTGTTTGTATATTGCAAGACGGAATCAAGGACTTGTTTGTGTCTAGCGATGTCGGAGTTTGGTTAATGGAATCGTACATGTATTATCACAGACTATATCACAGACTTATTATCACAGACTATTGTCCTTGAGCAAGACATTTGAAGTCACCTGACCCTTTGTCCTAGAGTATCAATCGCAGTGTTTCTCTGAACAAAAGGTAGCAATTATGTTACAATGCAGATATATAACCAACTTTGCTACAAATATGCAGTCCGAGTTTGGCACAGCGGTTCTGACCCAGATTGGATTCCTGCAAACTTTTTACTCTATCCCATTGTGTGTGCACGTTCAGCAATTGTTTGCTTCAGTTACGTTCCTGCTCTTGAACCTAGAACCAATGTCATTTAGCTGCTAAGCATGCAGTTTGGTCAAGCATTAAAGCAAACGGGTTACCAGTCGATTCACCATGTCATGTGTATTACTTGTAACTGGCTCCCAGGAGATTATTGCTGAGCACAAATGATCCCTGAGCGATATTTTCTGCTACAATGCTCCATGAAACTGGGCTCTTGGTTACTTTTGGTTGTAGGGAGTGTTATTTTTTAATTAGAATTGAGGGATTGGGGTGGAACTTGATGGGTAATCCATCCAGTGGAGACTATTGTTAACTCCTTGAATACGGACGGTGGCCATAGCCAGAGTTTGGAAAAGACCACATGGCAGGTTGCATCTATATGCACATTCCTGTGCGTTCTCAATCCAGTCATGTTTCAGCTATATTGTTCTTGAGTCTGAGTGTAATGAATAGATGGAGCTTTTTCAAACAAAGCTTTCATTCACACAAAAGGGGGCTCCAATAAGCCATTTGCGAGTTAAATATGAATAACATGCACATTTTAACTTTGAATTCTCCAGACCAAAGAGACTGCTACTATATCACGCTCCGGAATGGTCTGGTGTCTTTGTGCCATTCTCACCTATTGTGAACAATGTATTGGTGCCGAGCGTCTCTTATGTAACTATGCAAAAGCTTGCCCCGAATCATGTGATATAGCAACAGTGTCTTTGGTCTGGAGAATTCAAAGTTAAAATGTGCCAAGCATTTTGAGCAAGTCAGTGTACCAGATGTTATTCAAATTTAACTCGCAAATGGCATATTGCTATGAATAGGGCTACCCTATTCAGTTTGGTGCCTATTGTTTGCGTTTACACATGGCTGCACAGCCCGTTCTTGGAAAACCACCCCCCCATCAATAACAGCCGGACACAAGGGGTTTATAAAAACAATCCGTTTTTGCAAAATTATCTGGCAATTTGAGCCTACAAGTCTGCACCTCCCTAATTAGAGAGAGAGATTTTACCCATAGTGAGAGGAGCCTGGCCCCGTCAACATCTTCTTAGGAATTTGTACTGACCTTCTCAAAATCGGAAAATTGCAGGCAGATTGACTCCGAGGTCAGGTACCGGCTGGAAGCAAACTCGTTTATCGTCAAAGTGGCCCTGGATGTTTACAAACACCACACACCTGTACAAGCCTGTTATGCTGCCAGGCAGGGATACAAACTATAAATTAATGAGTCTGAAACTGTTAATTGAGGGCCATAAATTGGAAGGCTGACAATCCCGTTTGCTTATTTTGGCTAAACTGCCTCCGTCACTCAGCTCGGTGTGGGATCAGCTTGGAGAGGGCTCTTGAAGCCAGCTGAATCTTTTGAGAAAGCCAGGTTCCCCTCATCGCCTCAGTTTGACAAATCCTCGGAAGAATGTCATTTCTGGATAGTATTTTTGAATCCTAACCGTCCTAATTTTTCTATTTAGTGTCGATAAACCCACTGCTTTAGAGAGCATTTTGCATAATCTTGCAGAAAAGTTTTTAATCCCCTTGTGTCTGGCTGTCATTGATGGGGTGCTGGTATGCCAAGAACAGGCTGTACAGCCAAGCGTAAATTGATGCAAAGAATAGGCAAACAATGTTGCGAAATTATCCAGCTAAACAAATATTTGGCCAAGAGTAGTTCAGTCTAATACAAAGATAGGCTTGTCTCCGTTTGTACGGTTTAATGGCTTTTTATCTATTTGCGTTTATAGTTTTGAGTATGATGCTTGATGAATAACTAAATACAAGGAATTTTGACGACACTGTGGTTTTGGCGAGGTAGGCACTAGGAAGGCCAGGTATTACATGTAGGCCTAGCTCTTCATCATACCGGCACCGCTCTGGCATTGATGTATACCGTTTAATGATGTGCCAGTCCAGGCGCACCTGCATACCTTGTAAACACAGGTGTCGTTTGCAGTAACGTGGCCTGTAATCACCTTGTGTCTTAATGAGGATCCGTGCAAGGGGGCGATCCAAGCGTTGTGTCAGTCAGCGACTCCATCAATTCCAATTCGGCAGATACAACAAGGGGAAAATTCTCTGGATTGTTTGGGTTCCAAACAGGGCTTTAAATCGCGTTGATTTAAAACAGCCAACCCTGATGTGAAAAGGCATTCGGGGTGGCTGATTTAAATCACGTTGATTTAAATCACCCATTTAAATCGCGGTTTAAATCAAAGATTTTTATTTTATTTTTTTAAATCACTGATTTAAATCACTTTTATGTAAAAGTCTTGTTTTAGCAAAAGAAATCAGGGTTAGCCGATTTAAATCACGACCATCACAGGTATTCATTTATTCTCTTGAGTGGAGAGAAGTAATTGTAGTAAAGTGTCTTGCCCAGGGACACAATTACCATGTCTCCTGGCAGGGTCCGAACCCACATAACATTATGAATGAGTTAAACACTGTAACTGATGAACTGCAGCATCCCATAAGTTTAAGTGGTCGTGTGTTGATTTCACGGGAGTGAACTTCCGAGAAATGTAAGGTGTTATTTGCTGTCGTCAAGCAAACCACATTGACTCGGTAATTTAATACATTTTTACGCTGCCGCTTCCCAGATTGTATTGTAAAGTGAGTGCCCCTAAACAAAGATATTGGGAGACCCACGTCATAGGGCAGGATAGCTCAGTTAAAACAGCACCAGTACAGTAACTCAGAGGTTGCAGGTTCAAATCCCACTGTTGTGTCAATTTCTTCACTTTTAAGAAGTGTTTATTTACCAGGCATGTAGTCCCCTAAAAATGAAGTTTGTTTTCTTCATGATTGTGACACGCTGTAGTCTTTATTTTTTCTTGCTTAAGGCTCGGAAAACAGATAAGAACAAATCTTTTTTTAAATTGGGATTTCAGGACATGTCCCTTAAAATTGTTTCCACTCTTACCATACACAGTTTTTATGCAGTAACACACTGTCATTCAACCAAAAAGTATTGAGCTGCCTGTTGTTTTCATAAATTTGTTTAATTCCAAACACACTGTGGAGAGCATTAAAATCTACTGCTGCTAAGTTATTACTGTAATGCGAAACTGCCCAGCCAATGGGCTTGCTGTGTCCTTTCTCTATGCTTACACCAACGAAATGATTAACAAGTTGAAACTTCAACCACCAAGGTGCCGCTGCACCGTTATGTGATACCTTCAGAAGTCAGGGTGTCATGTTTGTGTGCATTGCCTGCCCTCACTAGTGGTAAATCAGTCGGCGTGGCTACTGGATGAATAAACTGCTTAACTTTATATAAATATTCCCCCACCGACCTGGAATGGCCTTGCGTGTAAGGGTGTCACCATCAGCGTCTTATGTATTGTCTGATATTTGATACTTCCCCCGCCATTTGTTGTGTACGGCTGGCTCTTTTATCATCTCTGAGAAATTTCATTCATACAGCTGGCAGATGTAAACGACCAGAATTGAAGAGGTGGAGAGGGCACAGAGATTGTTTTGTTTTCAATTCAGATTTTGGACAGATTTTTAAAAACTTTGTCATTTATTTGCATGTCCAGACCGAAAATGTCAATTCATGAATAGATTTCCCCACTCCTGTGCACTGGTATCTATAGTCTTCCTACAATATACTGTTATGTATGCCATTCTTACAAGGGACCAGTCGGAAGTCGCATTCCTCTGTTTTGAGCTACAGGCAAAAATCCATTGAGGGTCGCAATTTTTGATTTTCGTTTTTCATTTTATCGCTTAAAATGCTGGTTTATGTAAAATAAAAACATACTGTGTTTTCGTGTTTTTTTCTTTTTTTAGTGCAATAAAATGTAAAAAGAGACATTTTAGTATGGTAACTCACTGATAATCACCGGAATTTGTGTTTAGTTTTCTTCATAATATTCGTTATTTTTCGATTTGTGTACATCGCCATTTTGAATGCATTATTAATAACAAACTTGGTATCAATTTAATGCTTGTGATCTAAACTCTTCATTGATTGGCTGATCTGACCGATATTTCCACAAATAAACCAATGAGAGACACTTTTAGGAGATACCAAGGCTGATCGTGAGCAAATCGAGGACAAACTTTATCGCTTGATTTCTACAAAAGTGCTGGATCTTCTGATAAAACTAAAATTATCATAACTTTTTTAATACTGCTCCGATTTTAATAATACTTTAATCATTTAATCTAGAAATTACTTTGCTATGAGAGACTGTTCTCTATTGAGAGCGCCCATATATTATAAATATGCTATGCCCGAGATTAAAAAATACAAAAATACTGTGCGAATAAAAATTGTGAAACTCACTAAATCTGTTAAATGTCAGTAGTTGAATCTTGTGTGGAATGTCTCTTAGGAAGCTCACAAATTGTCTTAATGCAAACAGATTAGCAATTCGGTTTGTGAATTTATTTTTTAGGCCATACACCCTATGAGCGTAGACATAACATCTTTTATGAATTTGCTTTGGGATGTTTTGTTTTGAATACACCAGACAGGTGCTGCAAAAGAAATGTATTTCAAAGGAATATGAATCTTTGTTTTTTTTCCCCTGGCAGACATGTACCCAACTAGTGTGCTCTAAAAAGTATTTAAATGCATGGCCATTGATAAGTGGACTGTGTTTGTCAGTTTGTCTTGCTGTATTTTTGCCTGTCTGTTTCTCGCTTTGTCTGTTTCTTGCTTTGTCTGTTTGTTGCTTTGTCTGTTTGTTATTTTGTTTTGGTTTTCATGGGGTTGCAGGGCTATATGCTGTTGCTTTGTTTTGTTTTGCATTTGTTTATTTATTTTTTAGAATGCATGAGTTTTTGTGTTCGGATTTTGTTGGTTGTTTGTTTGTTTGTTTGTTTGTTTGTTTGGTCCATGTTTGTTTGTCTGGCATTGCTGGTGTGTCTGTTTACCTGTTGGGTGTTTGTTTCCTTTTTTGTCGGGGCGTTTATCAGTGTGTTTGTTGGAGTTTCTGTTAGGGTCTGGATTTCACCCTTTCTCAACTGTCTGTATTTCAAAGAGCAGTTATAAATGCAGTCCCACCCCCTCGTTCTTAAAATGCAGACAGGGACATTCACCCCACTCTTTTGGAAGTTAATAACATATTGGCGGCAGGTGTTCAAGTAGAGGGGGAGAGTGACCAGACAGATTAAACAACATCTTTCAATCAGCAGAGCTAAACTTCTGCAGGTCGATGAGAAAAGTTCACGATAGAAAAAAAGAACTGATTCAGTTCAGGAGAATGCCATTTCTTGGGCAACTCAAACATTAAGTGCAGTTAATTAAATTTTATTTTTCAAAGTGAACAAAGAAAACTGGCAGGAGCGGGATTCAAACCTGCAACCTCCAGAATACCGTACCGGCGCTCTAACAACTGAGCTATCTTGCCCTGTGTTGGCAGTCCCAAATTGTCAGTATCTTTGTTCGGTGGGCACTAGTCAGAAGTCATAAACCCAGAATGCTTTATAGCCAGGGAACACACACCCGATTTTACAAAATTTTATTTTAACATGTTTTACAAATGAGAGTAGTCTTGGAATAGATTTGAAATGAGATGGATTTTTTGCAGATTGTAAGTTTAGCCAATATACAAAAGTTTCCTAGATACATGTAAATGAGCAAACATGAGGACTACATTGCAAAATGACAGTCGGGTAACTACATATGTACATTTGTACATGTAGCTAGGAACAAAATTTTGCAAACAGTGTAGTTCCAAGGATTTGACGTACAAGCGTTCTGCTTCTCTCTCTCTACATTACTTTTACAAGTGAAGAGTTTCTCTTGCAGCGTTGAAGGCTGTGTGTGCCTTTAAAGTGGACTGATACTTCCACATGTTTCATGTGTGTAAATAATCCTGCAAGGTGCAACTAGCCTAGCCATAACTCACAGCCTAGTTGGGCCACCTTTTCTTTGAGAAAAGGTTTGCACTCCAGACGCACCCAGTTCAGTTGTGCAGCTTGTACAAACATTTTGACGACTCACAACAAAGAGTGCAGTTTTATGGTACATATCATAAATTCTAGACTAATATTTTTTTGTTTAAAATCTCAGCGCTCGGGAAAATTTATGAAGCTGCTTTAGACGAGAATATCCTACCCACAGAAAAGTCACCCAGTACTTATGAAAGTCTATATTAGGCTCCCCCCGAAAAAAATATTTGTGTTGCCCTCCGCGACTGACCCTAAAAATCACAAAAGTTGGGGTTGCTTTTTTGGGGGGTTTTTGTGTGTGTTTTTTTTATATTTTTACAGGAATTTTCCAAAATCTCACCTTTTCCTGCACAAAATAAGCAAGTTTTATTAAAATCATTGTCTTTAAATACAGCTACGATGGCACAATCGTGGATTTTGCCATCTTACTTTCAAATAAGCTTACTATTTGCCTCCCGACTTCCGACTTACATGTACACAACATGTAGTATTTTTTTGGTATTTTCAGATGGTAAAAAAAAAAAAAAAATTTAAGACCAACCGACACAAGTTTTGTTGTTTTATTTTCTTCGCCTTATTGGGAACACAGACTTTCAGTGAAGTATTTCGATACACGGTTGTTTCTCATCCCCTCTACAAAATGTCCAGTTTTCCTAGTGCTTTCATAGACAAATCTAGGCTACACCGCCACATTTTATTTGAGGTCACTGTTGCTGCCGGAGAACTGATAACACACTTTCTATTATCCGCGAAGAGTTCAGGACCCAGCCATGAAAAGGGTAAAGGGTGGGTCCCGAACTTCCGATAGGCGGAAAAAATATATAAACCGACTGGAGATTGATAAGTGAATCGCCTAGCCACCTTTACATGATGGCACTCAACTTGATCTAGGCCATGTCAAAAACGTGACTATATTCTTTACATTGTCATAAAAGAAAATATTCAGATCAAATTTAATTTATTTTGATGGGGGACTCTTAGCAGCATCCAACATTCAGAAGAAAAGTTGAAGCATGGTGGTGTTGAAATCAGAGTTGTAGTTGAGTCCCTGCAAGTCCTTTCACAAGTCCTTTCATAAAGCTGGTTACAAGTAACTGGATGAACAATGACAAATAGCTTGTGATTGGAATTAGGACTGGAGGGTTTGTGATGGACTTGCAGGGACTTGTGATAGACTTGCAGGGACTTGTGATGGACTCGAATACATCCCTGGTTGAAATACATGTATGCACTTTACCCCTGTGGCTTGAAAATTCCAGCTCTAGGCTCACAAATGTTAACTTTTCACCCAGTCGACTGGCCAACGCCTGTGCTTTCTAGTCTATCCCGGTTTCGTTGGAGTTTCCACATTACTCGCACGCAATTTAGTGTATCAGTTTGCACACTTTTTCGTCCGGGCGAAATTTGTTCGCAGTAATGTAGTCAATGAACTTTGCCAGCTGAAAAGACTTATGACAATCAGTGGAGAATTAATTTGGTGTTCATGCAAGGTGTCGGGTAGCAATAGGCGAATAGGTCGAATTCTTGAATTGTGCTCGCAAGAACAGATTATCGATAGGATTTATTTCTTCGGCTGGTTACTAATAACGATTACAGGTGGTGCTTACAAAAAAAAGTGGTGTTCGAATGAAACATATCCTACGGCCTACTTAGAGTATTTTTCAAAAGAGAAGCATGTTTGTTCCTATGTGGCCGGGAGTGGTAATCCCTGTGCACACGAGTGCCTTTAGAGGTCCCGCTTTTAAGGTTTTCCCCCTCACCTGTTTTACCCCAGGGTACATGTTTCAAGATTTGGGGCCCATAGACACGCAAGGCACTGTGATTAAAGGTAGTTTACACCATTTGCTTTTGCTGTAATTTTCCGAAATAATTAGATATGGGATTAGTATTTTATAGCGTGCTAGCAAATACTGTAACACTGACCTGTTTAAATGTAGTGTACATGATTGGTCATTGTTGCAGTTTTCAGAAATGGGCGGATTTTGGGGTTAGTATTTTATAGGAAATATCGTTTCACTGACCTGTTCAAAGTTTTGCGTTCTTGGATGGCCCAAAAAAACGAAAGAAAAACGGCATTTGTTTCAACCGTCAGGTGGCAGTTAACTGGATTTGTTATAGCGCCCTCTTGTAAAATAAGCCCAATTTTTGTAAATCATTTTCAATTGGTCACATAACTAGGCCGAGCCGACTGGTTACAAGTTACAACGTGTTGCTTCGGTACACTACGCGTACGATAATTGCAACCTTGCGCCCATTTTCAGATTGTTATCTCATTTTAGACACAACGCGTACTAACTACATTCGGTCAATAGACGGCAGTATTTTAAAAATCCGTTATTTTCGGCCGAACAATCATTGGAAAACGATATAAATTTCAACTTTTCTTGAAAACGACAGCACACCAGGTGCCATCATTTCACAGGATGATTGAGACTTCTATTTACTTACAGTCTAGTAAGGTATTTCGTAATAATTCAGTAAAAAAAATTGGAGGATTACCAATCGTGCACACTACGTTTAAAGTTTTGTGTGCATAGATGCTGGGAAAACAGAGAAAAAATTCTGTTCTAGTAGTCTGGTTCCCTGACCATACCTTAGACAAAACGGAACAATTTATAGATGTCGGGGGAATTATCAGGTCGGGAACTAGACTATTTCCAATGGTTGTCGGCCGACAACCATTGGAAAACGATATAAATTTCTTGAAAATGACACCACACCAGGTGCCATGATTGCACAGGATGCTTCAGACTGCTATTTACTTACAGTCTAGTACGGTATTTCGTAATAATTCAGTAGTTTTCTTTTTTGGTTTTTGCAAATGTTGTATACTACATGTACGTTTAACAAGTGGACAACAGTGCTACCTGCAGTTTTTCGAATTTGCTCTTCAGAAAGGGCCCAACAGATTTTCCCCTCTAACAAAAAAATTACACTTGTGTGGGAAACCTTTATCTGATGCCTGTCAAGTGTCGGACGGAGAGCCAGCCTGCATGGCCATTTCAGTCCATGGGTATGGCTGGCTTACCTTTACGGTGTACTCAGTATTTCATTAAAAGATTAGCCGTCAAAATATTTTGGGTGCCTGAGGGGAGCGGGACCCAATCTTTGCAAATTTGGGGGCTCGACAACCCCACAGTGATGAACGAGCGTACCCTTTTCTCCGCCCTTGTTTTGACAGAACAAAGGGTCAGCGTAGCAGGACGTTCTTTGTTGCAAAGCTGTACCATACGCTTAGCTTTTTTTTGCACCGTCATTTCTTCGGAATGCAATTATCATGATTTGTACTGGTGGTGCTGACTTGTCTTTTGTCAATATTATTACTCCAGTGATTGTCCATGCCCCAAGACTCTCTGACTTATACTGATGGAGATCCACACTGACATTTAAATGAAATTTACCTCCCATGAATAAGCTAAACCATTATTCCAAGCTGTAAAAGAGTTGTATTCTGTTGGCAGTAGATTGTATTGCCAACCAAAATATATCCCTTGCTTTGCTTTAAATCCTTCAGATGTGCGACCAACCACACAACATCGAGATGTTTGTGTTAATAGTATTTGCGAACAAATCAAATCATATGATATAACATTTTTTTTATGGAAACGTTCCTTTGGAGATTTGGTTCAACTCGTTTTCAGGCATATTACCATATGCTACACAAAATACAAGCACGACTTGTATTAAAGTCGTACAAATCCTATTAGGCCATCAGCCTGGGGGGTTGGTAGGTATCAAATGAGGGGAATAATGCTCATGGTGATTTTTGGCAAGGTATGCACCCCTGTAGTTGGAAAATGTGTGATAGCATTGCAGCGGTGGCAGCCTTTTGGGTGTTATCACCCTTTATTTTTAAATGGCTGCCAAAATGCTTGTTACTACATATAATTAATCTGGTAACAAGCATATTGGCGGCCATTTTGAATTTTTTTTTTTTTAAGTGATAACACCCAAAAAGCTGCCACCGCTCACGCTGCAATGCTATCACACATTTTCCAACTCTAGGTGTGCATACCTTGCCAAAAATTGCTATGAGCATTACTCCTCTCGATCATTTGATACCGGTGGCCCAATTTTTGGACCGAGGCTGATGGCCTATTGCATAAGTGTGGGCATGGTAATTCAAGCGTTGCAAAGTATTTCAAAATAGCTAAGTCACATTCTGGCTGAAGTATTTCAACTGGAAACATGAATGGATTTCTGATCAATATCCATGCATGCTTTACACATCAGTGGGAAAAAGTATTTAAATGTTTTCATTGTTGTCAGACATGACTAACTTTGTTGTTGCAAAGCCATGCTTTCATAAATAGGGTATATAAGTTCATTTTAATGAGTTCATAGAAAGTCTTGAAATGTATATTTCGTAAACTATCTAAAGAAATACAAGAGATTGTAACTGTCAACTGAAAATTATTAATACCTCACAGTCCCCTTGGGATTTTCAACCACTCAAAATTTTAAGGTAGATTATAATAATAATAATAATAATTGTTATGCTTATATAGCGCTTTCCATTGTATCAACGATCTCAAAGCGCTTTACAATTATTACCCCATTCATCAGGCCCTGGACCACGCGGCAGCCGATATCAGCGCTCAATTGGCCTTGACCCTCTCAGGTACCCATTTATACTCCTGGGTGGAGAGAGGAAATTGTAGTTAAGTGTCTTTCCCAAGGGCACAGACACCATGTTCTTGGCAGGGTTCGAACCCACGTACCATCGTACATGAGTCAAACACCCGTAACCACTATAGGCCATGGAATTCGAACAACAAAACCAAACCCTATCAATTCTGTTTGGACTTTGATTGTGAGTATCACAATTAACCCTAAAAGTCCAAAATCTTCCAATATTTTAGTAGGATTTTTCATGCACCCTGTGGGTTGAGGGTTAAAGGTGCGCAGAGATTAAACTTGATTTATGTCTTTCTCCCTTAATTTTTACTGCCACAGTTTATTTCCATTGGACCAACCACGACATCAGCAATGGAGGAGCAGGGATACTCGGTGGTTGCGACAGCGGCCAGGCCTAACCCAGAAGCTCTGTTGGAAACCATTCTTGAACTTCCAGACAAGGTGTCATGACAAGGAGGAGGACCAACCAATCAAGTCCTTCAAGAACTCCTGCAGACGTTTCCATTCTAAGGCAAAAGTAGTTGGTGGTGTATACTATGAACAAGTTCGATTAGTTGTCTGCAAGGTCAGACCCACCACAGGGCCCTTCACACCTCATCTCAAGTTGGTCTCAAAGAGCTACTCTAATAGTTTTTTTTCCACGTTCTGTATCTCGTTGCAACTCCTTGCCTTGTCTGTGTTTCCCTCCATTCTATGATCGAGCCTGTTTTAAGAGGAATATCAATTCCTACTTCCAGCTTTCCTGATTTCCCTCCTTTATTTTTTTCTTTTTCTAGCCCTTTGCCTGGAGTGGCTTTTATAGCCTTGCTTGGGGCGATTATGCATTTAAAAAAATCTACATTTGTTACATTTTTAGTTTATTTTTTACCACTTTTTTACCACTTTTTTTACCACTTTTGTACCACTTTTTGTACCACTTTTTTTACCACTTTTTTTTACCACTTTTTTACCACTTTTTTACCACTTTTTTACCACTGCCTTTTCTCCAGCCAAAGGCGTTTTGTCTGAACATTTTGTTTTTACATTTTGAAATAACTTCAAGTCTCTTTAGAAATGGCAGCTTAATATGCTAAGCTGCCATTTCTAAGTGGACTTGAACTGATTTTTAAAGGTATGATATACACACAGCTTAGCAAACATGATTCGTTTCAGTCTGAAATTTGACTGTTTATAAAGATGATGCCAGTATCAATCCTCGTCGGAAATATTTCCAGCTGAAATGCCGTCGTCTTCGAGAACATTTTATCTGACGGCCTGTAGAAATGCTGTAGATTATTTCAATTTCCACAGTCGAAATACGCACATAATGAACAGACACAAAATCACTATTTTCTTATATTAAACCTGGATGACAGATTGAGCTCAAATATTCACAGGTTTATTTTGTGTATGCATATGCGTTGAATCACACAAAGTATGAACACTGCGTGCAACTATTTTTTCAGCTCTACTGATGCTATATCATACCTCTAATTATAAGGTATAAAGTGAACTTATGTTAATTTAGGTATTTCAGCCACAGAGGTTTGTGTCATGAGCACCTAATTAATGAAAAAGGAAGGAGGAGCTTTTTAATATTTTATTTTCAAGATGGCCGCCATTCTTTTTAAATTTCCAACAACCGTAGGTTTTCAACTGTTCAAAGACAAAATAAACGATGGACAAGAGAATTGAACATGTTTACATTGGTTTTAATAATTTTAGTATAAGCTTGTATTTTATTTTCCGGTGGATCGGTTGACATTTTCGCGTGTTTTATTCACCTCATTTTCCAATTAAAAACAAACAAAACAAGAATCCAGGCGCTCCCCCCCCCCCCCCCCCAAAAAAGGAAGCCTAATCTTTTAACAATCTCTTGCTCATATAGTTTATTTTTGTAATGATTCTTTGGTATAAATTATTATAAATTATATATAAATCATTGTATCCTATAAGCTTCTTTTATATGTATCAGATTTGTATTGTCTTTATGTATCAATAGGAAATAGTACATTTAACTTTCATATTTTAAATATGTAGCCCTACATTGGCGTGACTATATTTACGCGTTATTAAATGTTAAGCCTTTTCGCAATTCCAAACGCGCGTGCGCGCACACATCACGATTCACGATTTAGTTTCGAGAGATAAACAGGTTTGTTTTCTTTCGTACACGGCCTAGCGGTCCGATTTTATCAAAGAACAGTTACATGACCGGTGAGTTAAATCACTAGCTCTGTCAGCATTGCTGTTGGTAGTTCAGTATTAGCATATAGCGAACTCCCGCTCCAAGCCATTATTGGTGCGCATTCAACCGCTAAGCGGATCCGCGGAACAGCTATATGGAAATAGAAGTCCATTGTGTGAGTCAAGACTATCCTACACTGAGTCACACTTCACTGTGTGTGTTCTATAAATAGTATTAAACCAAGGAGAAATAAACCTGTTCATTGTCCTTTGTCTTGGCATTGTTACAATGTTTCGGTTTCAGTGTGGTCTGAATACTGGAACTCTTTATACAGACGCGAAGCAGAAATACTACAGCGACGCACCTGGACGGATAAAAACTCGCAAGGGCTGTCCCGAGAATGGTCCCTTTCGGTGGGTAAAAAAAACCTTCACACATTGCAAAACACTCCAGCAGCCATTATCCATCGCCGCATGTAAATTTTAACCGGCGCACTTTTGGCCAGCGAGGATGGCAGATATCCTACGGTTAGCGTGTGTAAAACTTGATCGGCAAATTTCGAATCTTCGAATATTCGGCCAGGTGCTGTTTCAAATACTCCAATACTAACTTATTCGAAAATGGACAGTCCAAAAACCCGCTAAAGTGTCCATTTACAAAACATTGGTGTCTCATAGCCCACGCACAGGGATAGTATAAAGGAAATGTCCATTAGAAGAGAATACAGTGTGTATTTAATTAAGTTAAAGATAAAGATATAGTATTGTTGGAGCTGACAACGCAGTGGCAGGTGTTGAAACTCGAAATGATTAGACATCTGCATGAAATAATAACCAACCAGAGAAAATTGAGCTCAATCGGTCATCCGAGTCGCGTCAAAGTAACGAAAACGGTTGGGGGGGGGGGGAGGAAGGAGGGAAGGAAGGAGGGAAGGAAGGAGGGAAGGAAGGAGGGAAGGAAGGGGGGAAGGCTGGGGGGGGGAGGCTGATGATACACTTTCTCACCGTTGGTGGCGCCATTTAACCTCTTTGTTTTGTTCTCACCCATAGGCAAAATAGACCTGTATTTCCAAGGCGTAGGCCCCTAAAAGCAAAAGCAAAACAAAATTTAAAAATTGGCAACGAGCAGGGGGGTTTCGACCCCCAAACACCCCCCCCCCCCCCCCCCCCCCCCCCCCCCCGGCCCCCCCGCGCCTGCACAGAATCCAGCGGAGTGGTCACCGTGTCCTCCATGCTATCCCATCCTCAACCCACCCAACCCCGTAGTTAATGCGCCACGGTCCCCGTACCATAGTTTTACCATAACCCCAACCTGTTTTTAAACAGTGATCGCGTATCCTGGAAACCCAAATTGCAGAACTATACTCAACAATCACCTTATTGTAGAAGGGGCAACATAATATTTTGGCTGCTTGAGCGCGCTCTGATCATCACCTGCTATTGAACGAGCAGCGCATTGTGTCGACAAACCGCGAAAAAAAGTTTGCCAGGTGCGAAGTTTTTGTTCTGGACAGAAGTGCGGTTTGGCTCAGAATGTGTACAAAAGCCATCGCCAACAACAGGGGCACTGGAAAGTGTTGCTTATACGACCGGAAGCGCAGAGTATCTTGTGAGTGAACATCGGCCAGGGACAACCGTATAACGTTACTTGATTGAATAGGAGATGGTGTACAACTGTTGCACTTTGTTGTGTGTGACGTGAAGCGGTAATGTGCACGTGTGTTCCCTGTACAATCAGATGTACATTTCAAAAGAAATCGTCTCCGCGACGCGCAGTTCGGAATGGAATACCAACGGAGCACCTCACGGAATGCAGTCTCGAGGAATTGTACGGCGAGATTTCTACAAAGCAGAGCCACCACTTGATGGTGGCAGACATCTGTGTGATACCACGAGTAATATACCATTTTAGTTCGATGGGGCGAGTAGGCCGCCCCAGACTGCAAGAATTCTCCGTGCGATTCTGGGCACGTATACTATAATTATACGCCGTCGAGTTTATTAATGTCTGAGAAGCCATACAGGGCCTGTTTCGCTGCAGGGAAGCGCTGGTTGTTCATTCAGAAAGGGATCTTTTGACGTACCACCGGAGCAAAGTTTTGAGAAAGGGGGCCGATGTATATGCGGCATGCACAACACAACAGGGCCTTTGCGACAGTACGATGTTTGGATGTGAGAAGACGAGCTATCATCAGGAAGCTTGGTGGATGTCCGACTGCATCCTAAATGAAACTCGCCTTGGAATTTGAAACGTCATGTTGTGCAGATTGTGCTGGCTGCTTGACTACATTTATGATATATTATGGAACCAATGTGGTAACCGTTTAAGGGTTGAAAAAGACCTTTTGATAATGATACTGTACACTGCCCGTCGCTGAGAGTGGTTGGAGTCAAATTTCCTACTAATTTCGCGTTGGGCTATTTATTTGTTTCCCGCCCTCAGTGTGAATACATTTTCTGCATAGGAACCAACACATGGTAACCTTACATGGAAGCGAAGACTGGACGACAGGCGTCAATCTACGATAAGCAGTGTGAGTAGTAATTATCTTGTATTCTTACCATTGCCGTTTTAGTGAAGGCGAATCACAATAGCGCGCCACCAAGAGTTCGTAACGCAGTGGCCATTGTACGCAATGCGCGTTTGAAAAGGGTCGACACGTGTCGACTGTGGTGTCAACCCCTCTCAAACGTGCATGCGTACAATAACCACTACGTTGCAACTCTTAGTGGACACTCTTCTGAATCCCCCCCATTTTCGTTTAATATTTGGAGGTGCTGATCTGACTTTTAAAGGTAATATACATTTGCAAACATCAAAAAACAAAACTACTGAATCATTATGAAATACCTTACTTGACTGTGAATAAATAATAGTCTCAAGCATCCTGTGAAATCATGGCACCTGGTATGCTGTCATTTTCAAGAAAAGTGGAGTTTGTTTTTTTATCAATTTCCAGAGATGGTCGGCCGATCACCGTTGGGGAAAAATGACTTAATTTTAAATACGGGCCTACTGCCCCCAAATTAACCACTTTAGTCAGTCCACATTTTGTTTGGCAAATGGTTACACATCCGTGAAAAGGTGCAAGCCAGCTAGTTTAGTTCTCCAACCTGGTATATAAACTCCCTGACGTCTATAAATTGCTCCGTTTTGTCTGAAGTAGGGTCAGGGAACCAGACTACAAAAACAGCATTTTGTTCTCTCTTTCTCAGCATGCACACAAACATTTAAACAGGTCAGTACTGCTATGAGATACTAACCCCACGTCCATAAATGTCTGAAAATTACAGCAAAAGCAAAGGTTGTATACTATACATTTAAAGAGTGTGCCATGGAAACGTGGACTATACTTATGATCGTATGCAAATCTTTTGGCTGGCCACGTAAAACCTCCTTATTCAGGTTATGTTGTTTAGCTCTTCAAATCTCATTATTTGGAATGAGAGAGGGATATAGCTTCTGGTTATATAATAGTTGTATCTGGCGCATGGCCCACGCCGTCTGTACATTGCGGTTTCAGAATATTTTTGGACATGACTTCCATTTTGTTACATGTGCCTTGTTTTCAGTGTATTAACAGGGGGACGTTGGCTCTTTCATAAGAGAGAAATACATACATCGACAATATTGAAACCAGACATTACTAAAAAAAAAGAGTAAAAATCCATCAATTGGCATGAATCGATACAACTTTGTATACATATATTATTAATTAATGAGGTGGTTGATGTGACAATGTCAACAGTTTTTGTTGAAATCTTTACTTTGTAGAAAAAAAATCTATTTAAAAACATTTGATATGGAAGTGGATTCGTGGATTACTTTAGAGAATTGTATCGTCTCTGAAATACGTTCGATTCAAATTGGCTGAAGACTTTTCAATCGGTTTTATTCAACGACTGCGCTTAAATTTATCCAGAAATTGTTTTACAAATTGTTTTACAATACAAGATTTTACATTCACTCAACAAACAAGAAGACCTTTATTATTTTTGACTTTTCCATCCAACAAATCAGCATGATGCAAGATCCTCATGCCCCCCTCTGAAACTGACATATAATTTTTTTTACATCATGGAACTGCCGAGTCTGGTAATTCTTCTCCAACAAGTACAACAATTCGTTCCGTTCCCTTTTTGTTGTGTCGCCGCCAAAACACGCCACCACGGCCTATTCAACGAAGTACCCGAGCCTGGCTGTGTAAACTTCTAACCCCGAGACATGTTCTCGTTTGACTTATTGCCGTTTACGCACAATGCACCCAGACCCTGAATACACAGTGTACGGGTGAACGGCCTATTTGTGAATACAGGGGCGTGTTGTTTATTGCAAAGTGGCATGTTGCGAATAATCATGGGTAGTTTCGTCAAAGGCATCGCCATGTTTTTGCTGGTATGACAGCAAAATAAAGAGCACACGTTATAGGTTTTGGAGAACCACGATTACTACGAACATCGACGAAGGGAGGCGCGGTTCCAAAGCGCACCAAAGAAGCTAGAAAGTTGTCTTTTTTTTCGTACACATGAACTCCTACCATGAACATAGGTCTGGATTACAAAAATGTTTTTTTTATGAAAGTCGCCCAATACAAGGTTAAAAGCATTTTAGGTTGCCAGCCCCACCACCCTTACGGTTTTCCTGGGTCCAGATCTGAATAGAGGATTAATCGTCAATAGATACCAAAGAAATTATCCCAATTTTCAGACCCATACCCTATAGATTGTTGAAGCTACACAGAGTGAAATGAAATGTTTTTGAAACCGGAACGCTTTAATTATCCCATGATGGCGATACGACTCTGGACAAACCAAGTTTCATTCCACTCCCCGTGACAGAATGAGACGCAAAATGGTCTGGTCTTGGCTAACCAATGATACCTATGCACTTGATTTCGTGCAATGCCATCGAGTCCCGAATACCAAATTTAAATAACAGAAACCCTTTGGGCGTCGTCTATCGTATGCACATTAGATGCCAGCATTTTTCTTCCGTTCACCTTGTGATATCTTCCTTGCGTGACAACTTTTACTGCCCGGTTGAATATGGTCTTATAACAGGGTCAATCGGCACAGCGACGATTAGGCCTATGGTTTGTGAACATAGGGCGGGAACTATACAAAGTCGGCCATACCGAATTGTTCAAGAGACGCATGCAGCCGCCGGCAAATAAGAAGTCACTTGCAAAATGTGAAATGCGATTTGCCCATGTATTTTATTCTTCTTCGATGCTGGTATGTGGCCGTACAAAAGGGTGTACGTGCAAAAACATATTAAGTAGGTCAAACACAAAACGAGAAATGGCAAATTGCGAAGACCAGGTGTTCCGTGCTTGTTTTCGACTCGGGCCAGGAGCATGCACAAAGTTTACCAAAACACCTCCTTTTTTAGCCTGTCTGCTGCGTTTTTCTCCTTCCGCGATTTAATGTTTGTGTCTTTCGCGATTTATTTTTTGTGTCTTTCGCGATGGTAAAATATTTGGATTGGGTTATTTGTGATTCACTCTATACACACGTGTCTGAGCGGCGTAGCTAAGAGGGAGTGCGCCCCCCCCCCCCCACGCCCCCCCCCCCCCCCCACGCCCCCCCCCCTTAGCTACGCCCAAAAAAAATCGTCTTCCCCCCCCTCCCCCTCCACTGTAAATTTCGCAAACGCAGAAAATAATAGTATTAGTAAGAAAAATACTGTCAGCGCCCCCCCCCCCCCAACATCCAGCCGCCCCTCCCCCCCCCCCCCCCCCCCCCATGGAGAGAGTCCTGGGGCGTTTCTCAAACCTCGGCTTGGGCTTCGTCTACAGCTATTCCCCAGTCCCATTGCCAATCTGAAGCCTCGAATACGTAAATATATTGACAGACTCAGGCTCCGGATTAAAACATCAGACTTTGATATACATGTAGCAAAAACAGTATCCCAGATCTTGCCAAATCTGGGGACATAAAATTACGCGAAGCCGAAGCCCGAGCCAGAGTTAGAGAAATGCCCTTGGCTGCGCCGCTGGTGTCTGATGTTCGGACACTTGGAAGCGTTGAGGGCGCCAGGAAGAAAAATACGTCGCTCATTATTTAATATGAACAATGTCGGTTCATTTTTCATGCACTTGGCCATCTTTACGTCGGTACATAGTATTGGCGGATAAGGGGGTTGGATTGACGTATTTACGTTACTTTTGCAATTTTAACTAATCTCGAATTAAGCGAAAGCTTGTATGTTTTGAAAGGGTTGTGATGACAAAACTGCCCAAGTTTCCGTATCAATAATGATTGCAATGTTTGGTCGTTCTATTTTCCATTTTGTCTTCAAAGTACCGTCAGCTGATATCACAACATGGGTCCATAAAAAGAAAAAAACACGTGACATAGTTTACGCGGGTCAGGCATGAGGGATCGTTGTGATTATTTCCGATACGGAATGGGGACTCAACCAGCGTGGGTTTGGTACAGAACTGGGTCTTGGTATTCCAGCTCGAGCCCCATACCACATAATGCGCTATGTGTGTGTGTATGGCCACCTCATTTTATGACCCATTTCTTTTTATTTCATCCACAGCCTTTCTCTCAGTCGGTGTCCAATAAAACAAGTTGACCAAAATCAATTTGAGTGAGGTTTGAAAATATCTGTTATTTTGCGGCTGTAGTCTGGTCCCGGATATTGTGTGTGGTTCGTTCGCATCGATTGTGCAACCATGTGGTCGGAGTTCCCAAGAAGGCTTTCACTAAGTTATAATCGATATTTTACTTAATTTCTATAGTTGCCATGAAGTGGAATAAAACAAATCCATGCAGGCCCTTTGTGCTGTATTTTAAGAGCCGGAGGACTCTTTGGGGAGTCGGGTTGGCACAGTGATACTTTCCTCGCCTTCCATCTATGTGACGAGGGTTCGAATCCCTCCCAAGGCCGACACGTGGATTGGGTTTTCAGTTCCTGTAGGCCTGATTCCGTGTTTTGAATATAGAGTACCGAAGTCTGACGTCAGTTGGCACGACAACTGGCTCCAAACAAATGGAGATTTCGACTGTTCCTTGACAGTCAGTCATGCAAACACATTGACACAAAATAGTATTCTGGCTCCAAACATTGCATTGACGTCATCACTTCGGTATTCTATTATTCCGGTTCTTGAAACCCCATCTCTAAACTGAAACATCTTTTCAGACTTGTGAGCTACAGTGCGGTGTGCGCATTAGAGGAATCCTTGGTTTTGTGACCATGAAGAATTACATTAAAATAAAATATAAAAAATAATAGAGCAAATTAGTCAGTGATTAGAGAGACATAGTGGTGCCGTCTTATGATTTATTTTATTTCTAGTTATGTTTGGCCAACATTGAAACGGGCAAGGGCAACAATGGTGAGACAAAATAATTCTCAAGGAATGTCGGTCATTCTCAAGCATTGGTTTCTTTTCACATGATGGTCATTTTGTAACATTTCTCAATCATTGCGAGATTTTTTGGCGCCGTGTGAAAAAGGTAAGTTTATTATAGTTGTCAGATAGGCTAAGGGAATTTTTAACACGTTCGCAAACTCACGAGATTTACTTCTTACAATGTAGTACTTATGGCTCGACTAAAGTTGGTCGAGGCACCGACTTCTGCATTCTGTACCCGCCTAGTCGTGCCTCGATTTCTAACGGTAGTCACGTCGATCGCCAGAGTCTCTCCAGCACGCGAGGTAATAGCGTCCACCCGAGAAGCAGGACTTCGGTTTCGCTGATCTGTTTGTCTTGAAATCATAGTCCATCTTCCCGCGGCGGGGCTAACTCGGACCACTCCAGGACCCCCGCCGGCTCGGCCCAATTCCTCGGCCCGCTTACGTCGCCGGCAATGCCGCCCCTCACTCGGCTGAGCGGAGCGGGCCAGGTGCGCGCGCGGAGGAGAGGGAATGTAGGTTGATGCGATTTCGGTGGGCCACTCGCGTCCCATTTCTGTCCTATCCTATCAGCTACCGCTGGGCGTCTCCCGGCCGAACGCAACCCGACCCGATGGTGATGTGGAGCAGCGGTGTAACTCGACCAGTGTTGTTGGAGAATTTCCCCAAATTAGATTTCCAACAAAATAATGTTGAGGAATTTTGTTCGGTTTCCTCTCGTATATGCAACTGTAGTTTGAAATGATGTACAATTTTACGTGCTGATATGTCTATTTGCGGCTTTGAAAGTCTGCGGAGTTCAGGATACTTTGAAAGTATATTCAAATCATTCATAACTTTAGAAAAATAGATCACAATGTTTATCAGTGTCCCCATCCATCTTCCACACTCAGTTGGGAAAAGAGGATTTGTACGTAACACAATCCTCGCAATGATGAAACGTCCAAAAGGTTGCTTATTCCTCTTTCAGGTTTTTACAAAAGTACCACACGGAATAACCAGATTTCTTTTAATTTAACAATCAAATCCTGTTATCATTTCCGGGTTTAATATCCTTTAAACTCCACCTGATTATCCGGACCATTGTTTTGATTATGAAATTATAGATCCGAAAAACAATAGGTTTTCATTGTCATATTGGCTCGGTCGTCGGTTAGAAGTTTAGAACACCAAATTGGGTTTGACGAGGAAATATAAGCCTACGTCCGGCCTATCCGAAATTTAGTTTGTGTCTAGTTATGAGCGGCGGCGAATTCTCGTCAAGGTTGGGGGTGTACTTTTTGTGTATCCTGGGATATTGATTTTTGAAAATGTGTGCTGATCTTTTTGTATTCTGGTGCATGTAAAAGACAATGACCCATAAAATGTATAAGACAAGGGGGAAATTATTGAGGGGGGGGGGGGCTGCCATAACCGTCCCCTCCCCCAAAATATTTTGGGGACTTGTCCCCCGACCCCGGGATCGCCGCTCATGATGGTTATAGCAGCTACCGCAGCCGTTGCTTGCAGTTTGTGAATGGGCTGAAGTTGGAGACGGAGCTGAAGCCTGGAGCTTGGAAAACGGCCATTGTTTTGAATATAGCAAGATGGCCGCGCGGTGGCTTCAATTCACGCATAGGCAATCACTGCTGCGCTGCCAATCCAGTGTGTAGAGAGATCAGTGGCTCCACTGCGGTAGTGAAGTACCGTAATCATTGTAATGCAGACCAGGGGCCAATAAGCCGATAAGCGCACATATTTGCTGAGCACAAACAAATCATTGCTTAGTAAAACAGGTTACCAGTCAAAACTCCGTGTGTTCACGCTAAATAAACAACAGCTAAATACCAGTCTCAGATATTATGAAATGAAAATTAGTTTGTCATCCTGTTTTTACCGAGGAAGGATTTCCATGCTGAGCAATTTGTTTGTGCTTAGAAGCTCCCTGATATCAATGTGCCACTTCATGCTTAATCAAGCATTCAGCTGAGCGTGAATGCAGCTAGTGGTTTTCAAGAGGTTGGTATAAAATCATAGCTCTACAAGTTTCCACGCGCTCCCACTGCAGTATGTTCTTTACCAGCACAAAGGAAAATGTTCGCCTGCGGGTATGTATGAGGTAAACAGGATCCAAATTAACCTGGTCGTGTTCGACTAGTAAGACCAGCCCGGGGGTACTACTGAGCTCGAGAAAAAAAAAAAAATAGGCCATGCCCTACTGTGGACGTTGGCCCAACTATGGCCAGCAATAGAGCGTGCAAGTGACCTTAATATCCAACGAGATTTGGCGAGAATACATACCCTGCACTTCGGCGCAAACTCAGGAGTCAGGACACAAGGCGGACGGTGTCGTCGTTGATTAAAATGTTTTGTTTTCTGGGTCGAGGTGGACAAATTCAATTGTGAAGGAAACTGGCATTTCACTTTACAACCTCTTTATACTATTGCAAATTGGTGACAAATATGTAAAATTTGACCTCGTCTCTATTGGGCAAAGACTGGCTGAAGAGTCCATCACATGGGTTAGGCAGTGTTTGACAGCAAGACGTTCAAATAAAAAGTGATGAAAAGTTAGCGTGAAATCGCAAGACTTGAGGCGGACTTTCAAGTAAAAATCGTACAACGAAGAAATTGCCTTCAGTAGAAGGCCCCACACTTGTACTTATGGATTAGTCCAAAATGACGGCTTGTGACAACGTCGACTTACCAAAAAGCCTGTATACCGAGACTTCTGTGCAACATAATTCTGCATTTCATGCAAATAATACTGTCATACTAGACCTCGGGGGGAAAAAACACACAAAAATCATACAAAATAGACCCCGAAACCCGAAATGTCCGCTTATAAAGTCTGTGTTGTTATTAACCGAAACATGCATGTGATTTGAACGTCTGACGAAAACTCCCCATTTGCTTTCTTCTCCTAAGCCCACGGTCAATGAATTTTATTTTTCATCCGTGCTCTATTCAATCAGTTGCACATTTCCTCATGACCGTGCATGACCCTTCATTTTCGGCGAGCAGGCTACTCCGTTTTCGTCAGAAACTGGTCTCCACGGTAGCGCTACGTTGGTGGACCCTCTACCGTGTTTGTGGTTTGGGTCTACCCCTTGAGTCCCACACATCGAGCTAGCTGCGCCACAATAATCCCTGAAGGAGTTTTGGGGGCTTACTAACATGTTTATAATTGGTCCAGCGAGGCCAAATCATCTTATCATCGTTCGTTTTTTTTGGTTGATGCCCGTTTGATTGATGTTTGTGTGGATGACGTAAAGAGAGGACCAGCGAAACTGGGTGGTGGGTGCACTACTGTAAAGAGCCACAATTTGCCCTATTGGTTTGCGACTGTGAGTGTTTTGTTTTGGATGAAATAGACCAAGAAAAATGGACCTGTTTGTGGAGTGGAAGCGATATGGTGACTTTACTGTTTGGGTCTGATGGGCACTATAATTTTAAGGGAAGTATTCTCTTGAATGATAGAAACACCAAAAAGTTATCAAGTATCCGGAGAACTGAAGAGAAAGTAACCAATGATTAGGCAATCTTCATTTTGGTATTTATTTATTCCACTTGGAAGGTTGTATTTCCTACCGGTTTTGTATTTGGAAGTTGTGATATTTACCGTGGCAATGTGTTTTAGTTAGGTGCAACCTTGTATTACAGGTTGCGTTATAGTTAATTTTGTTGTTCTCACATTCGTCGTAATAAGTTTACAAAAATAATGACATGGTTTGGGGTGATAGCGTTTGCGTTTCGTAGCTACAGCTACCAGATGCAGATAAAGTAGTTTTAGCTACGAAAGTTTATGCCATAATTTTAATTTTAGTTAGTGAAAAATGTAAACCAAATCGATAATCAAAGTTTATAACCGATAACGTTTTGCCCCCAATATAACTCGCCTGTCGTGGAGATTTTACTGTACAAATTTCGCCGTTGGACTGCCAGAGATCTGTCATCCAGGAGGCCCGTGGGTCTGTGGACGTGAATTCATCCGAGCTAGTCCAGGGTTAACACCGCGCAAACACGCGGTTGTGCCGCACAGGGCGATTTGATTCGGTGCATAATTGTTGTTATAACATTACAATAATCTCTGGAACCAAATCATCACAAGAGTCCGTATCATTTGGCGTGTTGGTGGTGATGGGCATTCGAGACAAGTTTTGGTGATGGTTTTCTTGGTAGGCTAGGCTTCGTCGTTCGTTTGAAGCTTTCTGTGCATCACGCGGGTAGTTTTGTTTTGTGATGTTTGCAAATGTTGTAGGCCTCATTATACTACCTTTAAATAGTCACGCGAAGAATGATCTTTATAAAAGAAATCACATCATGATCTATATTTTCAAGTTTTTAAGCAACAACCAATACGTATTGAATCAATAGGACTTTTCACAATTAAAAAGCCAGAAAAAAGGCTTGAAGCCAAACGCCCTGCCTTGCAATCCCAAGGCCCAATAATTATGATTGACACCGCAAAACCATTAGCGTCAAATAACAGTCGTCTTAACACCTTGTTCCGTCTTGTTTAATTACCCCACCCCCATCAATCATTATCCATGGCACGGTGGGGTAATTATGATCGTTTGGAGGCCTGACACTTCCATATAGCTGAGCTCCATGCTGTTAGAGGTAAACAGTGCACAACGTACGTGAGGTCAAACCTGGTGGTACCGTTAACGCACACGTACGTATAGGAAAGGCTGTACGAAGTGTAGTTGCCTGCAAAATTACTTTAAAAACTGCAAAAAAAACCTCTAAAATATTGCTGAGCGAATTTCTTCACGTATAGTCGCAAGTGCCTGGAGCATCAGTAGTCAATTTCATGCAGCTGCTAAGCGGAAATATTTGCTTAGCACAAAGAAGTCTTACTTAACAGTTTACCACTTTAACAATAACAGTTACCGGTATTACGGTTTACTAGCCAAAACTCGTTGTGATTGCCATGCTAAGAACTAGTTGAATTCACCACATGGAAATTTGGTTGGTAATCCTGTTTTCAACAAGGAAGACTTTTCACGCTAAGCATTTTTGTCTGCTCTTTAGTTTCAAGAAATTGGCCCCAGATTGTAGGCCTTGCCTTTTGCGCATAAAATCGAGTTTTTTGAAAGTGTATCTTTTAGGACTTGAAAGGAAAACTCGGCTGCGCACTGATGACGTTGTAAATCGCATTTATGCATTTCCCCCTAATATCTTACATTTTTTTGTTTGATTGGTTTCAAGCCTTGCTCACCATTGATAAACGTCAACATGTGCTGATAAAATCGGTGTGCTAATAAGGTATTTAATAATATGTGTTTCTTAAAATTGCAGTATTAAATAGTGTGGAGGTTTTCGCTAATTTGCTATTAGTTAATTGCACACTACATGATCTCTTTCTCAAATAGACTTTGAAATGACATGGATATTTCTAAAGCGTGTTCCCAGTGAACTCTGTGGTAACTGTCTGCGGTGATCTTGATTATCAACGGTCTGTCTCTGAGAAGCTAAGACTTGTTTAAGTTTACCCATTTGTGTCACACAGTCTACATTAAAGTTTCACCTTTCTATGCTTTATATCTCTGCTTTCCTTGCTGTATAGGCCCTATTATCAGTTAAATAAATTGCTTGAAACCTTTTTCAAAAAAGTGGTTATGTCAAACGGAGAAAGGGTACAATACAACTATTTTCTGCAGGAAAGCAAACGGTGTTCAAACTGTTTTTCTCTCAAATTTAAACTACCTCTAACAGTCCTGGATAGTTATTTCACATCTAACAAATACACTGAACTGATATATACCTATGTTCACAATATTTCAAATGTGGGAAAGATTGTCAGTATATACCGATTGTACGGTCTCCGACAGGCTCTATAGAACCACCGGCCTTCGTTCGCTAGCAGTAGTCAATGGGCTCCGTGCCAGGGGAGTGACAAGCGACTATGGGACTCCCGTTGATCGAGCACTTAGGGCTTGAAAAACATGGGTTGGGCCCCTGTCATATCAACCTGCAGGAGGCGGCTGGGTTGCTGGAGAGCCTCGGTAGATTGGGCTCACCGTTCCTTGCGACGCTGATGATTGCCGAGGTCTGTGACGCCCGCTAGCCCTGCTCAACACATTTCTGACGAAGTTGGGCCTACATGTGTGCACAGGATGTTTGACGTTTTGGTCGAATTCTGTGGAATAACCTTAGCTTGTGGCTATAGGCCTATATTTTGCGCTATGGTATGTCAGTCGTCATCAGCATGTGCGTTTATATGATAGTGTTGATTTATGAATGTTGGCGCATTTACTACTAACCACGAGTGATACTTTTATCCACATGCACAAACTCTTGCCATCACCATTGGCACTGCGCAATGACTGAGTACCGGTATACTGTAGGTGTATACGTGCGTATGTTTACCTTGTGGGGATTGGCTCGTTTACTTCATCCACGACTTGAGTATTTACCTGAGCGTCGTGTTCTCCACAGATGATTTCACAATCGTTTTTATCGCCGTGATGACGTCTAGTTCCTCTCTCAGCAAGCTTCACTGACAGCTATACCAAGACGCCCCGTGTTCAAGCCACCCACAGCACCGGCCCTGTCATGTGCCAATCATGCCAACATTCACGTGTCTGTCACTGGTCCCCGCGACTCTTTGGGTGCACTGAGCAACAGTGGTTTCCAAGCTCGACCGCCAGATCACACTCGCTGCTCAGCGCTCAGTCAGAGCCCCGAAGTTCAACGGTTAAATCACTTCTAAGCCGGATGTAACTACTGTTTACGGATCAGCCGGTAAATCCCGGAATGTTTAACACCTACACGATGGACGTTGCGTGTGCCTTTTAGTCCGGCCATTCTGGAGTGTTTTGACGTGTTTGACGTGTGAGTGACAATCGCCGTAACTAGGCGTGTACCGAGCCCCGCAGTTACCGCCAGGCTGTCCCGGGTATAAAAGTCTCCGTTTTTCTGAATCGAGTTCAGTATAATTCCGAGAGGTACCTAGACCACGATTTGAACCCTCTTCCTAAGATCGTGAGAAACAACCCGGACTATATGATTTTTGTACGAAAGGTTACGAAGCTTACGATTACTGGATTTTAGCTCCCGATGTGGCTTGCCATGGTGTAATTCTTCAAGTAGGTAAGTTTTTGAAGCAAAAACTGGCCTATTGAAATGTAACAATTTCAACAGATTGACATAAACAAATTTCAAAGTTGTTTTACAGCGCGAGACAACTGTCTTCAAATGGTTCAATGTTATGCACTAAACAAAATCATGTTCATAGCTAAATGCTTTTCAGACCATGCATCTCATCTTTAGGCCTTGGTTTTTCAACTGCTACAGGTTTGAAAACATATATATTATAATGCACGTCGCGATACCACACCATGCTGTTCCGTCCCTAGTCCCCATATAGGGGGGCCTATGACTTCACGAATGCAACGTGGTGAACACAGCGTGACGTCATTTGTGCTGAGGGGACATTGAAGAGGAGAGGGGCATTTTGGGAGACGGTTTGAGATGCCTTGCCTCTCCTCGTCCTATTTCGTCCCACCTCTTTGATTGTCTTGAGTGATCCTTCATTCCTTCCTTCCTTCATTTCTTCCTCAAGTCCCTCTTACTTTATCTCGAAAAATCACGATAGCGTCGTTAAACCACGGCCAGCCGAAAGTGTTTATTTTCCACAACATCGAGAGCACAAATTTGAAAACGATTGGAAATCGGCAACTGCCATTTCTTGTTGGCTGTATGATAAAAGAACGTTCATAAATATCTTGTTTCACGGTAGAATTATTTCTCCGCCTGCCTCTACTATATCCTCCGGGAAAACAAACTTTTCTTTTTGAAAAAAAACCGGCACTGTGCGCGTTCAAGGAATCTTTGATTTGTGAAGTTACTTTGTTAAAAACACATCCCCCAATTAGTGCATGGGATGTCAATTCGGCCGTTTTTTCCTTTCTGTGCGACGCAAATTCTGATGTACTTTGATTATAAGTATACTTCAGCCATGTTTACTTTAGAGCACAAAACCACCCAGTGGAAATGGTTAGGCTTACTTTTTCCGCGATTTACTGTAAAATCTCCTGCTCGGCTGCTTAAATATAAACGAAATTCATCTATTTAAAACAACTTAGTTAAAATATTGACTAGCTTTCCTAGTTATTGAAAACTGACTAGGAATTTAGTCAAGCATCCTAAGTTTCACGTTGACCGATAGTTGCTTTGACTAGATTCCTATTTACTTCGTCGAAGTTCGACGATTCTAGTCACTGCGTATTTTACGTCACGCGGCACAGGATTTCCGAAATGTCTCAAAGGTTCGAGATCGCATCGCGCATGTCTCGATCGCGCGTCGACTTCTGAGAATAGGCTAAATGTCGTTTTTTTCTGCTTCAAATTAATAGAATTCTAAAGGGGTTTGGTTTTAAACAAACATTTTCTAGTGCTCTAATTTTGTCTTTTTGAAAAGCAGAAGTTAATATGCTGCTCATTTCAGAAAAGTGTTCATGTATGAATGGTGTTTATGTAGACCACTTAAAATTACAACTGTGACTCAAAAGTAACATGAAAATAGTTGGTGAAGGAAAATATAGTGCTGTTTGATGTTGTGATATTTGGCCTTATGCACGTTTCCTTATTGGTGTATTTTGGCTGATGCTATTGGAAAACGTGGTCGAATTTATACCGATTGACAGACAATGCCATGGTTCGCATTGCTCTGAGTATTAAAGGATGAATTGAAAACAGTCGTCCCAAGTCTTGTTTTGTTTGTTTCAAGGTTGATAAAAATCACAACGGATTTAGTCATACAAACTAGGAAAAATAGTAGAATTTGACTCCAATTCTAGTTATTTATATGACTATTTTTTCTAGTCAGTAATACTGACTGGAAAAATCTAGTCAGATTGACTGATTTTCAGTTGCACCCAGCTGACCCTGAATATCTAGTCAAATTTAACTGGTTTCTAGTCAAATCTGACTAATGTTTTTTTTTTTAGAGTGTACGTGTACAGTCGTCGTCAATTTGCTCTTTAATCTACACTTGACTATTCTTGTCTTGGCTGTATTACTACCGTACCTATTTTGGAATGTAGAAAATGGTAAACCTGCAAATGGCCCTGCAAATGGCACCGGAATGATCCAGGCTTGAACAGTTACTAATCTCGTTTAAAGGAGTGTACACCATTGGTAATCCTCCAATTATTTTTTTACTGAATTATTACGAAATAGCTTACTATGGACTGCAAGTTAATAGTAGTCTTAAACATCCTGTGAAATGATGCCACCAGGTGTGCTGTCGTTGTCAGGAAAAGTGGAAATTTATATCATTGTCCAACGATTTCCAGCTAAAAATCGTTGGAAAACTGCCCTGTAGCCTTTTAGTCAAGGCGCGCGTGGCTACCCGGACTAGTGGCGCGCCCTGACAACCTGGCATTCGGGGCGCGTCACGCGTCTAGGTAGCCACGCGCGCCTTGACTAAAGGCTATCATCCGCCCGACGGTTGAAAACGAGCGCCGTTTTTCTCTCATTTTTGTCGCTATCCAAGAGCGCAAAACTTTGAACAGGTCAGTGGAACGATATTTCCTATAAAATACTATCCCCCAAATCCGCCCATTTCTGAAAATTGCAACAATGACCAATCATGTTAAGTTATTTGTTGTTTTTTTATTCATAAATTATAATGAGTAATGACAGTCTCTCGGTTCGTTGGAGTGGTTTGGTTTAGGCAAATAGTTTTGGGGTGGCTTTTTTGATGTTTTTTTTCTTGCTTAAAGTGGTTTCTGTAAGGAAAAAAATATATCAATTTTTTAAATGAAAAATGTGAGAAACAAAATTGCCAAGTCTGCACAAAACTTGTGTAGCATTTTAAATACACGTATACGTGCAGGAAGATACCGGGACTTTGTTCTTAGAGGCATGTCATTAGCGTTCCTTAAAATGTTGAATACTATATAGATGCCCCATAGAACGTCGAGTGTTTAATGGCAATATACAACATTTGCAAACATCAGAAAACAAAACTACTGAATTATTATGAAATACCTTACTTGACTATTAGTACATGATCCTGTGAAATCATCCCACATGGTGTGCTGCCATTTTCAAGAAAAATTGAATTTTTGTATCAATTTCCAACGATGGTAGGCTGACCATCGTTGGAAATAGTCTAGTTCCTCGACCCGATAATTCTTATCGTCGGTGCCCTTCTCTTCACGCTGAAAAATAAACCAAGAAAACACTTCAAGTCAGAAATAATACAAAGAAAGGGATCATTTATTGGAAGTAGGCTTGAAGCTGTATTATATCTGTGCTATGTCAATGCACATTTCTTAGCGATAATAGTTCGTGATGGAGTGGTCGTCGCAATCTGTATGGGTATATAATTTCCGGGGTATCTGAATAATTCAAGTCCATCGAGTCCATGTCACACCCTTTGGTATGCGGGTCACATTATCGGAAATTATCTAACACTATAAAAAAAAAGATTGGCAAGGCAGTTCAATCTCAGCATTTTTTTCTCGCCGATAAAGGGTCAGAATCATTATGATTTATTTTGGGAAGAAAAATATTACGTTTTGTGTGTCCATAGCTATGTGAAACTAACCAGTTTTAAGACTTCGTGTCAAAGGTCTGTAAGGATTTTTCGTGAAAGTCATAGCAAGAATATCTAGCATGTACATTAAATTTTTTGTTCAAGCTTCTTTCACGACAATTGGGTTCGATGTACTTCTACAAGATTGATGTGAAGTTGTGAACAGCGGCGGCGATTTCTCGTCAAGGTTGGGGGGGGGGGAGGAAAAAGCACACAACAATAATGTTAAGCGTTTTGTACTCGGTGTTTCTTGTATATCCTGGGAAAATTGTGAAAATGTGTGCTGATTTCCGTGTATTCCGGTGCATATTTGCGCATGTAAAAGCCAATTACCCGTAAATGTATATGCCATAGCTGTCCCCGAATTGATGAAAATAGCACCGTGGTAAGCGAGGTTCTCAGTGGTAAGTAAATAACTTACTACGCTAAACGTGCGCCGCGCTGCCATTTCATGGCGTGATTCATTTATGTATGAATGAATTATTTTAATAGCACTGTGTTTGTTTAGCACTGAGAGAGCCTCACTCTCAACCCGGAAGTGCGCAGACGGGGCTAATGTGATGGTGAGCACCAAGCTTTGAAATACGAAATACAGCAGTCCTCTCGGATGCCACGCCAGTTCATACTCTGTTTGTTTATCTTATGTTGATACAATTACCTATAATTTATCTGATATATTTAACATTTTTTTGATGTTTTAGTTTTAGCGTAAAAATTAGACTCCATGAAGTACACATTGGTGTTGTTGCGCATGCGCAGTGCAGCAAACAATGAGATAACAAAGGGCTCGGGTAAAGATTGGAGGAGAATATGGTTAATGTTAGGATAAGGGATGGAATTAGGTTATGGTAAGTGTTCGGATGAGGATTACCGTTTGTCAGCAGAAATTGCTTGTGTTTAAAATATGATAAAATCGCAGTTTTGTTGCAATGCATCGTGGTATAAAGAGTCCGTATTTCACGCAAGTCCAAATTTCATATGCCACCGTATCGTTGTAGCCCCTCCCATCACACTCCAAGTCCACCAATCAAATGCTCAGTCATGACTGCTGTGGGCAGTCCCCCGGCTGCCTATCATTCCACCCCCCCCCCCCCCCCCCCCCCCGGTCTCTCGGCACGCCTGTCACTCATCAACAAAGGTCCCCGCGGAGTTTCTCCCGTTTGTTTTCGTTCGAGTCACCGGCACGCTCCCTCGTCAGTCCCGTAATCCAGGGTGCCTAATATTTTTGGGCGGGTGGATGGATGAGCCACGTGGTTTACCGTTGACAATTTGGTGTTTGGGATAGCGGTAGACTGGCCACCAGTCTTACTTCGTTTCAGATTGTTTCGCATAGGCCTACGCCTTTTGAACGGTTTCGCCATATTGGAACGAAAGCGAGGCTACCCTTGCAAAACAAGGACTCTTTGGTGTCGTTACTATAAGTAGGTTGCTAAGCTGTGACGTTAGATGGTAAGTTACTACTTAGGAATCTATAGCCGATGCTCGCCGGCGTAGCATCTCTTTCACCGCAACCGATACCATTTTTTGATGTCACCGTTTTCCATAGCAAGCGCGTGCAAGAAGACTACGTCACTTACTGTCAGTCTGCTGCCACCTTGCGACTCAAGATCACATTTTATTCGACGTTTCCAGCATAGTTGAATTCATCTGCTGTTTGTTTCAATAAGATGTTTATTGTTAAGGCCGTTGCTTTATTTTCTCTTCAGAACTGGCAGTATAGCTTATACCACCTCGATAATTGTACCCGATAGCTTGTGATGTTGAAAGAAGTTGGCTGACACACGATGCGGTTCAAACCATTCTTCTCTCTTTGAAGTCAGTATACTTCGGGCATCCGCAAACTTATCTGAATTTGTACTCTCTATAGGCCTAGCATGCAAAACCTCGAATCTCATATCGTTGTAGAAACTTCCGTAGGCTTAATGAAACATCTAGCAACTAACACAAGCCTATACAGCGCATGTATATGGTGTATATCGAGAACAGGGAACAAAATTATTAACTTTAGGCCCTCGATTTCCTCCGTTAGAAAATGTCAACAAAGCCAATGAGACGGGTTGCAAAGAAGAAGACGCGATCAGAAAGACAACGGGAAGTCCTTCGTGTACACAATTAACAAACCTATACGGAGGAGGGGTGATTTTTGATTGATACCTAACATATAGAAGTTGTACAACTTAAAATCTAGCAACCCGCATAAGACCATATTCAACTTTTATCCAGCTTTATCAGAAATCCCATTTTGATTTTTCAGACAAACACGATGGCACCACGACCAAAAGATGCATCCAATCCAAAAAGAAGAGTCTTGCTTCATCCAAACAATCCAAGACAAGGTGGAGCCTCTTTAATCCATTGCGCGGAATTTGATTCACCTGTAAAACTTGCGATCACACGCACCAATAAACATCAGAATGTCACGGGGTTATGGTGTGCGAAATGCAATATGATTCATTCATTGCTACCCGTTCGTTGCTGTGTAAACTTAAACAAAGCTTTTCGTAATTTACGACTCTCGCGATTCGTCAGGAGGTTTGGGCCTATCAACCGTGTGGGCACTGACTCAGGATCACGTCATTCGAAGTAACGTAAATTCTCCAAATATCTCACGTTTATTTTAGTATCACGTCAAGGGCACGATACGTGGGAAAGTTTTTTTGAGGGGTCCGTAGATGGAATAATAAACACGTTGCAATAGATAGATTGATGGGCCTGTTGAATGTTTACTATAATTAGGCATGGAGAATCTTGGCGGACAATTCTCTCGCGCGGTGATCACGTAGGCCCTAGGCCTATGATCACGCCGTAAACTCAACCATTCCTCCATGACTCAACTGAGGAGGGGAGGCATTGAAAACTTTGGCGTGGGTGTGTGTTAAAACATGCAGAGGCTGTTTTTTCTGTATCGTGATTACGTTCGCTAGGTGACGTCTGTTAACAAACCATGTTGTTTGTTGCGCTTAAGATGCAAAGGAAAAGGTTAATGGCCATTCTAGATTAGCAGTACAGGAACAGTTTCGTAAACTACAAAGATGTTACTGACGTTGTCTCTCTCACACGTGTTGGTGTTTTTCCCCCCAGACTTATTTATGAAACTACGTGTAAATTGAACTGACATGTTGATTGTACCAAGTCTGGAAGTGTTGGCGACGCACCCACGTGTATTCTTCTGATACACTGTGACAGATGGGATGGGGTATCTGAATACCTATTTATCGTTTCTCTGACCGGGCGGGGTTTCTACAGTGGTCAAAGAAATGCCAGAATTGTTGGTCCAATTGCACCAATATTCCTGCCGCGTCACTAAGCTTGGTTTGCTCGCGTCCACTTTGCACGGTTTCTTTCAAGCAAAACTAAGCTTTTCCCGAATATCTTCCAACACAAGGCCAGACGGCCACTCAAGGTTTTGGCTGCAGTCGAAGTTGTACAGAAAGGATAATATACAGGGAAAGGGAAAATCTATTCGCACGTCTTGTAAAACGCCACAGGCTGTTGAGATATATGATGCAGATAAGTGGTGCCAAAGTGTGGCAGTACAAGGAGTAAAATATTTGAAGAGAGGTGTAGTTGTAATAATGAGAAGAACTAGAGGTAGCCGGCCAGAGGAATCTTGTCAGGACCACATTTTCTCTTTTTCATACTTCGCATGGTGTATTCGCGAAAATCTCTATTTAGGCCCAGAAGGGAGATTTTTGCCTTTTCCCACCGCGATTTTGTTTTTCGTAGTCCAGAATTGCTAGAGTTTTTCTGTGTACTTGGCTATGTGAGCTGCAAGATAGGTTCTCGGACTTGTTTTCCCTTGAAAAATAAAATAGCTTCCCAACGTATACCATGAACCGCTGTATGCTTTTTCCGAGAGCCTGTGGACAAAAATGATCAGGCTTACTCGGGTGGGACTTAAACCCACGACCTCCTGCTTACTAGTGCAGACGTCTTAACCACTCGACCACCGTGCTTGCAGCCGGGTACCGCCAAATCAGTGTGTAGATGGAAACAAAATGCACACTCATCTCTATTTATAGGCCTATTCTCTGCCATACAAAACCTAAAATCAAAGTAGTCTAAACACAGAGATGATGTCACAACAGGTACACGGCCTTCTGCAACGAAATGTACATTGTACGTAGATGCTTCGATGATCATTTTTTACTTCGTGTTATTAAGGAAACTATTGTTATTTCCTTGAGTTTGCAAAACGTATAGCCGCGGTGTTTGTCGCAAGAACAAGTGGAAATTGACATGATCCCAACTTGTACATGACTGAAATGCATGCCGTGATGTAAACCTAGTCAGAATAGTATACTGGCCCTTGGAGAAATATACGGGAACAGATGACATGCTTCCAAACAAATGCTTTACAAATAGCTTCCACCAAGGGCGTCCAACCGCAAGCTCTGCGGAGTATTCAGATTCGCAAAGTTTGTGAGTTTCAGCCGAACTGTCGACTGCTGCAGTGACGGTGAGGAAACGCAGGCGCATTGAAGAAGTAATCTGACGGATCGCCAAGCCTCAACTCGTCAAATTTGACGACAACACGGATACTTCATGTGGTCAGGTTGAGTCGCAAGACGTCAGGACATGACAATTATCACGACTTCGTAGCGAGACGCTAGGAAAGTATTATGTTCTGTCAGTTTACGTGGTATAGGCCTAAGTCTTGGATTTAATTCTACCTCTGGGGCAAGATATGTTCGTTCTTTCCTTTAAAACCCTTGGAATAAAATCTGGATATTGAGGGCTTCATTTCTGTCGTGTAGTCATGCACAAAGACGTGGAGAAAGAACAGGGTGCGCTCATAATGATGTGCATAGCCACACGGCTTTATATAAATAGTAAAATGTGTATAGAATTCGATTCAATGGTTAAAATTGATCCCATTTTATGTATTTGTGCATTTAGTTGAGGGACTAGGGCCATTTCTGAAACCTTGGCTCGGCCTTGGCCTTGGTTTGTCGTAATTTTAAGTCCTCAGATGCGGCAAGATTTGGGGCACTGTTTTGGAACGTGTAATGTCAAAGTCTTGTACATGAACTCAGAGCCCGAGCCTGTTCATTTTATCAGAGTATAAAATCAAGGCTTTGGCAGTGGAACTGAGGATAGCTGGAGAAGAAGCCGAAGTCACCGGTGAAAGTCTGGGAAATGGATAAGATTGACCATGCGTGTGTCCGAATAGTCAGGACTTAATAAACCTTTTCGACATTCTCAATGCATTGTGGGTTTGGAGGCCAAACAAACCATGTAATTTATACACAAACCTATGGCACTGTGAACCAGTCCAAATATTAATTGATTTTATGCTAAATATCTGTCATGAGTTGAGCGATACCCTTTTCACATATCTTTGCATGGAACATAAGGAAAATAATAACCAGAAAAATCAATTTTAAATGGCAATAAAAATAAAGGAAATAATTGGGGAATCCCTCTCAGGGTACCAGTTACTGATGAATGCAAATTTCTGGAATTAGAACAGCTAATAATGTCACATTATTAGCCAATCAGAAGAGGATTTTTGCGAACATGTGACCAATGCGACCAATCACGTCCGTTCTAATGTGCTTGCTCTTCTAATGCCAGTTATGGCTGACGCAGTTCCCATGATGCTTTGAGAATGTCGAAAAGGTTTATTGTTTTAAAGGGAGGAAGCACTCATCCTCAAAAGGTTTGTGCTTATTCTGGAATTTAGACGTTCAGTAGTTATTGTGGCGATCAAAATGGCTGTCCGTGCAGAACCACACGGGGCCCGCTTTGTTTGTGCATGAGGAGGTGTGGGAGGCAGGCTGCAAGAGGGGATCAGTATGTCACATTCTAACAGAAATTGGAAGGACTAGGTATTTTCCATATACCCCATCCACTTATGTATTGTTGTCCTGTACACGACTATCGCTAGCTGCGTGCAACCAGTGGGTTATTTTCGAGCGCCTCTCTGTCAGCGCTTTCAAAGCAAGAATTCGCCGGGCGAAAAGAGGTAATGAGCCCCCATCAGTCAGTGGACTTCCGATTCACGTCCACATCTCACTTTTTGACCTGTCAACATCGGCTTCAGCACTGGCTGAACTCTGTATACACTTTGCGATATAATATCTAGCCTGGTGATCGGCTCTCGACGGTTCTTACCACGCGGAGGCAAGAGGGAGTGGCCTGCCCCAAGCTAGCGAGGTGTCAATCGTAGTCTCCAATCCAGATTGATAAGGATATAATTTTTTTTTCTCTCTCTCTCTCTCTCTTTTCACTCGCAGTATTAAAGCTTTGGATTGGGTATTACCGTGAATTGCCTGGGGCTGTATACTAGGCTGCTTCGGGCGAGGGTTAGGCCTGGCACCGATCATCAATGGGCTTAGGGTACTTGCTTGGACTTGATCCTCAGCTGTTTACCAGCAGATTTTGAAAGTCACGTTCTTAGTCCTTTCTCTTTTACCAGACAGGTGAGGATGCCCAGCTTCCTTGGTGCACCAGGCTCGCAAGTGCAGGTGCGTGATCAGATCTCGGTATTATTGGGCGAATATTTTTCCGTGGTATTTAAACGCAACTTCTGAAAACGGAATTCTTCAGATCACGGACGGGCGCCAGGGAAGCTAGCGGAATGATCCACGGGGACATCTTGAAGATTTGATAGAGTTTCCTTCCTGAAGGCCTCATTTTCTTACAAGGTAGGTCGGTGATTTGCCCGTTCTTGTATCTCGTTAAAATGACTTCGTTTATCATGACCTTATGTTTTGGCCTTCAGTGAAAGTTTACCATGACACTGATTTTGCTTGCTAATTGAATCATTATACCGCGTTTACCACGTCTCAAGATACAGAGTAAGTTCACTTGCATGTTGAAAGGCTTCCTGTTTAGTGCGAATAGACCAATACAAATGTATCGACCCAAATGCAGGCCGGGCCTCGGCAGAGCTTGCCACAGGACCGCGAAAACCGGCGGGAGATTTTGCGAGGATTTTTACGGGACTGCAGGAGAAAAGAAATATTCACACGATTGAATTTAAATGGGAAAATTTGGGAAAGATAGTTGACATAAAATTAAATATAATGAAGAGATGGTCAAAGAAAAATGCCCAAAACAAGAAACAGAAGGAAGAGAATGGGAATTTACGAAGAGAGAACAACAAACAAACAAACAAACAAACAAACAAGAAACGTGTATTAAGGAAGAGAGGAAATAGAGAAAGAAATACCAATAAACGAAAGAAAAAGTAAATATTAACCGGGAAAATGGTAAATGGTAAAAAAAGGTAAACAAAAAATCTAGACAGCTTTCAATCGTAGGTTTATCAGCTGTGCGTATCTGAAAGGCCAAACCAATTGACCCTAGGTATTACAGTACCTGCCACATCAAATCCACGGGCTTTAGACGTGAGCTCAGACATAGTATAGGCATCTGACGTCTGCGTTTATCGTAAACAGGCCCCGTGGATGCCTATTCTCCACCGCTATAGCTCTGGCGTCTCCCTCAAATTTCCCTTGTTTTTGTTGCGGTTGGGATGTTGCAAATTACACGGCGCGTTTAATTACCTTTTGTTAGCGCGTACCTTCGACAAAGAGAAATAATCGGAGTTTGATTTATTGCGGTGACTAACGGACTTAGCTTCAGTCTGGTTCCCTGACCTGAATCTTCCCTGGTGAGTCTCAAATCTTTGGTCAGGTTGTCACCACGGTTAAAAACTATCCGAAGTCATCAGTGGCAACAACGTTAAGAAAACATTCTCCCCAGATCTGGTCGGCAAAACACTGCAAGAGTAGGCCTATATAGGCATGACATTTTGCTGAGGTAAACTTCGTCTTATTAGAAATTCAAAATTTGAGAATCGAAAACAGGCATGACAGGCAATTGTTAAATAGCACGGCGACCATCAACGATAACATCTGAAAGGATGGCTTTTGTAGTGGTCAAAAATACAATTGACCAGTTTCAATCTGAAGGCTTACTGTTTATAAAGATAGTATCATCTTCGAGAAAATTCCTTCAAAAATGTTGTGGCTTACTTCGATGTCAACAATCGAAATTTAATTATGAACGTGCAACAGAATCACTCTGTTAAAGAACTTTTTTCACTATTTCTATTAACCCGAATGGCGGATTGAGCTCAAACTTTCACATGTTTGTTATTTCCTGCACATGTTGAATCCCACAAAGTATGAACACTGCCAGCCCTACCAATGCTGCATCATATCTTTAACGAAAACGACATTGTAACATTTCGGATATTTTCGGAAACGAGAGGAATTCCTCCCGTGTTCGTCCGGTGACATTGGCGGCTACTCGACCTATGCGAATCGTCAAATTCGTCAGGTCTGGTAACCTATAATATACGCTTTGGCATATTGGTGTCTACTATAGAAACATCGTTTCTCTCTAGGCTGTTTCTCACTCGGTTTCATATTCAATGTCTGTTATTTTCCAATGTTAGATTTATATGAATGATATCATGTAGAATGCTGAGGAATTAACTAAATATCAGGTTAAAATGGTCACATTTTCTCAATCTGAAGTGCTTAAGCTAACGGAAGGTTTTTACTCAAATCCAATTTAATCTTGGAGCTGCGAGTTTCTTTGCGTCAAGCCGTTGTTCATGTAATAGAGTAACGTCGGCTTAAGGACGCCGATTCGAGTCTTTACAGTTCAGGTACGGTGCAAATTTAGTCAAAGACTAAATTTTGGACTAACTTTACCCGAACGCAGGCATATGGTTACGCTGGTTATGAGTAGTAACATTACTCGTACTAAACTGTGACAAATGAAGTGGACACCAGTGACACCATAGTTCGACTAGCTATTTTCGCACTTCGTTTTTTTATATGGCGCAGGTGTAAGATACGCCACTTAACCAATTCCTTCCATTCGAACATGCTCATTGGTCCAAAGTTTTGACTAATTACCCGCAGCTCACAAGTGTACTCCCCCAAACACACGTCGGTTTAATATTTTCTGGAATTGTTCTTGTGACGAAGATGTGTTTATGCGAGTAGAAAAGCATGGTTGCCAGTCGATCAACAGTTTAGAAAACATTACAAAAATCTGCGTAGGCTTACATAGACCCAGGCCTGCGTGCGCGGCCGCGAGAAGGACAAAAATGAGCATTTCAATAACACCGTGTTTGCCAAAAGTCAAAAGTTCACCAAGAATGCAGTAGGCGTCTGGGTTTGTAGCAAGTGAGAATTAGTGAACTCTGGAAGATAAATGGGTCGGCGTCAAACCTCCGTATTTTATACCACACCACACCACACCGTACCGTGACGTGACAGCTTGACACACGCACCTTGTCAACGGGGAAGGCCCGGTAAATATTGCGGTCGGAGCCCGTGGTGTGGGAAGCTTGAGCGCCCTGCACACGGTGATGCTGACAAATTGGGCGCGTTTTAATCAGGGAACGGGCTGTAAAGGGTGATGTAAATCTATCGCAGGAACACCGACAAAATGTATAATATTAGAAGCCTTCATGGTTACAAAGTTTGCGCTGAAGCAAAGGCGGCTCACACCCCTTCCCCCCCCCCAAAAAAAAATAATATATAAATATTAAACAAATGAACACGTAAATTTTAACTGCCGTTGTTTTTCGGTCACTTTATATTGCAGTTATAACAGTTTTGCATGCTTGCGGCGATGCGGTTGATTAATTTTAAGTCAACATTTTCAATTTTACTAATAAGAAGCCCCATCTCAAAAAAGCAAACATGAAAGTTGCCAGTTAAATTTAAGGTATTTTTAATATGATTTCATCCCTTGTGAAGGGTAAAAGGCAATCTCCAATTTATTTGGCGTCTTCGGTGAATCTGTCATCTAATTGTAATCACTTATTTTGGAAATAGAGGTATTTTTGAATTTTTGTGTCTGATGTCTAAGTTTGGACTGATATGAATGACAGCGATTGACAACAATCGATGTAACCTCTTAGTTCTTGGTGATTTTTTTCTCAAATGGTACCTTCCACATGTTTCAAATCGTATCTACCCACACGCGATGTACTTGAATGATCTAAGATGATTCAATTGAGAGAATGTCCTCATTCATATCATCTCAAGTATCAAATAATACCAATCATAGTTACGTCTTAGACATAGAATCCGGCATTTTTTATGATGTGCACGGTGTGTTATGGCTTTCAGTCATATATATTATTATAGTTTAATTTCATTTTGTTTTCTACAAAGCTGTCTGTTCAATTTTGTCCTCGACCCATCATCTTTCGCCCTTGGCCTTGCAACGTATACCCGACCCTTCTGTCAAGCTCCGATGCGCGTCGATACCCCTCAGTAAAGAACCGTGATTAGCCCGTCTCTTCGGGCGTATTCATGATAAAGCCCCCGAACGACAAACTGTGCCCACGGGGTCTGTCTTCACTCATCGCCTGCCCAGCCGATTTTGCTTCGTCTGGCCACAAATACTAGCCCTTATAAGCATTACCGACGATGGGTCATTTGGGAGACATTGCCATAGACGCGTGCACAAAATGTTTTCAACTTTCATGAAGCCTAACCCCACTTTCCCTTATCCTACCCCCACGAATTTTGGTATATTTATGTTTTGGACCATTCTCTATCGATACAACTCACTTTCGACAGTATAATTCTGCCTCTAAATAGGAGCTGTGACAATAAGGAGACACTGAAATGTCTCCCTAATTCCACTTGTCTCCCTAAGGTATACAAAATGACGACAAAGTACTTTTGTTATTATATCCAACAGTATAACAGCTGATGAACTGTATAGAGGAGTCATGTTGGCGTAGTGCTCCGTTTCTCGCATTCCATCTCTGCGATCCGGGTTCGAATCTCGCCTGGACCAACACGTGGATTGGGGTTTTCGGTCCATGCTTTATTCCGCGGGTTTCCCCCAGAAAATCATTCCGGGGTTGCCTCCCACCCCGAAAACAGACAATTTATTTTATCTTATTTTAGCTGGTTTCGGTACCGTCTGCACGTCTTGAGGCGTCTTTGGTTGCAGAGCAAGAGGCAAGCAAAACTGCTGTTGACGTCACTGAGCCATAAAGGGTATTTTCGTACACGCCCAATTATTTTGTCTGTCCCAAGTCACGATAAAGTACTAAAAATTAAATAAATCTTTATTTCTCATGCATTTCGTCATTGTTTCAGAATGGTAGCATTTTCCCCCTTATAAATTTATTCGATCTTGTCATTATTACTCCTTTCAAGGGACACATTGCATCGGAGACCGCCCAATTGGGCTACAAAAGGCGCTCGTCCTCAAATTCCTATGGTTGGAAAGATCATTCAAAAGTAGAATATAATAAAGTACACGATCATCCTTTCCTAAGGGACGCTAGACTGGTTCGGAAAAGTCGGACCGCTGGAAAATTTGACAATTCAGAGTGGCGCCCTTTGGCTACGTGTACCGGTTGCACTATGTGCGGCGCCAGTCTAAATGTCGGTTTTCCCCGCATTTCTCCGTAAATATTACATATGATGGCTTACGTTTTACACTCAGACCTCATAAATACATCAGGTAACTAACCGAATATTATATTTGTAGAATATGAGGGCAGTACGTGCCTTTTAAAGTAAAAAAAAATTGTATTCGCCATCCCGATCGATATATAGTAACCTGACACGTGTGACACAGACTTATAATTTGGGGTCATTATTGTTTTTGCAATTTCCATAAATTCCCCAAACAAAAACTTCAAGGCGAATTTTTCCGCGGGATTACCGAACTGGCGCTGCTGACAATAAACAATGATCAGCGTGAACTTGTGGCCTGTCGACACGGGCTTAGATATGGCTGTGGCTCCTGATATACCATCCTTCGTCACCGCTCACACACGGGTAGCTTACTATAGCACGGGTTAGAGCCTACACACACACAAATACACTCTTAGAGCTATAAAGAAGTACTTGACATTGCTCATTGCTGTGGTTTAATAAACATTATATTCCGGTATACATGTTGGCTCGATGAATGAATGAATGTGCTGCTAAGTGGAAATATTTTCCCCAAAGGCACCCAGAAAGCGTTGAGCATACTCTGCTACTGGGACCAATTTCATAGAGCTGCTTATAATAAGCAAAATAAATGCCTAAGCACAAAAAACATTGCTTAGTAAAATCAAGTTACCAGCTAATTTACTCTATGTGATTGTCAGGCTAAGCAAACGACAGCTAAATACCAGTCACATGCAATATATATCACATGGATTTTTTGGCTGGTAAGCTGGTTTTTACCGTAAGCAATATTTGTGGTGCTTAAGCAAGTTTTTGTGCTTAAGCAGCTCTACGAAATCGGCCCCTGGGTAAAAATATTTCTTAGCAAGTACGCGCTGAACTACGGTGCGAACCAGTCACAGCAGTACGGAACACAGCACGTGCAATTTTGGCTACACAGTAACCTCTTTTGGTAAGCTAATCTTGTCTATGCCGAGTAAACTTTTGTGCTTAACAGCTCTTTGCAATTGGGCCTAAGCTATAGAGGGATTGGGTTTGGGGAGGGGAAATAATCCAAGTTGACACAATGAAAGCTATATCTCAATACAGCCCTCCACTCGTGAAGATACAGTTTCTAACCGTTACGGTTAAACGCCTCTATCCAGTGGCCGGCCCTAATAAGTTGACAAGTAAGTGTGAAGCATGTCACTCTAATTGCAATGAGGCAGTCCTTCGTTCACCGTATTAATTCTGCTATATAATCTGTTCGTAGAAAATATACAATTTTGCTGAAATAGTGAAGCCACGATTCGTTCATGTTCAACATTACGTATCGCTTGATGTCAAATGGTTTAACACATGGGAGGAAACCTTGCCAAAATGAGAAGCCTACGCTGTCTCAGTGGTGAAAATAATCACCCAATTTCATAATGGTTGATTTTCAAAACGACAGAGGCCTGGGAAACCACCCCCCCCCCCCCCCCGATCCATCCTTGAACCATATCATATAAAGTCGCAGATTTGTTGAATCAGTTTGATCCGCTTAAATTAGTCACACATTCCTCCGAAACATTTCGGAGAAGTTTGGACAAGTACAGGCTATAGGCTGTTGCTCCAAACAATTGAGAAGGACTCTTGAAATTTAGACCAAAGGTTGAGTATGTGGGTCAGGCCCCGTAAATCAGAGGAAATCCCAGGCCTTAAAGTCCTCCAACTCGCCGAGTGAACGGGGCCCATTCCGGTATGTTTGGCCATGAGATTCACGGGATCCTCCGATTAAAAAAAAGAGCACCGCATACCCGCGTGGAATGTTCACTTTTCGCCCCCTGAAAACAATCGCGATTGTCTTCGGGAAACCCACACCCCTCTTCAGATTTTTTGACAGATTTCACAACTTGGAGGATTTAGTTCAACGGTTCAAGAAAGTCGGTCACGGGCTTAAGACTGAAACGAACGATTGTGAATTCCGGCACACCCTGTGCCTCTGTAACTCTTCAATGTGTCACACTTAAATTTACAAGGGGCATGTGACCCTCCCCCCCCCCGCACAAACACTTTTCTGTCATTTTCATGTAGGAAGAAAATAGAGAAGAAATAATTAATGCTTCTGGACAAAGTTCTTTGCAAACCCATTGGTGAGCCACCCACCCGCACCCATGTTTGTTTATGGTGCAAACAGAGGACTCCCTGTGTCCTTCTGATGACTTCTTGTTGTTTATACTTAAAATGTTTGCAGTTCCTCTTAATATTTGATTGTTTTTACATGAATGTACATGTTCAACCGAGGACAGCGTGACAACCATAGACCTATTGGCCTCTCGTGAATTTTGCCCTCTGTCCTCAGTCTACATTATAAACATCTCCACCATTAGAGAGCTTATAAGTCCGGTTCCGTTGGAGTACACTACCAAATTAGATATGTTATTTCTATTTTTCCCCTGATAAACGAAATCTTCCTGGGTAAGGGGGGGGGAAGCCCATTGATTTTTTTCCATAATTACGCGGTGCTCGTAGAAAGGCCAGGTCCGAGTTTAATCACAGTCTTTGCCAATCAGTCTTTGCTGATTTCGTTCACATGCGCCGCCTTATTCAAGGCGCTGGTGACGGCTAATTTCCCTGATTATCTCATTGGAAAAATTGTCCATTACCTGTGACACGGGGTCAGCACTTCCGCATTTGAACGACGCGTGCGCAAGTAGCAAGGTCATGGTCTGCCCACAGTGCTTTGTGTTTCCTTAATTAACAAGTTTTTGTTAATTTGTTTTTCTGATTGAAGAGATTAGCCTCCACCAGCGCCCTTGAAAAGGTCGCTGGATACGAGCGAGCCGGCCGATGATAGGTTATTGGTATGCTGCCCTCTCTTGTTGATTCTTTGAAATTCGGCCAAAGAAGATTGAAAAAGTTACGCCGATCATGTGGATTTCATTTTAAGTGTCAGCAGGCAAAAATGGATATAGGCCTATCAGTAGAATGTGCTTCCCTACATATTTAAACCTGTAGTTCACAGGTTCATAAATATTCTCCTTTTTTGCATAAACCATGTAAATAGTCAGAGCATGAAGGAAACAAGTGGTCAGATTGATTATCATATCGTTGATTTTAAAAATGGCTACAGAGTTTGCTCTGAACATTTGGATCCAAAATGACGTCACGCTGAGGATACTCCAACCTATTATTGCTCTGTGTGCTATTGCTCTGCATCAAAGTCATTGCCTTTAGGAAACATCATTTTTAGCAAAACTTCCAAACTTAAGAAAACTGCAGCCCGGTCCGGGGGAGGGGGCGGGGTCGGGGGAAATGGCGGGGGAGGTTGGAAAAAAGGCGCATTACCTGCACACCAGACTATCTCCTTCACCGTACACGTTCCCACGCCCACGGTTATGGAAGAGTAATCCCCGGTTGCGTGTCCCAAACACAGCCACCAGTTTCTTTAGACGTGACCAATACAAGGAGTTTGCCATAAAAGAAATTCAAGGTTGTTTAGAGACACCGATGCCTGCTGTATCGTTGGTGACAAGTTAGATTAAGAGAAGAAAAGATCTCCTTCGGGCCGTTCCAGATTGCGTGGGAAGGCAGAGCAAATCACACAGTCCCGTTGTGGATCGCCCGCCTGAGAGATAGCCAGCTATAAATAGACGTTTTCGTTTTATTCGAGACAGCGCCCCGTCGCGTCTCAGGTGAAACTGACGCTCAAATGAAACACTTTTAAAGGGCCTGTTTGTTTCGCAGGAATCCGGATCGCGATCAGTGATTTAGTTACCTCTTGTGCTGACAATTTTTAGGGCGTACCGCTGATCATTTCGTACCTTTATGTCATCAATCATTACGTCAGTCTCTTGAATTGCTCTTCTGAAACTGTATGTAGCTCGGTACTACCTGCTAGTGCATGTATACTTCACACTGTCATCCCCAACTTACCTGACTTCATCACCTCCGAACGCCACTTCGTTCGAGAGGGTTTGCCGAAAACTTGTCAGGGGATGTCTTGGTTATTGACAAGATGCATCACAACTGGCGTGCCATGTTCCGCTAAGAGAAATCAGATATAAAAAGTCCCCATTTTGTGGTTTCCCTGGGCCCGGGTCATTCTGGTTTAGAATCTGGCCTTTTCTTCCCGGGTTCTCGCTTCCCACTCTGGGGCCTGCCATGGCCTCTAATTAGCCAAGTGTTTATTTGTTTATGTTTGTGTTTGCACTCACGCGATTCCTGTCTCGTCACCCCTCGAGCGTTTTAATTTGTCCATCTATTCACGCGCCTGAACTGCTTTGGGATTGACCGAGGCCAACTGCATGTTATAGACCTGTTTTCACCTGCGGGGCCGTATCACAGCCCAGAGATTTTCTCGAAGGCGGTTCCCACGTGTCCTGCCATCATTCACGAAATAATTACCATCTTTTTTGAGTGAGCCACACCAAGGCCCACAACAAGACTGGGTCGGATTGGTCTAATTGAATAGAGCAAACCGGTTTTGATGCTTCGAGCACGTTAGTATACACTCACTGCCATTTTCTGTTTGGCTCAGAACCGCAATTCACCTGTCTAAGTTGTTCTGTTCACCCTATTGCACGCACTGCGAATAGTGGCCAATTTGCAATTTGCCTTTCGAGTAATGTTTGTGCAGTTGACTGATTTCTATTACCCTTTCCCTTGCATCCTTTGCAGGATAAATGATAACACGAAGAAGCGAAAGGGGGTCTTGGATACATTCGTAGACGAGCGCCATCAACTGAAGACCATCGACCCAAGTGCAAGAGGTCTACCATAGATATTCGTAGATGCCCCTCGAATTGTCTCGACATCGACAGGACCTGTCCGCGGGCACCTCTTCATAGAGTCTCGGAGTAGCCTTTGGACGAGCCAACGACACACAACATCTTGGTATGTGCATCTCATTCGAGACGGCTTCCAACGTTTTTCTGTACCGCCAAGCCACCTAGCCAAGTAACTCTTGGAAGTTATTCTGAACGTTCGCAACGAAGAACTCAGTCTAGTTTTAGGAATTATTTCTTGCGAACGTCACAAGTGTCTTTAAGTGTTCACCGAGGTAGACAAGTATGCACGAGAGTAGCAGGAGTAAGGTGCTGATCGCATGTACGGTGTTGCTGGGTTGCTTTGGTTTCGCGCGGACTACCCCCGTTCCACTGCTAGCGTCTTCCTCGGCTGCTCCGCCGTCTTCCTCGGCTGCTCCGCCGTCTTCCTCGGCTGCTCCGCCGTCTATCGCAGCGTCATCCCCCGCCACTGAGCTCTTAGAACCCGACGAGGCCACGGAACTACAGAGTACATCGCGTTCGGAGTCGGTTCTTTCCTACGATGCTAAGGTAGGCAACGGATGAAATCAGTTCCTTCCATGGTAGGGTGGCTGTGTATAGCATTAATTTATTTACACATACAGACATCAAGATGGGGGGAAATCATAATTATTTGTGGCTTTCTTGCATTTATTCGATTTCATCACTTGTCAGTCAATTGTTATAAGTTTATTAATCAAGACAATTAGCAAGTTCTCGCAAGAATCTGCCTGGTATTTTACATGAATGTACCAATATTTAGCACCCACTCATATCATCATTCATTTTTAGATCTGTCATGTCAAGCTATTTCAAACTCAGTTATAAGCCAACGAAAACCATGATTCAAATATAGAAAAGAAATGAATAAGTGTTTGGATGATTTGCAGTAAAACCATGAAGTAAAAAACAAATGCATAATCTATCTCAATCAAATTAATGATAATTGATGTCAATGTCAATCAAAGATTCTACAGGTACGGTACGCGACCCGATACGATTTTGTATGTTTATCATTCGAAAGCAAAGTGTCAGTTTAGTTATTAAACCCTATACGAAGGCGCCAGAGATTATACGAGGCAAGCCTATAGATTCATCACACGGTAGGCATTAAAGTTGCCTTGGTGGGTCAAAACGCTTGGTTAGGTCGCGATAATAAGACACCTAATCACGTAGCTTCTGGTTGAGCCCCTCACAATCGCCGAATCTGACTGGACACTCTTCCCAGACCTCACCGTTGACAAGCTGGACAATGCACCAACGAGGCGGACGCCTCTTTGAATTGAACAAATCAAATACCGGAAGGGTTTCTCTATAAGCAGTGTTTGCCCAACATGCTGCCCGGCCCGACTTAGTCTTTATACATGTACATTGTACACATCTGCCCGTTATACGTTACTGCATGCACAGTGTAAACTCACCCGCCGCCAAATACGCGTCTGCACTTGTACTTGTGTTCGAAAGTTTGCGTGTGGATAGTGCAATTTTTTGCGGATACCCAATGTAAATCACTCTAAAAAAAAAAAAGAATAATGTGTTTCTGTGTTGCGAAGAACCAGATTTATAGTTGGACGTTTCGAGCAGAACGATGACGGCCAGTACATACCGACCGAAAAGTAGCGTTAATTCTTCTGGTTCTTCTACAAGCCACACTTCACTATTTATTTTTTAGCGCTAGTCACTTCAACTTACCTGCCTTAGATTGTTTTTGGACGACTTGATCAGCAACCTTTTCAAAATTAAAAAGATTTCACCGTGTGTAAATTGCACACGAATGATCGCAACGTAGGTTGTTTACTTAGCATTGAACCTCGCTTTCAAACCCGGAAATGCGCAGATAGGTGCTATATTTTGTCAATGTGTTTCTTCTATTGAAATGAATGTCATATAGAAGTTCACGTGATGCAGATGCCCATGCATCCGAACTGTATTAGCACAGTTGCGAATCTAGGGAGTAATTGTAAAATGTTCATGAGCCGGAACATGCTGTCATCAAAGTGGTGTTTCCGTAGAGTTGTGTACAAAACAATTTTTACATTTTATGAAGAAAGTTCCGTTTTAGTTGATTTCCATATTAAGTATCTTTAGTTGATTTCCATATAAATAATTATGGTACGTACCTCGTATGCAGTTTATTTCTGACCACCATACCGTCTGTCGATTTTTATTGCAGACATTTCTCCAGAATTATGGCTACATGCCGACCTACAATCCATCGAAAGGCAAGTGGGAGTTCACGGACAGATCTACTACGCCGCGGCAGGACGCCTTGCCCCCCACGCCGGCATCCCTGGATGTCAAGAGCGCCGGGCAAGCCGACTCTTCTTCCAAAAATTTCTCGCCCAAGACCGCCGACGTGAACGATTCCCTGGCCATGGAGGAGCAGACCAAGTTTGAACAGGCCCTGGAGAACTTCCAGCGGCGGTACAAGCTTCAGGTGACCGGCTCCATCGATGAACAGACGCTGAGATTCATGCAGCAGCCGCGGTGCGGCGTGCCCGACTACGCGAGCAAATTGGACGAGAAGGGGGAGATCAAGAAGGACACGCAGAGTGAGTTGGTACGTAAGAGCACTGCCAAAGAAGCAATCAACGACAGCGGAGCTCTCGGTGGAACACTGGGTAGCAAATCAGCCTCTGTAACTATAGGAAGATCGACAGTTTCCTCACCCGTTGCAAAGGTTGGAATGAGGACTCAGGATACCTTATCCCAGCAGGCTTCTAAGGCCTCGGAACCGATATCCGTTTCGGATTTGCTTCTACGTACAATTAAACCCAAACTTGACAGCCAAGCAAGTCCGAACGGCACGCAAGCAAGAAGCACCTTTAAAACGATGGAGTTTACGGAAATCGTCACAGAGATAGTGACAGTAGAGGATGAAGAACTGGCGACAACGACCGGTCCTGTCCCAGCGACAGTCCTCACGACAGCGACCACGCCACTCATGAGCAGTGGCGATCTTCCTCGTAGTAAAAGGAACGCAAACAATGTCCTAAATGATTATGGCTCGAGGGTCAGGACCAAACGGCAGTCATACTATGACAGTATGTCCAATGGCAGTGACGTAGCCATCAGCAGGGAACGGATCACGTGGCGGATCCTATCTACCTACCGTTCTCGCCATTTTTCGGAAAACGACCTCAGGAGCCAAATCAGCCAGGCCTTCCGGAAGTGGGCCGAAGTGCTTCCGGTGACGTTTGTCGAAATGCCCACGGGCGACCTTCTGAAAGTGAACATACAAATAGCTTTCTTAGATAGCAGTGAGTATAATGAAGTTTGTAGGCCTACATGTGGATACCCTGCACGATATGGGGGAAAAGGGTACCCCCCTCCCCCTTTTTATCCCTATACCCCAAGCACACTCCAGATTATTGTTATCTAACACATCCCCCTAGATTTCTGAATAGAATTCCTAAGATTCCAGGAACACAATGACCAACACAAAAGAGGGGGGTCCCTTTTCCCCCCATGTCGTGCTTCATATGTACATGTGCATACGTCAAAGCAATTAGGTGACCCCCAAATACACTGTTGTCAACACCGCATCGTACACACCTGTACAAATGTGGGTTGTATGAAGAAAATGTGGGTTGTATGAAGAAAATGTGGGTTGTATGAAGAAAGTGCCTTCTCAAACTAACTTCAGCTTTTGTGTTCATAAGTATTTGCTCAAACCACTTTTGGTCATCATTCGGTCAAGTGGTAAGGTGTTGCTCGTACGACATGGGGACGAGGTTAACCTTTTTTCCCAGAGCTCATTGCAAAAATGGCGCATAATAGGGCAATTTTAGTGGGCTAAAGTAAATTGTTCCCGAACAAGATGAGTTGAGTGTTGAGTGTTTCAAATGTTGAGGAACTTTTTACAATATGCTTGTCTTAGATGTCTTAGTGTGTGCATTTTCTCTTGGCAAAAGTCTGTCTTTGTTCTGCGTTGAGTTTCGTGTATTTATCCTGTTATTAAACACAGCAACTTTCACAACAGGGGTCTTATTTCCCAAACATCAACCCCTACTTTTCTGTTACCTCGCGTTCTAATTCTGTACACAGCCAACAGCAATCACTTCAACTTCGCGTTTTCGAGCGGGGAGCTGGCGCGGACCGTGCGCTCTCAGTCCCACGACGACATGCAGTTCAACGACGACATCCAGTGGACGTATAACTCGAACCAGGGCAAGAATCTGATCAAGGTGGCCGTTCATGAAATCGCTCACGTTCTGGGCCTGTGGCACAGTGACAACGATGACTCCATCATGTACCCCGTCTACATCCCCTTCACGACTTCGGACAACTTCCGGGTGACCATCGACAACGAGAGTCTTCAAAGAGCTCAGGCCATTCACGGTAAACTCTTCGTCGTCATTTTGGTCGGTGGGGAGGGGGAGGGGGGTGGACGTAATCAGTTGATCAGTCCCTAAGAAGGTTGATCTCGAAGCTAGTTAAACCAGGAGCCAATTTTATGACGTTAAGGTAGCACCAACAAGTTTTGGTTCGGAAAATTAGCTTACCAGCCCAAACTCCATGTGATTTTCATGCTAAGCAAACAACAGCCGAATACCAGTCACAAGCAGTACATGTATACGTCACATGAAAATTTGGTTGTTTTGAAAGATTTTTCACGCTAAGAATTTTGTGTGATGAGCAGGTCAATGAAATCGGTACCCAGTCCCTCGATTTCTTGTTGAATATGCTGTCTCGACTGTTTAATAGGAGGATCTGACGTTTCGATCTATAGCTGAGTCTTTGAGAGAAATTGTGTTATTCAGGTCAGTCTAGTTGGCAAGCAGTCTGTAGAAGTATATTACAGTAAAATACAGCGTGATACAACAGTGAGAGCCGGTCGACCAATCATGCTAGTGCATTTCTGTAACTCTTGCTATCACCCGAGGTGTATAATAATATAATCGCATCTAATTTGCCCTACGAATTCGTGCAGGAGCCGCGTCGTTGGTGACTTGCGTGTCGTCATAGACACATGCACAGTACAGCCTGCGGTCTCATAGACTTTGCGTGTATGAGAGTTTCGTCAAGGAAAACTGTCACGTGACTAAATCGGCACAACGACTTCAAGAACAACGCTGACTAAATCGGCACAACGACTTCAAGAACAACGCTAAGTGCGAAGCCCCGTCTGCGATGCAACGCGGCTAAAAATAATAATAAAGTTGCGCGCATCAGGCCTACGTCTACGGGCCATGCAGAAGTGCTTGAGCCTCATCGAGGTGCTTCGGGCAAGTAGTGGTGATATCATGGAGGATGGAACACTCCTCCATGATGATATGTAGGCTACATGTACACCTCAAGTGATGGTCAGAACTACTAAATGATAGGAGGCTCAGGAAGATCAACCCGCTGTCAGTGTTACATCCTCCACGTGAGGTACATACAGTAGGCCTACGTGATTGATATCTTAGTCATTTTACCTACCGTAGGCCTACCTCATGCACTTCAATGAGGCAGTTTCACATTCCGCGGCCATCTTGAATGCAGCGCCACAGCGCGCGCAGAGGGTACCGGAAGATGCTAAAAAAGTAGTGCAGCCCACAGAGGGCGCTCTACCTAAGTGCAAGAGAAATGTTCATGCTTCTGGGACAAATTGCGACCAGTACGTGCACAAAGTGCAGACGCTGTTCTGTGGTTCTTAAAAGACCCATTGAATCTGTTTTTATTTTCTTTATGCAGGCGTTTGCGCAGGTTCCTTTGACACCATCTTGGACTGGGTCCGGACGGTAGGCAACAGGAGGAAGTATAGCTCCGTGTTCTTCCGCGGTGACGCGGTCTGGGTTTACGAGAACACGAACGTGAGGGTGAAGTACGGGGATCCGCGCCCCATCACCGACATGTGGACCGTCGACATGCCGGCAAACCTAGACGCAGCACTGCAGATCCGTCCGCGGTCCAGTACCGTGGACAACTTGTATTTCTTCAAAGGTAAGCATGGGCTCCAATGTCAAAAAGTTTGGCCGAGCGCAGAATATAAGTTTGCCTTTACAGGTTGCTAGCCCCAAAGTAATGACATGTGAGGTGAATTGCTTGTGACATGGTATCCTGTAAGAAAACGGGAGGGTGGCACCTCACGCATCCCTACACTACATTTAATGGCAATTTCTATAGTGACAGGCTCTCGACCAATTGGAACGGCTGTTAATCAATGCGTATTCCTTCGCAGGTAGCAGATACTACCAATACGATAACGTGAACCACGTAGTCATGAACAGTAACGGGCGGCTGATCTCCGATGGCTGGCCTGCCAAGCCCGGCTTCCCCCGTATACCTAACAACATCGACACGGCGTACTACGACAAAAGGGATGGCAATGTTTATTTCTTCAAGGGGAGCCAGGTAAAATCAACTTAATCACTCCTCTCTTGTTCACATGGTTTATAATGTCAGAGTGATTTTTCAGTCACGTTTCAAGAAAATAAAATGGAAATTTGGAATGTAACTTTAGCATGCAGTGACATGGAGTTGAAGTCGTGCAGAATTATCAACTCTTTTTACAAACACGTTCATTTGTAGCCATCGTTTTTGATTAGTCTCTTTCCATCAGATTGTGGGTTCTGGTTTTTCATGGATCGCTTAATTCGAGCTATATTGTAGAATATTGATTTTCAGCCAAGATTATTAATTTGTACTGAAAAGTAACCACAGGCCCTCCCCCCCCCCCCCCCCCAAAAAAAGTAAATAAAGAAAGAAAATTGACAGTAAAAAATGCTGGTATTGACTGTGTCTACGAATAATTGTAAGATAACTACAGAAGGACTGGTATTTTTTCGGCGTTACACAGAAAATACGATCCAGATAAGACACAGTAAATGTTCATTCGGCTTCGGCTCTTCATAATACGCAGACGAGAGTGATGTAGTGATGTAGTGGTTTAGTGGAACTTTTCAAGTCGCAAACTCGGGGGCACTTATTACTTTTTTTAATCTGAATTTTTCCCCACTCGCCGATTTGGAGACATCCTGACAGAACCGTATATCGTTTGGTCAATAGGTGTATGCTTACGACATGCTAGCCGGCGGCTGTTGTCTGGAAAACTACCCAATGGCTATCAGTACAGCCTACCCCTACCGGTACGGGAGCGGCGGACTGCCCAGCAACATCGACGCCGCATACTACTCCATCCATAGCCGGAAGCTGTACTTTTTCAAAGGTGATAACTTTTGGGAAAACGAGACGTACAACCCCACGGCAAATACAGTGGTAAACAGGGTGGGGAATTCCCAAACATGGAACGAGCACTGGAACAATATTTGCGATGTGTGGTAAAACGCTATAGATGGAAGTCTGCACATGGGTGTGGTATGTGCGCGCGTTTAGCAGTCCTATAGTACCACATTGGGTGAGTTCGATTAGCTTACGCGTGTGTCAAACTTGCACGAGACCGTTCGGTTAGTCATCACGACGTGAGGCTCGTGTCTACTCAGGTGTCAACCACCACTACCGGTACCCCAGCTAGCGAGCGGTCTCTAGTGGTTGCAAGGGTGTAATGACGTCACTGGCTAGCTGAAAACGTAAACATGGCGGGGAACTCGAATTCGACGTAAGAAAATGTAAAGATTGTGACACAAATTGGAAAGTAAATAGTGTATTTTCCTGACATTGACAACAGTTGGCGACTACAGACTGTGTGCAAATTGTGAATTATATTCGATCGACGTCTCTCCATTTTGCCGGCAAATCAGAGCTGCAGACGACAGTGAGCCTGTGTTTACATTTTACACATTTTGAAGTTCCCACCCCATACGACCTTTGACCTCAATTTTCCCCAGAATGCATTTTGGGAAAAATTCGAATGCCAAGGCGAATACACCGCAGCGTTCGATTAGACTCATTTCGTAGCTTCCCCGCGGTGTAACCCCGTGTTTTGAGTGTAAGCTACTCGAACACACCCGTTATGGCGATTCCCACGTGACTTTTGTTTTCCGTTTGGAATTCCGTTAAGCCATATTCCGTTCAACTTGTGAATTTTCCGTTCAAGGTTTTTTGGCGGAGTTTTCCGTGCAAATCACTAATGAAATGCAATCTCCATAGTAAATATTATCGGGTAACAGCCAAGTCGCTAAAGTACGAGCTACAATGCCACCGAAACGCGCTGCAATGCCACAGAAACGCCATACGATACCACGGAAACGCGCTACAATACCACGGAGACGTGCTACTTTACTACGGAGACGCGCTACGTTACCACGGAAACGCGCTGCAATCCCACGGAAACGCGCTGCAATGCCACGAAAACGCAAATGCCACGGAAACGCGCTACATTGCCACGGAAACGCACTGCAAAGGGCGCGTGCATACCATACCACATTATAGGGATGAATAGTGCAATCAGCGAACACTGCCCAGTCCGTCAAAAGGGGAGGTTTTTTTGTGAATTACGAACAAAAAACGGGTAAGAAATTCTGCTAAAAACCGAATGTTTAAGGCGTACGAAGAACAGTATTAAAGTGTTTAATACTATACACGAGGCTGTGGGCTTGTTTACATGATATATTAGTCCGTCCATTAAGATTCTTTTCGTTTTACAAAATTGTTTTTTTACTTGTTTATGTTTGTAACATATTCTGCGATTTAAAAGGTTGGTTGAACATTCTGTACAGTAATATCAAGACCGTTTTATATAGAGATCATTTTAAGTCCAGAACTCCTCAGAAGAAGAAAAATGTATTTTGATTTTGTGCCATGTTGTCCACCCATATTCAACCTTGAGCTACACTCAGTGTCCTTGTTTTTTTTATTGACACAAGCTCCTCAACACGACAGCAATTTTGTGACACGAACTTCATTTTTAATTGTCTTCAATAGCCTCAGGATCTGTTGGGACCCAATGAATTTAATTAATCAAAGTTAATAGGAGCCATTTTCCTGTCCCCAATTATATATCAAAAGAGATCATTTCAACAAGAGTTGGAAGCTACGAATGTACACTTTATTTAATACTTCTTGCGCATTTTGTTGCGGTGATGAGTTTACGTCCCTGCAAAGTTCATAAAAATGCGTGTGTGCGTTGGTTTGCGGACCACTACGCATGTATGTGCATGCGCAAACCGTCGGTGGTATATAGGCCTACTCCCAGCACGGTTCTTGAAAGTCGCCACACCAGGTTTGCTCTCACACATGAATTATTATTGCATTATATCGACGACGCATACCATGTTATTATGCCGAGTAGCTAGCACCATGGAGGAAGGAATTCCTTCCTCCATGCTAGCACTAACATCCTAATAGAGGAACCTAACCCTATAGAACACAGCGAGTAAAATGTGATTTAGGCCTAACACTGACAACAAATAGAGCAGATATTTATCTCTCGAGTGATCCCATGCGTCTAGGTCCTGAAAATGTTCCTAGAAAATATTTGAAAGACCAGCTTGTCATTACAGTGTTTGACAAAATGACAATTACCAACGAAAGGTGTTTTCTAAATCAGTATTCGTAATGCAGCTTATGTGCCGACGGGTCATTTTGAATTCAGAACCCTTTGTAGAGATTACACTATGACGTCACGGTTTGTTACGTCAGTGATTTTTCTGTGCTTCGAAAGCAGGGAAGTAGTATGTCCACACAAAATGCACGTTTACTGGCACATTCATCGTACACATTCTATATTATCGGTCTCTTTCGTCTCACTTGCTCAGTTATTTATTTTTGATATAATAGTGTATATTTCCGTCCACGGTTGTCCGATAATATTTTACACCGCTTCGTTTGAATAGTATTAGAATATTTAATGATAGAAATAGATTATGTTAAAACAACAAAATCGTTGAAAAGTTTGTCGGGATAATAACAAAATTGGCTTAAGGCGAAAGGGCGATTTTATGAAAGATGTAAATAATGAATTGTAAACTTATTAACAAGTTTGTACAATCTAATACAAGCAATAAGAACATGTATTTATTTTTCTCTTTAATACCTATTAGAATAGAAGTAAACTAATAATATTGTACATAGTATCACCGTCTGCTGTTAAGCCTATTTGGCAATGAAGTCTGACAAACTTTTCAGCGATTTTACTTGCGGTATATTGTCCGACATTATGTATTTTAGAGAAAAGAAAATCGTGACGTTCATAATAGGACGAGTTTCGCTTTTTGACAATATCGTTTTTATTCAAACCAACTCAACGTAAATCATGAGTGTTTGAATAAACATTGAGTTTATTGAAAATGGTGATGGGACTGGATATCGACAAGTGACGTCATCATGACATTATCACGTGTAGGAGTATAATTCAGATTTTATTTTTTATTTGTTTGTAAATTCACATCACAGAAGTCTTTGATCGACAAGAGTGAATCGTAGTTCTAGTTTTCTGCTTGGCTCGACTTCAACACTCGTTTGATAGTTTTAGGCACTTTTAAGTTTTTTAACACTAACCCCAGTGACTGCATACACGTTGTATGTTTGTGATCATAAATTATTGTCAAGAAAATTTACGTTCGTTGAGTGTGAACGATTGTGGGAGTGACTACATTTTTTGTTAGAACTGAGGATCGAAAAATGTCCTCCATACACTTTTCTTAAATCGCACGGAAGTAATGTGTTTTAAAATTTATATACAATACGGTATTAGAAGAGATAGATAATCTTGTGGGTTTCAGTTTCCAATATAAACCGATTATTAAATTAATACAGAAATTGTGAGAAAACGTTGAAACTATAAATGCATAATGTAAACAAAGTATTTTTTGTAAAACTTAGTTATTTAAAAACTTAAGTTTTAAGTATTGAAAAGGAATGGTTCGCGGCAATGTATCCATTCTTTAAAGGCAGTAACAAGACTGAAAGTGTATTCCTATTTTCACATTATTGGAAGTGAGTTTTAGATTTGAAGTGTGATTTCATTTCAGGACCGGAGGGGGAAGGGGACTTATGACTCGTCTAACAAGGAAAGGTTTTTCGTATAATGATATCAAAAGTCTAGGTTCCGTTTCTTTTTCAGTCGATATTGTTTTGTGAGTGGTACTATCTTTCCAACTTGCCCGGGAAAAAATTGAGACCACACATCTGACGTCACGTGGTCACGTGTTGTTAAAGAATGTTCACATTTTGTGTTTTTTTTTCCCTCAGAATAAATTCAATATATCACATTTAACATTTGGCCCAAAACATTTTGTTTTTACTTTTATAGGCCTATATAAGAAATCCTTAAATGAAGCTTTATGTTGGCTTTTATGATAACAAACAATCGTTCTTACGTTTGTTTTTAGTATTTGAAGAAAATGGATACTTCAGCCAGTTTTAGTGTTTAACTACTGTGACGATGTAATCCTCTATGGTGTTAAAATTGTGATCTGAAAACCATTTATACCACTTTTCATATTTCACTACTTTTCCCGAGTGTGAAGGGTTTGTAAAAATGTATGAAAATCTGAATATAAATATTTTAAGTTTGTATTTCAGTAACAAGGCGAAGGTGTCGCCGATCGCTGTGCATTACAGTGACATAATTATCAATAATGCTTTGTGTGAAAGAACTGAGAAGAAAGTTACTTTATATAATTATATGCTGTATATACCCGTTGTATGTACTACAGACATAAGTGATTTAAATAAAGAATTAAAATGTTTCCTAAAATATAGATTTCGAGTTTTCATTGTTGGTATCTTATGAGTTATAACATCTAGCCAGTTTCCCTTGTGGATTGTTTGACGAGTTATAACATCGATAACAAAAAATACCCACCCTAAAAAAGTATTAAAAAATGTTGTAAACACTGTTTTTGGAGAATATCGACTCCTAAGCTTCTCTAGAATCAATGTCAAAGGAAATCTAGAAAATGTCATATTTGGCTAAAAATGTACAAAATTGGAAAAGGGTAATTCACACATTTTTGCAAATAAATGCCCCGCCCCGCCCCGTGAAGCAATTTTCATGAATAACTCAGTGGTTGCATTGATCAGCTAGCACTTAGGTTCTCAGTCTCTTTTTCCACTTAAATAAAAAAATATCCCAAAGATATCACAGTACAGAAAAATGGGTAGGCCTACAGGTGGATTCGAACTAGGAACCTTTTGATCCATAGCCCATCCAACTATACACTAGACTAGTAACAGCTCGATAACAGCCGTTCTTTAAAATGATTGAATGTAACTAGTTGACTAAATAATAGCAATGTTGTGACGTTCTGTTCTACAGTGCGAGTAAACAAAACTATACACTTTTAAAATTGGCCATAGTTTTATTCTGTAGCAATATAGATAAGATATTTTCATATGTACTTTTAGAGTACCTCTTCCTGCTTCTTTTGGTGACATTTTTACTGGATTAGTTTTCATGCATGACTGCACAGGAGATAATTAAAGGGGGTCGGGTGAAATCCGCGTTGCACCAACTGGTCAGGGCTGGATAAGAAAAAGACAATATAAAAGAACACAACCATTGTCTAACAAAGGGACAAAAAAGAATTGCATTAGCTTTTAAACTTCGTGTTTATATAAAACATTTAAATTAAATTAAAAAGGCAATTAAATTCCACGGTGTCTTAGTCCTCAACGTGGCCACCATCTCGTTCAATGCACAGCTGGGCTCGGCGCATCATTCCTGCAACTGCACGGCGAATCATCTGCAAATCACGGAGGTCATCCAGATTTGCCGAGGAGTAGTGAAAACCCGAGCTTTCAGATATCCCCTTAAAAGTAGTCAAGAGGGGTCAGATCAGGAGATCTTGGGGGCCACTCCACCGGTTGATTCAAGGCAATGACCAGTTGGCGCAACTCGGATTTCACCCGACCCCCTTAATTGTCTCCTGTGCAGTCATGCATAAAAACTAATCCAGAAAAAATGTCACCAAAAGAAGCAGGAAGAGTTACTCTAAAAGTACAAATGAAAATATCTTATCTATATTGCTACAGAATAAAACTATGGCCAATTTTAAAAGTATATAGGTTTTTTTTACTCACACTATTATAATGAATAAAAATACCTTTCTCATCAAAACTACTGAATTATTCATGATTATTGCTTTACCCACCTCGCGTCCCGTCCTTCAATTGATCAGTTAATCATCAATCCAACAATAAATTGTTCGATCACAGATCACACATATCGACAAAGAGAAGAAAAACATCACACATACTAGGTTCATGCTCCACTTTCCTTTATTAAACAAATGAAATAAGATTATCTGCACTTGGCATCAAATTGACGAGCCTCTTTTGCAACTTAAATCTGATTTTATTCCCTGCATTTCTTGGGACAATTGTAACCTCATAATTCAGTGTAATTCTCAAAAACAATCCTGTCTAAAAAGTGAAAAAAAAAATCGAGGTGACACATAAAAAAGATTGTTTGAATCAAAATTTCATGAAGCTCAAGTAAACAAAAAATCTGTTTAAAAAAGGTGATCATACCGCTAATGCCCACGAATGAGTCTGCATAAATTTACATAGTAATTCGACTTAATGTATATTCATAACCAATTGCAAGTTGACTGACTATGATAAGTCAAGAGGTAATCCAATATAATCGGTGGAGAATTTAAATTCAAAGTTAAAAGAACATCCAACTTATGAGATATTTAACTGAATGCTGGTAGAATCAAACTAAAACAATTTAAAAGTAAACCAATGAGTTGGATTGCACATTTGTTAATTATGAAATTGTATCCAACCGGAAAAAATCCTTGCAAAACATTTAAGTTTTGGTGTTGGGAAAGCAAAAAGAAATGTTCAAAAATATGAACTTCAACAGGGGTACTCATGACGGGAAGAGTGATGTCACAACAGATGTGGGACTTTTTCGGGAGGTGTTTTTTTAGGGCTGTGCACCCAAACCGGTTACCCGATACCCAAACCCCTAATGTCGGGAACCGGTTCCAGTTTATGGAATCGAGTACCCGTAACCAAGTTAACATATTACTTTCTCAGACAATTTTCAAATTTTCAAAATGAAAACCAGGGTACATGGAAAAACAAAAACAGACTAATGGTTATGGCGCTTGCCGAAAATGCAATTTACACCATAAAGCTATGGAGCTCACTGTACACACTTGCATCTTGCTGCATCGATGCACTGATGTGGTAGTATTAAAGATGATGTTGATTGCTGAGAGAAGTCTGCGTCATTTTGTAGTTTTATGTAGATTGCGTATAGTAAAATTAAACGGCTAATTATTTCTGCCATGAAATAACAAAAAACATTACTTTTGAGAGCTATTTTTATCAAAGATGTGGACGTGTGGACCTTTACAAACAATATGAACAGCAATTTTTGAAGTTAAATTTTTGGGATGCACTTTTTGAACGGGTACTGACAATTTGGGAGTCCGCCAACAGAGGGCAAGATAGCTCAGTTGGTAGAGCGCCGGTACGGTAACCCGGAGGTCGCAGGTTTGAATCCCGCTCCTGCCAGTTTCTTTGTTCACTTCGAAAATGTATTTAAATTTACCTAGTCAGTTTCCCTTGTGGATGGTTTGACGAATTACAAGTTAAAAAGTCGTATTACTCATTGAGTGATCCCCACAATGTCGCTTCCCAGGTTGTATCGTAAAATTGGGTGTGATTCCTGGTTATACGGCATTCTGGGTTTATGACTTCTGACTAGCGCCCACCCGAACAAAGATACTGACAATTTGGGAGACCGCCAACATAGGGCAAGATAACTCAGTTGGTAGAGCGCCGGTACGGTAACCCGGAGGTCACAGGTTCGAATCCCGCTCCTGCCAGTTTCTTTGTTCACTTTAAAAAGGGTACTTTTTTTAACGGGTACCATTTTTAAAAATTGGGTACCAATTCCCGTACCACCCGTAAATGCACACCCCTAGTTTTTTGTGGGAAGGTTAAACCCCATGATTTTTTCAGTCCAAGTCTGGATAAATGACTAAATTACAAAAAGTCTTTATTTCTTAAGTATGCATCATTAATTCAGTAGATTCAACAGCATTTTTCCTAACACCGATTCTGTGAATCTTTGAAACCTGTGATACTTTAACCTTAACGCCGCCATCACACAAGAAAGATGGGCCCCTGTCATTTAATGCATTGTAATAATTGTTGAACCTCCTTCAAGATATTCATCAGTGTCTTGGTGGGCGGAGTTCTCAGAGCAGATGGAGAGGGCGTGGCTGGAGAGGACGACTGTGGTGGAAGCGTTCGTCCCAATGAGGCTGCATACATCTTCTTGTAGACGGCAATATGTTGAACCCTGGAAAGAGACAGCAAACAAAATTGAAAGGCGTCTTCGTTTGAGCGGTCAGAATTTGAGGTTTAGAAGATGTTCGGCATGGAAGTCAAACTGACCAGGTCATACCGCACTATGTCCACAGTAGCTGCTTGCGGATTTAATGCAACTGTGAAAATGGACGTTTGGATCTCTTGCCAAAATGAATTTCAAAAACACCTTGTGCATTCGTCAATGCATTGTCAAGTTCTGGGTCAAAGCCAATAATAAAATGCACAATTTCCTATACTTCTAGTTTATTTGCAATTTGTTTATTTGCAGTTTGTCAGTTATTGTTTATAGTCTGATTAGTGAATAACACTTCACACTGTTCAAAAACATTTCCTTGGGAGTGGTCACAAATCAAGAATTTTCAAAGTGAGCAAAGAAAACTGGCAGGAGCGGGATTTGAACCTGTGACCTCCGGAATACCCTACCGGCGCTCTAGCCACTTGAGCTATCTTGCCCTATGTTGGCGGTCTCCCAAATTGTCAGTATCTTTGTTCGGGTGGGCGCTAGTCAGAAGTCATAAACCCAGAATGCCGTATAGCCAGGGATCACACCCAATTTTACGATACAACCTGGGAGCGACATTGTGGGGATCACTCAATGAGGATACGACTTCTTTTTATTTGATAATTCGTCAAACAAACTACAAGGGAAACTGACTAAGTAAATTCCTCGCAGCTACACATCAAGAATCAGAGCATTATCAGAACCACCCTTTTGGGTACACCACACAAAAAAAACAGCGATGCGTGTTGGCCTTCCTTGTACACTTCACCATTGCACCAATAAGCCAGTTCGGTATTTCAACTGCGCATGTGCACAATGACATTTTGTCCCGAATGACCCGCGTGACCTTACGCGCGCGTGCGAACGCAAAAGGTGGTCGCACGTGTTAAATTCAATCAGAATGGGCGTTTGCGTAACATGGCGTGACATTACGTCAGCAATTTTATCCCGAATAACCTTTGACCTTTGAGATACCGAACTGGCTCATGCCACCTCGTTTCTTACCCCTTCTTGTTTGTGCTGTGCAGCTTGACTAGATTGAGAAGCACATACTGCAGTCGTGACTCCCACATCGACTCCAACCTCTGCCGTTCCTCCTCCTCTTCTTTGCTCAGTTGATCTTTGGCCTTTGACCCCCGACCTTCTACCTTTGACCCCTGGCCCTCCACGGCACCCCCTAACCCGGTGCTACCCTCAGCAGAGTCCTGCCCCATTATTACTCTGCTTGGAGGCGACATCTCCCCGACCACCTTTAGCTTTTCCTGCTGATGCCCATCACGTTCAGGCCACTCCCCTTCAGTACAAGGCACTGCCCTCTCTACAGATCCCAGCTTAGAATCCACTTTCTCTGTGAAATGCGGCTTGGAATCAAATTCCTCGAAGCTACTCTGCTCGCTGTCGCCAACAGAAACAGACAAGGTGCCCGCATCCCTGCCGACCTCGACTGATTCTGGTCCCTTGTCGCTTGAGTCTAAGTCAACTCTGGCCTCCCGCGAGGTCCCAGTCAACGTGCTCGTTTCTGCTGCTTCCTTAGTTCTTGTTTTATGCAATGCACTCAGCGCATCCTTGCACTGGAGGAGGACATCAAGGGCTGCCCGAAGGGTCTTGATGCGGGCACTGACGCCCGATTGACCTGACAAGAGTCAACATGGATCATTACAATGTGTATTAAATAGCGTGCCGTCATTGGTCTAGGGCAGTCACATGGCCAAAAAAAATTTAAAAATGAAGTAGCGTACCATTATATTATAGAAATATCATCTTTTTGTATGTTACTATCATCTTGTATATCAAATATGTCACACAGGCCCCTCACACTGGGTGTAACCTATGATTAGGATGAATGGAATATTTTACTTTTTAGACTGAAAGCCACAAATGGCCATACCCATTACAAAACTCTTTGTCGTTTTGTGGAATAACTGTTTGCCTATGATTTTCGCGCATTTCGCACTGAATTACAGTTGACACAACTGGACATTGTTTCACAGGCTTCGTTCACGCGATTCTACCACAATAGGCCAATTACCTTCAAACTGGTGTTCCAGGAGGGCTACTCTCTCTAGTAGAACCCTGAGTAGCTCCGAGGGGCGATCCAGGTCATGGAACAGCCTCACAGCTCTCTGATAGTGCAGCTCCGCCAACGAGCGAGTGTGCTTCTGTTTTTGTTGGGACGACTACAGGTCAAAAACAAACAAAAAACTAAAACGAGATGGCTTAAAATTCCACAGGAGGAAACTAGATTAAATCAGGGGACCAATTTCATAGAACTGCTTAGCACAAAAAAACCTTGATGAGTAAAATCAGGTTACCAGCCAAATCTCCATGTGATGTATATTGCTTGTGACTGGTATTTAGCCGTTGCTTGCTTAGCATGACAATAATATGGAGTTTTGGCTGGTAACCTGACTTTACTATAAAGCAGGGTTTTTGTGCTAAAGCAACTCTACGAAATTGGCCCCCAGTAAAACGCTCATGTATCTACCAATCATGGCAGTCGAGGCATTATTTATTACCCCTGCTCATCAGGCCCATCTATCATTCCTGAAACCTCAGCTCTTGCCCTGGGAATACACAGGCTGTAAGTTATCACAGGTACCCATTTACTCCTGCTGTTTAGGACAAAGTGTCTTGCTCAAGGACACACACACCATGACACCCTCCCACATGACTGGACTTCTGCAGTGTCACCTACAATGTACAACCAGAGTCTGATACTAGTTACCAGGCCATGACACTCCACTGAAATCTCTTAGACAACCAACTATGCCATCTGGCTTTATGACTAATGAACGGCCGACTTAATGCTTTGGATAGTAATCAGATTATTTATGACAAATATACATAAAAATGTACAAGCTTGTCTTAGTTTGTGCACTAACAAGTTGTTGTGTAATGCTCGATTTCAATGAGTTACTGTAACTTCACCGATGCTGAATATTAACCTTCTACTGTTATAACTATCACAACCTATCAAAAAACCAATCCACTTCATCTCTCGTAGCTTGTGTTACAAGCTATCACTCGATAGGTTTTGATAGATAGGGTATTTGGCTCCATTTTGGCACTGGGAGATGGAGGGCTAATTAGCTACTAAATCACAAGCTAACACTGAACACAATTTTCCCGATTTATTTATCAACCTAAATTAGTTTCCCAACCGTGTAAGTTGGGTCATACAATAGAATGATTTACAACACAGCTGGCTAGATGGAACAAAAATTTAAACAAAATTGAAAATGATGTTTACTAAAGATAAAGTAAAATTCTTCTGGTTGTAAGCTTGACTACCTGGTTTCTGTAAGCGTTGTGATGCATAGATGCTAGGCGATGGTGTATGGTGGCGGCCCGATACTGATATACAGGCTGTTTGGCTGGCGTGATATCGTCCACTTCACACAGACGCAAAGCCTTGTTCATCAGCTCAATGATGTCTTTCTCTACCTGGTTAAAGGCGGTACAAAGGGCGGGGGGAATTCAATTCCTGAACATCTGGTATAATTGTTCTTGTATATATGGGTACCGGCATTAGCTGGGGAGTAACCTGCGATGGACTAACATCCCGTCCAGGGGGAATAGAAATATTCTCAGTCGTTTCATGCTACCGAAACCGGAGATAAACGCTGGCCTGTTGGGCCACATAGGCTCATGTCAGACTTTTTTTTTTTTTTACTTAAACCGTAATCTTGATTTTCAAAGTTTGCTCCTATTCAACCATTTCATGGGAACAGGTCACTAATAATTACAGTCTGCAATGGAGACTACCTAGAGAATACCTGTTCCTGCGCCATAGATGAAAGCGGAGGGTGATCCTGCAAGATGGTTGCCATGGCGAAGTACGTCGACGACAGCTCCCATGTGACCGACTCCCACAGGGAAGGATTCTTCTTCCGCTGGCCGAGACGACTCAACGCCCTCTGGTAATAATCGGTGGCCTGCAAGAACGATCAGCGGGAAAGCATAATCTTTCTAGAAGACAAGAACACATTGTGGAGCAGTGCACTTCAACTTTTTTTTCCTTGCTTTCCTTATAATAATAATACAGATTCTTATATAGCAATATCAAAGCCCTTTACAAATATTATTACCCCTGGTCATCGGGCCCATTAATCATTCCTGAAAACTTCTCATCTCCCTGGGGAGTATACAGCCCCGGCTGCAAATTAAGCACACATGGGCTGATCAAACACATAACCATCACTGCCCTCACAGGTACCCATTTACTCCTGGGTGGAGAGAAGCAACTTGTGATAAAGTGCCTTGCTCAAGGACACAAGCACCATGACCCCAGGCGGTCTCGAACCCACAATCTGCAGCTTCATCGAGATCTTGAGTTCAATACACTATTGCCAGTAGGCGACAGCGCTATGGTGACATTTTTTAGTATTAACCCGTTGGTAAGCCATACGGGCATTTACAGTCAAGTGTAACACACACAAAGGCTTGTGCAGCCAAGCGTAACACACACACAATGACTGAACAATATACTGAATATGCAGAAAATGCAGGTATAGCCGTCAACCGGCCAGGTGGTCTTTTTCAAAATGTGACTATAGCCATCATCCGTATTCAATGGGTCAAAGGTGGTATACAGAAATTTGTTACAAAATCCGGCTGAAGGTTTCCTTTTATACAGTAGAACAAATCTTAATAAAATCTGATGTTCTTTAACATTTAAAGATTTGTTTTAAAGATAAATAACATATTACTTGTACCTTTGTAACAGGTCAGTAAACTCATAATTTATGAACATTTTCTAAGCAATTTGGGGTAAATATTATTTACTCAGACAAGGTGCTTGGGAAAAAAAAATCAAAGCGAACCCTGTTTAAAGGGACGTGTATTACTGGTGAACTCCTGCAGACCATAAAAGGGCTTTCAAGATAGTTTGTAACTCCTACGAGAATGAAGTCAGGGTTTTAAAGATGGTGGCCTTTGCTTTTGATATTTGCGTTATTCGTGGGTTCGCCCTGTTATGTCTAGTTCCTTGAATCCATCCTGTAAAACATTATTTACGCGAGCCCCAAAACGGGCACATAATTGTACGCACATATGCATTTTATATCCACGTCGTGCATATGCCCGTATAAGCACATTCAAAACATCGGCGTACAAACAGTATTGTCTTAGAATGTCAAGATATCTGCTTTATTTATTTGTTTCCGTCAAATTTGCAAGGGCAGCTTGGCTTTCAAATATCCAGACCACAACTTACTTGAATCTATAACACAAGACATCATTCCCGAAGAACGACAAGGTTCATCTATGATTTGTAACGAGTGAATAGAGAAAGAAAATCGACCTTTTGGATGTATGTCCGTGTTGGTTTACCTTACTGTAGTAGTAGCGTTCCTGCTGGGTCATTTCACTGCCGTTACGCAGCTCGTTCTCGCCAAAGCTGAAGGCACACAGCCTCATCAGCTTACCGATGTTGCAGAGAAGGAGTGAGATGTTAGCCGCGTCGTTCACACTCTCAAAGATCTCAATGCCGGACTCGAAACAGTTCAGGCTCTTCCGCCACAGGTCCTGCTCCTTCTGAAGGCTCCCTGCCGGTGGAAAAGAAATAAATAGGTATTGGCCTGAGCTAGTGTTGCAGTCGCGTTTGGATCAGAGTTCAATACCAAAACAGTGAAAAAGTGGCGATACTTTAACCCTATAACTCCCTACATCATTTTTCCTACATGTAACCCGACTCCTCCAAAATCCTCTAATAGGGACCTCTGCCTGAATCCTTCAAAATCCTCTAGGGGTTTTGGTAAACACCCTAGTAACCTCAATCCTCCGAAATCATCCAGCATCGGATTGGGCCGGATGACCTGGATCCTCCATTTTTCTCCAGAGGCAAAATCCTCTTATGCCCTCAATCCTGCAAAATCCTCCAACTTCCAAAGACCCTCACAATCCTCTAAATTCCTCCTTTTGGCAAAGATGATTTAGAGGATTTGGGAAGGTTAAGGTTAAGGCATAAAATGATGGCATAAAATGATGGCATAATATCTCTGGCTTCTGTCGAACATTTATCCTCAATTTAGACCTGGGCCCAGGAAAACTGTTTGTGTTGTAAGGTTTGCAACTCTACAATCTCTGCTGGAAGCTCTTTGCCTACAGCGGCTTAATTAATCTGTGTAATCGGCAAATTCTGTTGAAAAAACCCAAATAATATAAACTGTTAATGAAGAACCACTACAATTGAATATTTTGGGTGGATTTCACAACGCTCATGTTAGCAGCGTGCCACACCTTCATCCCTGAGTGTGAGTGCCTGGTTCATGTAGTAGACACCCAGCTCGTTGTGTGCGTTGCCTCGCTTTCTTGTCAGCGCTTTCAGATAATCGTCGCTGTGGCCGATGCCCTCTCTCAGTGCCAGGGTGTAGCATAGTATACCGTTGGCCAGATTGTGCTCAATGTTGTTCCGAAAATCGACGGCCCATTCATAATCTGTGTGGACACACATTATCGATTACATTATGTTATCAATACTAAATCAAACCTGTATATAAGACCACTACTTACAAAATGCCCCTGAATTTGTTTTGGTAATTTGGAAACAAAAACTCAAAACCTTTTAAAGTTAAATGTTGAATATTTGACAACGGTATCAGTGTTTTGGCACATCATTTTACTTAGTACAGATGAATTCTGCTTAGCAAAAAAACAGGTTACCAGCCAAAATGGTATGTGATGTACACTGCTTGTAACTGGTTCTCTGCCGATTTTTGTAGCAGACGTTTAGCATCACAATAAATAATTGTGACCCTCTTTATCATATTGAGGAATGTCTCCCAAGTTTGGCTTTTTAATTTCCATTCACACAAAACAATTGACACACAAAATTACAACGTATACAAGATAAATTATAGAATTATTCTATTAAAATTAGATAAACAAATACATTATGAATGAGGTGACATCCGAGAGAATTAAACCTTCTGTAAGGAGCACCAGAGATTGAGATTTGAGATCATCGTGCCAGAATAAAGAGAAATTACTGGGTTTTTCTGATACCAAATTAATCTGTATACCTTATTCAAATGTAAAAATATGTGAGAAAAAAAATGACACTATACTAGAACTACGCAAAAAAAATGTTTGCAATATAACAGCTTTGAAAAAAGCATGCATTGCGCATGCCTCCCACATCACCTTCAAAAAATGTAAATTTTAACTTCTTTTTTCAAGCAACAAAATTGTACAGGTGATTTAATGATACCAAAGCTTTCCAAAAATAAACAAATTATAAAATTATTTATGCATGCATGCATGACTTTAACCGATGATTACTAAAAAAAAAAAAAACTGGTCTTGGGGGACATTCCTCATTACGCTCCAATTTCTGCATTGCTGCATTTCTGCTTATACCATTGGGTTGATCGTGCTGTTGGGCAGCGCTCAGTATTAAGCGATCTTCGGCCGTCAGGAACCGGAAATCTTCTCGTTGCCTCTGGTATGTAGCCAGGTTGTGGGTGAGCAGTATCAGGCAGTCGCCGCACACCGTCAACTGGTCACCCAAACGATTGGGAGTGCCGCTGGTCTCTGCTGGTTTCATGGACTGACAGGCATCTGGAGGTAAAGGTATATTGTACTGATGAGAAGAGAAGATTCTGGAATTTGCTTCGAAAATTTCTCATTTGTAAAGGTGAATCTGTTAATCTGTTATTTGTTATTAACCCGCCTATACTTATAACTATCACAGCCTATCAAAAAATCTACCCACCAACTCTCACAGCTTGTGTGTGTTTCAACCTGTCACTTGATAGGTTTTGATATATAGGGTAGCTGGCTCCATTTTGGCCCTGAGAGAGCCTGTCAATTCAGCGAGCCTGTCAAGTGGGTGCGTTTAACCCTTTGTTTAGACACGGCTGGGAGTTGTTTTCAACACTGTGCGTCAAAAACTGTGTTCTCAGGCAATATGCGATGGGGAAAGCGTTCTAGGTGCGCACAAAATGTAATAACATTCATAATGTTAGACATGCTAATTTACTAAGATGCTAATGCATGTGTATTAAACGCTATATTTTGTGCGCGTGCATATGCACGCACGAGACGTGATGGGCAAGCCGCGAAGTGCCTTCCCGCACACATGAGGCTGACACCACAGGCATGCATTTTGGACTGTTTATATTAAAGAAAGAGATAATAAATAGACCTCGCCTTCGGCTCGATCCATTAACATCAGTCACGCCCCTCCTCGGTTGTTATTATTACGCGGTAAAGACCGGTTTATCACACTTTTGTCCCACTTATTATAAACAACCCTCTAGTAAATCGGTGCCATTTTTTCCTAATTGGTAAATTTACTTATTTTTCGTTGTGAACAAAATTCCTGTGGGAACAATAAATTTTAACAAGAATCCAGCTAGACCAACTATATTGATACTTACTTCGACAGAGCAGAGACATGTTAGCCAAGTGAAGAGCCCGTCCGTACCTCTCAGCATTACGGGCGGCCTTGGACAGCACCAGGTAGACCTCCCAGGCTTTCTTGAGGAGGAGGAACTTCAACTTGTGCTGCCAGCTGCCTGGATGCCACGTTCTTGCTGTGATGGACAGATCCGTTGGTAGCGGGTTGCCTGCATCAGTGGCTGGATGTGTGCCTTGTGGGAGCCACTGCGATCTCCCTGATGAACGATTGCTGTCATCTGACCCTTCCGACTGCTCCGGGAGACTCGTCTCGTCTGCCAACAGCTGTCCTGAGCTGCCATCTTCAAACTGGCCTAACATGGAAGCTTCGGTTGGTACCACGCAATTGCTTGTTTCTAAGACATGTCCCGGGATGTCTTCTGTGTTGGGGAAGGTTAAGATTGGCATGACAACGGATGAGCTTGTTGCCACAACCTGTCTATCAGAGATGATAGAGGCAGTTCCTGTTACAGAATCTCTCTGCTCAGCGACATCTGGTTCACCTTGTGACAAGCTGACTGCCACTGCACGATCGCTGAGTTTAGACTCACTTCCCGTTTCCAGAGAAACAGACGTATCTCTCTGGGCACTACCAAACTGGGACGTTTCTATCCTATCATCAAGCTTCTTGTCTGAATCAGATGAGGCCTGATCACTCCCATCACCTTCTAGGAGCTGCCTCCACTTGGTATCTTCACCACAGTCCATTGCACCTTGGATGTCGGCTTTAAGAGAGGCATTGGGGTAGCAGAGAGGCCTCACTCGGGTAGGAGAAGGCAGAGGGCTTGGCATTTTGGCGCTCTTCTCAGGAACATTCGTTTTGGGTGTTTCAGGGCATTCCGTTATGCTCTTCAATCCCTACAAGCAAAATCAAGGCACTATGAGACAGGTCTTTCAAAGCAATAATATCGACAGCAATAAAAAGTAAAGCAAATGAGGCCTTTTTATTGACTTAAATTTTAAGTGTGCTACCAGGAAGTATTTTTCCAAGATGGCCACTCTTTTTTTTTTTACAAGATGGACTCTCCCAAATCGATTCAATACATGAAACAGTGAATTAACCCTCCTATAGTTATTTTTATAACTATCACAGCCTATCCAAAAATCTACCCACTAACTCTCACAGCTTGTGTGTGTTTCAACCTGTCACTTGATAGGTTTTGATAGATAGGGTAGTTGGCTCCATTTTGGCCCTGAGAGAGGTTAAACTTTCGTGAGAAGACGATGAAAGTATTTTATTCCTTACCATGACGACGTACACGAGTGCAACTTTAGCCTTCTCCTCCTTGGAAGCGTACACCGTCTTGGCTGACCGCCTCCGTCGGCGTTCCTTGAACCCACCATGCTTGCTGGGCAGCATCAAGCTCTGTGTGTTCTTGGTCAGTACGTTCAGTGATGCCTCTCGCTCCTCCTCCTCAATGACCAATTCGTCGTCATCTTCCCCAGATGAGGAATCGGGCGCTGCCTGCTTGGACTTCTTGGAGGACTTCTGGGATGCGGGGGAGGGTGATAGGGGGTCGGCAAGATCGTCCTCGTTGATGAAGACATGGGATAGGAGGTGACTAGCTGAGGCGGCCACCTGTCATGGGAAAACACAAGTATAGATACATGGGTGTGCATTTACAGGCAGTACGGGAATTGGGTACCAGACTTTAAAAAAACGTTGAAGAAAGCCAATCCCAAAAATTATATATCGGAAATTGCTTTTCATACTGTTTTAAAGGTCCGCACGTTAATACTACCACCTAAGTGCATCAGTGCAGCAAGATGCGAGCGTGTACAGTGAGCTCTATAGCTTTACGGTGTAAATGTCATTTTTGCAAGCATCATAAACGTTAATCTGTTGTTTTTCCATGTACCCTGGTTTTCAATTTGAAAAATCCCCACAAATGACATTCAAAAACTTTCTTTTTCCTTGTCTGAGAAATTACACAGTAATATGTTAATTCGGTTACGGGTACTCGATTCCATAATCTGGAACCGGTTCCTGACATAAGCGGTCCTAACATGCACAAACTTAATACATGTACTACTATAATGGACAGAAAAATGACACAACTGTGCTCACCCAAATTAATGGCGCTGAATTTTCAGCCCTACATCCGGGTTTGAATGGGCAGTTTGAATAATAAAAAATATGTACATTCAAACTGCCTGGTATGAGCATTCCTAGTTTGTAGATTATGTCGTGTTTCATCCTCCAGGCACTGCGCTACGCAGAAACAAATGCTTAGCAATTTGCTAAGTACAAATACAACTGATAATAACCAACCACAGGCAATATACCTTTAACCAGTAATCACTATTTGCTATAAAGCATAACATTTTCATGCTAAGCAAATTCATGTGATTGGTAGCTCAGTGAAACCCGCCCTAGATTTTAAACCAAACTGTCTCTTTAGTGACAGGTAAGTCATGACATATCCCGGCTCAAGGCAGAAACTCAAAACTCAAAGCGTTAAGACTCAGACTTTTTGAAGACTAGTCTGGACGTGGGCCTGCGGTTCTCACCTCTGGATGCCGCTCCTCGCTCCCTTCCAGTAATTGCAAGCAGTTCCTCAGCAACTTGTAGATGGTACTTTTATCCCTGATTTGAGGAAAGACGTGAAATTGAAACCGAGTGACACATTAAAACGCCGATGGGCAATTCCTTTATACTAAAATCTCTTTTTAAAACATTTTATTAGTACTAAAATTTAAGAAAAAAAACACGAAAACACAGTTATGATTTTATTTTACATAAACTAGCATTTTAAGCAATACAAAAAAATAAAAAATTCGGAGGAATGTGACTTCCGACTGGTCCCTAGTAAGAATGGCACATATTACCTACATTGCAGATCAGGTTTAAAAAGTTACATATTGAAAAATTCTCATCTGAATTCTATTTAAGATAAGTGAACACCGTTTAAAAATAAACAGGAATTTGTTTTGCCAAGTTTTAATTGGTTGATAAACAGGAATTATTTGTCTCCGTTCTTCTGTGCATTTCTTTCAAGCACACACTGTCACACTTACTTCTTATTGGGGCCAGACATGGATAGATTCCTGGCTACCCTGTACAGCAGCATGGCTACCGGGGACACAAAGGGATTTTCCCAGGGCCTGTTGGGATACTCGTTGCATAGACTCGTCAAGTCGTAGAGTTTCACTACATCTTCGTCCTGACCTGTAGAAAAGATGCATATCAGGATACAAGTGTTATTGTCATATAGTTATAATTATCATATGTGCATACCTATATTATTAGGGCCAAATTTCATGAAACGGTTAGCGCAAAACATTGCTTTAAAAAATTCCTAATAAGCAAACATCAGCCGTGAACCAGTCACAAACAGTGTATATTCACAAGCAATTTTGGCTATTTTTCGCTAAGCGAACTTTGTCTGTGCCTAAAAATATGTTGTCCTTAGCAGTTCCACGATACTGACCCTTGGTAAAAGATATATAGCCATTTCATTATCATTAGTTCATTATGAAAACTGCACCGGGAAAATAAGCCGATTTGGACATACCTCGGAACAGCCAATACGTGTGCCCTTCTTTTGTGCAATGGCTTTTCAGGAATGACAGAATGTTCTGGGCGATGTCCTTCACTACCTAGATGGTGGAACAAGAAAAAGATATGTATTTCCAACATTTCAATGTTGATTGCTAACCGGCAATGATTGATACAAAATAATCGCTGGCGGGGTTATATTGCCACATATGTGACCTGTTCCCACAAAATGGGTGGAAAAGTCGCAAAATTTGGGACTCATTCCGAGCCTCTGATACAACCTTTTGGAGTTGTCAGAGCCTTGACCCGCCTTGTTTTGAGAAAACGAAGCTCAAAGTTTGTGATCTGTGCACAGTTTAACCCAAGTACAAAAAGAAATCATCCCTAAATATTGCGAGAACGAATTCAGTATAACAACTTTAAGATATGATAGGATAGGGTTTTCCACATATACAGTTGTTAAAATCATAAAATTTACTTTTTAGTGGAAAATGGTTGTTTCTGCTTGTAACTCGGAAAGCCACAGTGCGACTTTCAGCTCATTTTGTGCTGCCAGGTCATATTATGAGTCATACGCCATAACCGCTGTGCCACGATCCTTCGCAGAGTGGAATTCTATATACAGTTATTGTGATACATACAAAGTACAGAAAATCAGCGGTTTACAATTGCTCATGACCAAGTGCAAACCAATCTTTAACTTCATGTTCAGGCATTCCAGTGGGATGCACGGCTACTTCAGAGTGACGCACCTGGGGAGCAAACTTGGCATCTTCCAAATTGGGTATCTCTTCCGTCTTGAGAAGTTCGTACTTCTGCACGATGCCGTTGAGGTGATAGCACATAACCAGCTCGGGGACGTTGGACATCAGGTTATCCAGCCAGTAATCAAGCCCGGTCAGCACGTTGATAGGGCTGCCCATGTCCCTAGTAAACACAGACAAAGAGATACATGTAAGCCTTCACATTAACCCCGTCTGGCCGGCTGTTGTTGATGGTGTGCTGGTAAGTCTGGGTGGGCTTGTGCAGCCAATGTAATGCAAACAATAGGCAAACAATGGATCGAGTATGTGCAGGAATGCGCGTATAGACGACAACCAGCCAGGTGGTCCGTTTTCAAACCGTGGCCAAGGTTCGTATGCAAGAGGTTAAGAATTAGAGATTTAAAACCCAGTATAAACCCCTGTTTATATTGGCCTTTGAAAGTAGAGTTCCACGGCTGAGTGGTCTGCTGCATCGATCTCAAGAACTTGTGGATAATTCCACAGATTGTGGATTAAAGCTCAGCTGTGGGATCATGGTGCTTGTGTCCTTGAGCAAGACGCTTTGCAACTAATTGCTTCTCTCCACCCAGGAGTAAAAAGGGTACCTGTAAGGGCAGAATTGGCTGTTGTGTTCGAGTTAGCCGTTGCGATGAGATGTAGTGTTTGGGTTGTATATGCCCCACTGGGCCGAGACTCTGTACGGAATGATTCAAGGGCGTGATGAGCGGGGAAAATACAGGGTGGTCCAAAAAAAACAGAACGGCATACTTCCACTATGTTTAGAGTCAAACCACCTGTACTGATGGATGGAGAATCTTTTTAGAAGAAAAATGATACCAAGACCTCTCGATGCGGTCCAGTAGTTTTTGCTCCAGAGCCTATTTTGTGAAGCAAAATCGGGTCATCACTTGGCCATTTGTTCCATGCAGAAAAGAGCATGATGATAGCATACTTGTTATTATACCTCGTTACCAAATGACCCCCGACTTTGTTTCACAAAATAGGTTCTAGAACAAAAATTACTGGACCGAATCGGGAAATCTTGGTATCATTTTTCTTTTAAGAAAATTATCCATGCATTGGTATAGGTTGTTTAAGTCTCAGGGTAGCGGAAGTATGCCGTTCCATTTTTTTGGGACCACCCTGTATAGACCGTTTTCACCCGACCAGATAATGTGAAATGCAAAACAAAGACATGCATAAGCCATGTCCGCATTGGACTTTTTTTTGGTAAAACCTACGGAGACTGTTGTCAACTTAACCAAATTAAGTCCAGTGCGGACAGCCAGTAAACTTGCCAAATTGTCAAGTGTCGATCGTCGGTTGTCGGTTTTACCCTCCGCAGCAGTAAGTTTTACAGGCCGAGGCGAGTAGCGGAAGAGTTACGTGGTAGGTTTTACGTCGCTGAAAAGTCTAATGCGGACAGCCACGGTAAAGTAAAACCTACATTTTGATCACGTGCCGTCTTCAGATCAATGCATGCCGCGCCTCTACGTTGGCATACACAATGAAATGCGTGTAAATTTAGCGCGTTCTACAAAACCACAGAGGACATTCACTGCATAATAGTTTATTTGGCCAAGGACTTTCAGCGAGCCGTGTAATCCAAGTGCGGACGCACGGAAGAATAGCCACAGTGGAATGTTAACAATCATGCACGGTAACTTTTGACAATAATTAGTCCAATGCGAACGCGGCTATCATAGCGGGCATGTTAACCCAGGTGTTCGCATGCGGCACGCCTAGCTGGTTTACTTGAATGAGCACTACATTAGCATCACGACACCATGCGTCCAACCTACTTTAACTCACTTTAATCGTAGGCTGACGGCGGGATGTATGCCTTCTCCAAAGATCGGCAGATCGGTGCCAATTAGCATGCGGATGTCCTCAAACTGCCATAGAGCCTGACGAGCAAATTCACTGGGCTTCGTCTGAAGATATATGCAAAACAGTGATGGATTCATTTTGAAAGGAATTTTTCGGAACAAGAAATCCCGATTTTTGTTTTACTTTAATTTACCACAGCATATAAACACTCTGAAGTGTTACGGCTATTTGAGTTCGGACAATGTTTGGTTTGCATAACGGCAGTGGATTCCATTAAGTGAACAAAAAAAAATGGCAGAAATACCGTACCGGTGCTCTACCAACTGAGCTTTCTTGCCCTATGTTAGCGGTGTCTCAAATTGTCAGTGTCTTTGTTCGGTGGGCGCTAAGTAATCTTTATCTGAACGTTGACTAGCAAAACAAAAGGAAAAAGTGATGTACCTTTGGCAGTAGGTCTGGTATCTGGACCAGGGCCGACTGATTCTCAGGCAAATGCTGTTCCTCAAAATCATAGGTCTGCTGGGGAGCAGACTCGTCGGAAGAAGTGCCAATACTGTAGTACAGAAACTTGGACAACAGGTTCGAGCTCTGCAGAAGCTCGTTAGTTTTCCGCTTCATGGTTAGATTCTTTCCTTCGGACAAAACCGCCTGAATCAGGAATGTCTTCATCCAATCTCGTTCACCCTGAGGAGCAAGAACAAGACGAATTCGATAAACAAAGAAGTATGTACTGTATTTTGGGGGTTTTACTGAGCCTAACATTGAGTTATACTGTAATATCTCTGGTTCTACTTCACTCCACACTTCAGTTTTTCCAGTTTGTTACTTTAACCCTAACTATACCCCCAAGCCTTGCAAACTCCAACAGCAGGTTTTGTCCAATTTTAGCACTGCAGGGCCTTGGCACTATTACTTTAAACAGAGCTATGATGCCCCAATTTGTCTAAGTCCACGTACATGACTACGTACATGACTACGTACATGACCATCCCTTGAAAACGTGCTGTTTGTCTGAAAATCAAGAATGAACAACAATTCCGTTTCCAACAGTCCGACTTTTCCAGAATCAAACAAATTGGATGATCGTGTATTAACTCTTTTTGTTAAAGTATCTTTCCAATCACAGCAATTTTAGGACGAATGCTTTTTGTAACCTCAATTGGTAATCTCCAAGGAAATCTTTTATTCATAACCGACAAACAGGTCACACTGGCCATTTCTGGCTTTCCGACATTTACCCGAGCAGAAGTTGACCAGATAAGCTTCCCATCCGACTCAGCAAAAATGAAAGATGACCGGACTTGAAATAGGTGAAGCAAGTGTGTTTTTCGTTTTACACCCAAGGTCCAGTGTGAACCCAGTTTAACTCGGAAACTACATGTATAAGTCTGTGAGGAAATGGTTAAAATCTTGAGACTCACCTGTGATGCACTCCTGAGGTGTTTGATCAAATCTAATTCGTCTAGTAGTAGCGTCTTGCCCACGCAATGCACCGCCATGCTGACCTGCGCTTTGCTAAATGGTATCTTGAGAAGCTTCTTGATGTTCTGTTTGACAAGGGCAACCATTACACATGTTATAGTTGGAGTACTGATAATGATAGTAACGGCTAGGGGCCAATTTCTGCTGCTAAGTCTTCCTTGGTTAAAAAAAGGATTACCAACCAAATGTTTGTGTGATACTGCTTGTGACTGGTATTCAGCTGTTGTTGGCATAGCATGGAAATCACATGTAGTTTGGGTTGGTATCCTGTTTATTTTACAAAGCCAGACTTAGCGGCTTCCTTAAATTGGGCCCAGGTTTTCATTAAACCTGCTAAATGCAACAGAATGCACCAATGGTAAAAAGTCAAGGCATGTCTCCTGGTCTGATGCATTCTTTTGTATTTAGTATTATACATGTATAAGCCTCCAGCAACAAGGCTGGTACAGATGAGTTCACTGCACAGTGCAACATTGCATTTGGCAGGGTTCTTATTTCAGCTGTGTTGCATTCTGTTGCATTTGGCAGGGTGCTCAGAGAATACCTCGTGGGGGTTAGGGTTAAAGACTTTACCACAGTGTACAAACACCTTATATTTAAAAGTCTGGAAGGATTTTAGTTAGATATATCCCCTCCAACAAGGGGTATTAGGGCAGGAGCAGAGGAATCCGACAAAATAACCATGTAGTCATGTTCAGAATTGTATAAACTCAAGACTTTTGTCAGGAAATAAGTGGAATATAGGAGAAGAAAGTGTGTGTTCTTGACAGATTTTGTCAAAGATTCTAATTACTACCATAAATCTTGGAGAAAAGCTTGTGCCACATTATTATTGATTTTTTTTCTTTTTCACTGACCCATTTTGGTAGAGGGAGTTAATTATAAAGTAAACAGTTTGAGTGTTACAAGTAATCACTCTCACCTCTGCGGCTGATATGACATCCACTTCGCCAACTGTATCTGGTAATGTTTCTGCCATGGCAAAGCTTAAACAAGAAAAGACATAACACAGTAATTAGATGCATCGACAGAATTAAAAATGCAACTTACCTTTTGTTAAATTGAAATTACCCAATACAAGGCTAAAAGCCACTCTAGGCAAATGTGCCAACCCTACAACCCTTACGGTTTTCCTGGCCCAAGATTTAAATAGAGGATAATTCTTCAACAGATTCCAGAGAAATTATCCCAATTCTCAGACCTATAGACCCGGACGGAGTATAACTTGCACCGTCGGTGAGATCAACTCACCTCCCCACAGAATGGCAATGAATATGTTTGACAGAAAGAGTTCCATATCCGGACATCACTTATTTTCCCTTAATATGACTTAAAACCTACCAAAAAGTGTAAATCTGATGAAGAAACACAAATTTAGGAGGAAACATTTTTCAACTTATTCTTCAAAAATACTTTGACTTTTTCTGTCATGGCCCATAGACTTTGTGCACGAGGTATAAGTGATGTCCGGATATGGAACTCTTTAATGTTTGACAAGTAGGCTTAAACTGACAAATTGCCTTGATGAACTTGGCGCAGATCGCCAGTTCAAAATGGCTTCTCCGAAAGACCTGTAACATCTTCGGCCCTCAAAACAGGCAGACACAGATGAGAACTTGTTGTACCTTGAAAACTGAGTGCATTCACCGGTAACCCATGTTTTGGAAAGCTGTGCATCGCTTCGCAGCCAGTTGTCCGGGGGTCTGTGTAGGTCGGTGTTGCGGTCCAACTTGGAGAATGGGTAAACAGGGAGTTTCCGGGCCGACTTGACCATGGCTGTGGACTTGACGTCCACTGCTTGAGATTTGGGCTGTTCCTAGTAAATACAATTAAATGCTACACGATCAGCCAACAACTTGGCACGCTCGGACATGAAAGCTGGGCAGCAAAGTACGGTATTTTATTTTTCACTCTGAGTGGATAAGCTTTGGAATGCTCCGTATCATGATCAGAAGCCTCCCAAAAGCCCATTTTTATATGAGAAATAAATCAGCGAAATCAAAATGGGATGGACTTATAACTGACTTGTGCGTACTCAATCCATTCATGTTTCAACTGTATTTAATAGGATGATGAATAGGACCACTCTATTTTTTAAAATTTTATTTTATTGATTGATTTCCATGCTTTCACTAGAATGGGGAAATACAATATAAAATGTAGCATTAACACTGTTCAATAAAATTAGGCCTACTACATCTAGGCCTACTGTAGAGTGTAGTACATGTACGTATACTTCACAAGAAACATTAATATTGCATCTAGGCCTACACTAGTGACAACTAACTTACCTAGTACAATCACACAACTGTCAAACAGTATGTTTTGCAGTAGTCATGGAGGAAGGAACACTTTGACTTTCCTCCATCAACATTAGTCCGAGTAACTTGGACCCTTTATTGCTTTTTTTACATTTGGACATGATCTGGCGATCAAGTCCAAATGTTAAAAAAGGCGATAAAGGGTCTAAGTTACTCGGACTACATCAACATAAACATGCACTGTGCAGCTACTTACCCATCTTTTGTCACTTTTTTCTTCAACTTCAATGTTCTTTTCGCTGTCCGGGGTGTCAGCCATGGCACTAAGGCTATATGTACCTCTTTCCATGAAGTGCCATTTATTATCAATGTTTACAGCTGAAAACTTAGCTGAAAGTCCTTAATTATCGCTTATTTCTAGCACTAGCACTCAGTAGCACTATAGCAGGTTCCAGAAAAGGTTGTTGTTGTTTTTTGGTTTTTTTTGGGGGGGGGGGGGGGGGGGGTAGTCGGACTCAACTATTATGTGAGAGGTAAATATTCTTGAGGTTGGAATAAAAATACGACGAGAAAATAGATGTTATTAGATTTTACATTCACAATAATCTTAAAATGGAATTTATTCAAATAAATTATAACACATGTGATACAAAATTATTACAGGATATTAATACTAAGAATCGACTGTTGAATTATGACTATATATTATTTTGCGCTACCTTAATTCTTAATGGAATAAGCCGCAAAGAGATAGATTACAAGATGGCGGCCCCCATGGTCGTGCGAAGGATAGGCAGTTGGAGATTGTTGAATACGTGGCAAGTTATGCAAGTCTTCCTGCTTTGTTGCTCCTTTTTGGCATCATTGCGATACATACACGGTAAATATTCCACAGGCACATACTTGTGCCCTTTTTCTGCGCAGATCATGGTCCGCAATTAGGCCTAAGATAAGATTAACGTTAGAACGTATAGTCTCGCGCATGGGTCACGATTGAACGTGCACCTCCGAGCCGCCGGTTATTGGACTTTAGTTTTACGTGTGGTTGATTTTGTTTTCTATAATACTTTGTTTTAACGAAGATCTGAACCATGAAACGGCCATAAATATGGATGATAAATTCAAATTTTTTTTTACAATATAATAATATGAAAACATGCACGACTGTCTAAAATTATTGAAGAAAAGTAGGAAAAAAATGTTTGACCTGACTGAGCGTCAGGTTGCAACGTGATTGGCTCGTTGTCGGAAAGAGAGCCCGGCCCCCAAAACCCCTGTACTGCATGCGCATGCTGCGGACGTAAGTGAACGATGGTCTACGATATTAAGACTGGCGCGTGAACCACCAGAACAATGGGGAATGACGTATGTATATACATGACGTACTACTACTAGACTTTTTCGTTCTCCTTTTCCCTAATTTGATATATCGTTCACATTTTGTAAATTGAAATGAAAAATAATATTTTGCTAAAAGTTTGTATCTACCTTTCAGTAAAAAGAACAGCGTCAAAACAAATTATTTCAAGAAAACTACTCGCTTTACACGTTGAAGCTCCTATTCGGGGTGCCCGGAAGTTCGGTTTCTCGTAAATTATCGTACGTTCTCGAGGTCAACTTACAAGCTCTATTCCTACCTCTATGGTCCTACATTCTGTCAACTGTAGTCAACATCCTCATCCATCATGTGGTCATACATGTACGACCGTCAACAACCGTGAAAGAACACGGTCCAAAAAATGGCGATTGTGTAGTGTAGCCGGGCCCCTCTTTAGTTTTGATCAAAATAGAGTCAAGGGTATTTTTTCTCATTCCAAAATGGCTTTTTTAACCTAAAGCAGACTTCTCTTAATTCTTTTGACATCATTTTTTTGTAATTTTGAACAGTTTATTGCGGTAGAAAATGCAATTTTCTTAAGCGCTTTACGGCAGTTGCCATGCGAATTAATGCGGTTTTGCGTGTTTACTTGCGTCGCGGTGATCGCCATCTTTTATTTTCGAGTTGCGTTTTGTCGTCTTCATCGCCGCTTTACCCCAAAATTTCCCTCAAAAACTAAAACCTCTTTTTTGGGGGCCGCCTGGATTTTTAAAACATTTTTACCAGTTGAAATGAAGTTAAAAAAAAAAAAACCAAAATGTCAACCGATCCATAGCATAGGAAAATAAAATACAAGCTTCCGAAAAACTATTAAAACCACTGTAAACATGTTCAATTCTCTTGTCCATCATGTCTCTTCCTTTTTTTTGTATCTTGAACAGTTGAAAAACCTACGGTTGTTGCAAATCTTTAAAAAAATGGCGGCCATATTGAAACAAAATAATTAATCTTAAAAAGAATGGTGGCCATCTTGAAAAAAAGAAGAAGAAAAAAAAGCCTCTCCTTCCTTTAAAAAAAACCAGGATGCTAAATGTGGTTTTTTTTACTTGGCCTAATATAGATTGAGTATAGATCATCTATACTAACCCTCCTATGCACCCAGCCAAAATCGACCCAGCTGCTGTACAGATCAAAACCTATCAAATGTCAGATTGAAACACACACAAACTGTGAGAGTTGGTGTTTAGAGTTTTTGATAGGCTGTGATAGTTATAAGTATAGGAGGGCTAATTTTTCAGTAGGCACGCCTACTGCCCTGCACAGTCTGAAAAAAAAAATCTCTGCATTTTATCTCCTGTATTAAACAGGTCATGGGGTGAATGAAAACCTCTTTTTCAGTGTCCTCAGCCCAGAAGATCTGGCCTTCATCTACAAAATTAGACCAGCCAAAGATTTTGGAGCGACTTTCGTAAGTATAAATAATGGGTTGCAGACAAAACACAATTTGCTGGTTCATGTTATAGACCAGTTAACTCCAACACTTATACTCTTTCCTTAATACCACATTGTTTATTGGCTTATCTTCCCCTAGTACCACATTCTTTGTTCAGTCAAACATAAAACCACTTACACAGAAAAAGCAGCTGACTGCTTGTTGAAAGGTTGTATTTTCAACCAAACATTTCACCCTCAAGAATTGATTGAAAAGGAAAATGTGTGAAGAATTTGTTCCATGACAATTTCTCTTTCATATGGTCTAAAAATGAAAAACATATTAACTGCTAAAATAGCCAAGTTACACCTGTTTTCTCTTCTGGCCCACTTTATAAAACAGGAAAGTTGTTTGTCACATGAACCAATGGCACTCCATACACATAACTCTACAGGGAAACTTCGGATACAGTTTTCTCAAAATATTGTGAGAAATATGAATTTGATAGCACCATCGGAAAGATCCGAACAAGCTCTTTCCGTTGGTGTGTAAGATCATGTATGAACAGCAAAAAACACAAGCACTACAGTTTGTTGAAACATGGTGAATATATTTGTTGTTTGAATACTCTGGTGTGTAATTTCCCTGTCGAGTCAACTTGACATTGGTAAGCAACAGGGGTGCTGTGGCTTGTCGAGTAAACTCGACATTGGTAAGGAAAGGGTTAAACCATCTTTTGCGTACTACTTTATTCAGGAAAACAGCCAAGCTGAAAACAGCAAAACTGAATACAGTCAAACACCTTTATAACAAGGTCCTTGGGACTTTACAATTTACCTTGTTATAACAGGTACCTTGTATTATCAGTAATGGAAAACAAAGAAAAACAAAGACTCGGGACCTATTTTTGTCCTTGTTATAAGCAGGATGTTGTATTAACAGTGCTCTTATTATCAGGGTTCGACTGTATATTCTAATTCTCAATTCAGTTAAGAAAATGATCTACTGTATGTACTGTGTATGATTACATGTATTTTCTAAGTAGTAAAGAAAAACAATCACAAAAGTCAAACAGATTTATGAGCTCACTTGTCTTTGTACAGGTTCAACATTTTCAGAGAATATATCTTGTTCCAACGTATCCAGAAGATGCTTGTGGACAATTGATGAATGCACCTGCAGTATACGGAGAAGTTGCACTCGTCAAAAGAGGGTGAGCTTTCTCTCCCCCCTACTGCAACTTGTGTCCCTCCCTCATTCCTGCCCCCAGCAACTTTTGAAAGTTTTATTTATTTATTTATTTTTTTTGGACAAATTGAAACCACCAACTCCACCTCCCCCGTTTCTCAAAATATTTATCTAGGTAGATTTTGCTTCTTTTCAGAAAATGTAAAAATTTTGCTGTAGATATTTTTCTCCCCAGAAAACGGACAAACGGGATCGCTGATGCCATACGATTCTTTCACCAGTGTTATCTCAGAAGAACTCTGCTGTCAATTGTGGGAACGGGACGAGGACGAATCAGGGGTGGGGGGGGGGGGGGTGAAATGGCCCCTTCCACTGAATAGAATTCCCCCAAAATTAGTATTACATGTACTATGATTACATATAAAACAAACTATACTTGACAATTCCAGAATCTGTTGCGGTGAACGGTATTGCACTCCCTATGATAGTTGCTCTGGATGTGTCAGTGTGGGGCGAGGGGGGGTGGTCAACACTCTCTAAACCTCCCCAGCTTTTGTGTGCATCAAATCTAAAAAAAACAGTTATGATGACATTTCAAATCAGTGAGACTCTCAATTTTCTTATTTGTAACGGCAGGAGTTGCTCCTTCATGTCGAAAGCCGTCGTAGCTGAAAGGGCGGGAGCGGTTGCCGTAATTATTTATGACGACAATGAGAGAAATTTTGACAGCATTATTGACATGATCGACGACAACACGGACCGGAGCACTTCTCTTCCAGTCGCGTTTCTCCTCGGACGCGACGGGTAATTAAGCTGCGATCTGTTATCAGTATATTCATATCGTCACCCACTTCATGAAGTAACACTCTTTGTATCAAACGTATATGTTTTTTAAAAACAAATTCAACAATGCTGCTATTTTGTGTTTAACTACTTTCGGTTGTTAATTTGTTTATCTTGTGTGTAGTTACATGATCAAGAACACGTTGCATCAACACGGCCTCACCGGTGCCGTCATCTCCATTCCAGTCAACATCACGGGCATCTCCCTTGGGCATATCAGACATTCCCCATGGTCTTTGTGGTAGGAAATCTACCACACTCGAGAACTTGGCATGGCCAGTGGAAGCTACAGCCCCACAGAATTTGAACTTCCTCTTTAACCCCTTGCGTACGGATGACGCCATAGGGCGCAAACAAACCAGTGCCACCAGGCTGGATGACGCCACTGGCCGCTGTTTGTACAGTTTCAATCCATTGTTGGATTATTGTGTATGTCATGCTTGACTGCACAAACACATTGTAGCGGTTAGATTTGGCTGCCAGAACCGCTGCAACACCCCGACGTCTCCCGTAAAATACCGTGCTCAGGGGGTTAAGTTCATGGGGAGATCTTGACGCACGGCCTCTTGCCTGAACACGGCATTAGTATATTTGGCAGTGTTTCCCATACCCCTAGCAGCCAAGAGCCGTCTCCTCAGGTGACTGCAAGAGTTACTTCTTGATGGAAGTCCAGCCCTGGCCCTAAATGCTTAGAGCTTTCTCCACCTATGCAAGATGTCGGTTTGTCTGAGAGGCTAATAACAGCATTGCTTTTTGGATAATTGGTTCACCCTTTTAGTCTAGTACTGAGGATATCCCGGCAGAAGTGTTAATCGATTCATCACAAGTCACTTCACAAGTCACTTTCAGTAGCCTTCATGAAGTTATGACACCACCATAAATTTTCCAAAAATGTTAAGCCACCAGCCTTTTTTCAAGCTGAGATTTGGAAGACGCCAATGTTGTTATTAGCTTTTAACATTCTCAGGAAGTAGGAGGGTGAAATTTACTGAAATGAAATCTTTTGAATATATCTGTTCGTAAAATTTCACCTCAGAAGTGTTTTTATTTTCATCTTCCAGTTTCTTTCACTTGACCTTATTCGGGGTTGAGGGCATTCTTTTGATTTGGTGAACATTTTTTTGTTTGATTTTTGCAAACTTCTATCTATATTAGTGTAGTACTGAAATTGTGCATTTCAGAATTGTTTGTCTTTCAGAACATGTTATAATGGGGATTTTTAATGCACATGCGAGAATGTGTTTTTGCTGCATTTAGACACTACTTAAAATTTCCAAAGATTTACATTTATTCGTCTTGCAGAAAATTCTCCATAAATAAATAGGAGAAAAAGGAATAAATCACCATATATGGCGTAGTCTTCCATCGGTGAAACTGAAATTTTGGAATTTTTGTTGCTGAAGACAACTTCACATTCTTTAATTTCCGGTTTTCTGAGTGAGGGTTCAATTTTGCACCTTCCACCACTCACCAGCCTCCTTTACAATATACTGGAACATTGCCAAGCGGAAATAAAAGTAAAATCATTAGCTACAAGGCCCGATTGACGTTTTAACATGAAGTACAGATTTCAAAGACACCATTTTTTGGCATGACCTGTGTAATTTCCCATCGAGTATCATTAAAATTTACTTCACACTAGTTTTTACTTGTTTGGCAGGTACATGTACTTTGCTTTACACAATCACTCTTGCAGATAGAAGGCATTACAGAATATACATTTGTGTATCCAGAATTACAAAATCTTATACACGTCAGATGTAACAGGGACACCAGAATTGGACCCGTTTCGTGTATTAATTAACTTCACACAGCTTCACAGTATTACATGTACTGTGTAGTTTGGGATGTACACAGAATTTGCAGTCATCACATTTTAGTCACGTAATGAGCCTTTGGTATGTGCGTAAGTATTCTCATATGTAGTGTCATGGTTAGGTACCGAGTTGACCAAGATCAAATTTTATACCGAGGAGTACTTTATCCAATAAAAAGTCGGATACGGATAAAGGTTTTTACTAAATTGAATTTGGGTATAAACAAAAAATAAGCCAGTTCGGTATTTTAACAACGCACACGTGTTAAATTCAATCAGAATGGCCGTTCGCGTAACATGGAATGACATTGCGTCAGCAATTTTATCCCCAATAACCTTTGACCTTCGAGATACCGAACTGACTTATTGAGCAGTTGTATTGATGAAATATAGTGTAATTTGCATTGTCCGTTAGCAGTTTATTTTGGGGTTAAAAATTTGATAGAATTAGGGATGGGGGAGGGGGTAACATTGAATTGTATTAAAGAACATTCCAGTTAAATTATGAGTAATTTTGTTCTTGTTCAGTAAATCCAGTATTTTCTAATGCAGCAGTTGTCTTTTCTAAATTGAAAATTGAAATTATGTTACTTTTTCGTAGAGGATTTTTCTGTTAATTTGTGCAAGTTTATCAGCTGATTAGATGGTAACAAGTAATTTACGCATGCAAAAAAGGTTTTATGGATAACATAATTTATGTATCGAAAAGGACCACACATTATGTTAAGGGCTGCTTTCTATGTTATTTTGTCTCCTTCTGACGTTATTTTCTCACAAGTACATGTACTTATATTATTTCAATGCATTTTTGTCCAGACATTTTTATTCACCTTATGAGTATTTTACTTGATGTACTAAAACGACGGACCAACTCACTTTGATGCTGAACGTTGCCAATGTCAAAAGCAATAATTGAAATACTCAATAAAATTGATTATTTTTCTAAAGAGTAACTACATACGTGTATCATGTAGTGGACAAATTCATCTCCTTTGGTTTGTTTGACGTGTAAGCGCATATGTACATGGGGTTCGGTTAACTTGGTCATCAACACCCAGCCTCCCAAATAAAAGCAAACTACCGTGACATGGCCCCTGGTGTCAACAAACGCATCTGTCGGTCCTTGAATTACGAAAAGCCCTGTCTAGGCGTGCCATGGTTACCATGCGGGGATTTCGCAACGATGGGCCCGGAGCCTTAATTTGATTCAATTCCAATATACATTTTACTTGATTTGATAATATGCCCGCCGAAGCTTGGATTGTGGAGCAACCATAGCCTACGCTACAGACGATTCCGACCTTCTTTGTTATTGTCCTGGAGTGGCACGGGAGGCCATATTGCTTGGGGACTTCTACATACCAGGCTATCCTTTTCTCAACCCTAAGTTCGGGTGCTATGTAGCGCTTGCAGTCGTACACAGCAGTATAGCTTACTTTACAGGTACGTGTGGATGGCCCCCTGCCGGCCATGGCCGCATTCATTCTGCTTAGAAAAGCTTGGTTGGATTCGGCCCTTGGGATGTATGAACAGCCATAGTTTGGATGCTGATACTTTTTGGGCACCAATGATCAGAAGGGGAAAATTAATGAGGCGTGGTCGAGTATTCAAATTGTTAAAGGGGGTTCGAAAGCAATGGTTCGAAATTTAAGCAATGCATTTATATCATAAAGTTCTATACACCACACTTATGTACTATGTGGGTGGGGGTCGGACCGTGTGTCAACGCCGCGAAATGCATTAGTCGACATTGAGCAAATTAAGCAAGCCGTGCTGTTTCGCTTTCAATTCTAATTCTGATGTTCATGTGTGCGAGACGAATAAGTATGGTGGACTTATAATGAAAAGGACGAATTAGGCCGGCATGGTGATGAAAAATAGATGCATGTGAAAACTTTGAAAGGGGATGGGAATACAAAATAAAACACAAACGGAAGTTGAGGAAAAAATATACAAGGAAAACAAAAAGAAATACATTAAAGCTGTTGTTGTCTCTGCTCTGACTGAAAATTTCAGTGTAGTGAATTTCCCCCACCAACGAATTATGGGTAGGAAACTACTTTGGAACGAAAAAAATCCTCAAAACACACCGTGCACTTTTTAGGTTTTCCTAAAAATATTATTTTGTTATGCGCTACGCGCGAAGATTGATGCATTAATTAATACTGTAGGAATTAAGAGCGTCCCGACTTAATTCAAAGTTGGCAAGTTATTACATAAGTCGTGTTTTATGTTGAATACTAAATTGGAAAGATCATAGCTTATTTAATTAATGCTAACAAAAAAAGCAATTAAATTTGAAAATTTATTTTTGTTCAAGGTGATACATCCCATATAGCTGCCCATTGAACAGATGGTAGCGTCATGAATTCTGCAAATTAACAACCAAACCAAACCAAACAAAATTACTACAAGAAAGAGAAAAACACGAACAAATGAATAATTTAAGTTAACAGAACTTATCTTAACAATATTATCTTAAGTATGGTGACGCGACCTGAAGTGCGCTTGAAGAATCTGGACATGGGTGGAAATTGTAGTTCAAGTGGGTGACACAACGCGCACTTGACCTAGGTCGCTGCATTCATGTTCGGGTTAACAACAAATTATTGACATCACAAAAAGACGGCACGTTCGTTTTAAACTCGGTGAGATGAAGAGGTTTCGGTTTGGTAATCAATTCCATAAAAAAAGTGGTTATCTGCGCGTCCACAGCGCAGTGCCGAAAATAATATTCTTGTTGTTGACTGGAGTAAACTTACCTCCATTGGAATAGAACATTCCGGATCAAATACCAGGTACCTGTCGCGTACCACTTGAAAATAAACCACAGCTAAACTTTGCCCGGCAGGGACATGTAAATCATTGGCATTGATCGCAACACTACTCCATAAAACGTTCGGTATAGTAAATGCAGTGTGTTTTTTGGTGTGATTTTTATCAACTTTTATGAGTAACTACAAACACAGAGACAATTGCTGGTGTCGTATGAATAATTGGAGGCGGCAGTAGGGCTAATGACTCTGGGTCGACTGGGGTATAAACCATGTTTTCTCGCCAGTCTTCCTCAGCGACCTTGAAGGGACTGCTGGTGCAGAACTCCGCGGAGCAGGAGGAGTACCGCAAACGGGCTCTGGCGATCCAGCGCGAACTGCGAGCCATGGCCGTATCCCTCAGCGCCAACCGGCGTCGATTCATCAAGAGAAGGGCCGAGCTGGTCCGGCGATCGGCTAAGTTCGGTAGCGAGTCGGCACGTGCCACGGCCGAGAAACGAAAAGCCGACCGCGACGTAGATCGTGGTGCTATAAACACGAGGGCATTATCTGCTGTGGTGGAGAGATCGCTAGACGAGGGAATTGAGGAGAACACCGACTGCGAACTCGACGCACGCCACCGACAAGAAATAACTCACAAGCACGGTGGGAAGGATTTGGCTCAAGATGGAACCCAACAGCAGCCAAAACTTAACCAGAAACGTGGGCAGGGTGTGTCAGAATTACCCAAAGAAACCGTTGAAGATACTTCCAACCAATCAAGATTCCGTAAAGACAGTTTCTCCAAATATAGGCAAGAAGTGACGGACATTATAACCTTACAAGACGTTGAAAGCCAATCTCATACCGGGAGAGGGCGTGTTGAAAGCCAATCTCATACCGGGAGAGGGCGAAAGTATTCTTTCGACGAAAAGTTGCCCGCAAAATTCTGTCAGGACAGTGTGTCGGAAACTTTGCATCCGGGCGATAAACCGGCGGTAAACAGAAGAAATGTGATTCGCAGCCCGCGATCGGCAAGATTAGGCAGCGTGGCGGTCACGCTAGCTTCGCCGTCAAAATCCAACGAGGAGCACACGAGCGAATCCTCAGTCATTTCACGACGGATGCGAGCTATGACAGTAGGGGCCACGGAGCAATTGGATCTGTCCCGTCTACGGCAGATCTACGACGTGCGGATCGGTGCGCATTCCTCGCACGAGGAGCAGGAATACATAGAGCACACGCAACAGCGGATCAAGGATTTCCTGGAGGGTACCGGTGCTGAGTCGGTCTTGAGCGACGCGTCCGATCTGGCCAGCGAATCCGGTTCGGTCGTCGTGGGCCGCAGAGCGTCGAATCGTCGGCGCAGCGTCAGCCGCGTCTACGCTCTGGAGCCGTCCCCGCGACTGCGGAAGCGCAGTGTGCCCGTCAAAGCCACGGACGCCATCTACGAAGAAGAAGAAGAAAATACTAAAGACAAACTTCGTCTGCCTCCGCTGTCCTTACCCCCCGTGCACACCAACGTGCCCATGAAACTTCTGCCCAGAAATTTTAGCAAGCGGGGTCATTACTACCACGAGAGTACTCGCATTTTAACGGCCGAGGAGTGGGAAGATTTGAAACATTGCAGATATCTACGGAACAAGTCGATACCATGATCGGTGTTACTAAAAAGACAGACGGCTGTGTTTCGTTCGGCATATTTGATTTCGCATATTTCTTGTTGCATTAAATCACCTTCATAGGTATAGGCCATATAGCGCATGTGAAAATTAGGTCCTTTTCTATCTAAACGTTCCTAATAGTAAACTGAAATCCTGATGAGTCTTCAAATGACAACCGTCAAGCCTTCGGTCGCATTGTATGATTATAAAAACTATTGAAACATTCGAAAAGGTCTAGTGGCTAAAGTCTTTGGACAGAGATCGGAAATGAAACTGCTGTGCAAGCAAGCTGTGACAACGAATATTTTTTGCTTTTTACCACGTTCATTATTAATTGCCGTTTTCCGTCAGTCGCAATCCTATTCGAAAGTTACTTATATTCCATGCATTCTTATTTAGGGCCGCATTGAATCTATACTTTCCAGCCACGATTTTCCATGACGCTCATTATCTTTAATTAAACATATATAGGCGAAAATCATTGAAAATGGACAGTTAAAAGTATAATATAAACACGTTTATATTTAACTGTCGTTTTTCATAAATACTTTTCTATTGTTAGGTTACTCGTGGTTTTGCATGCATGTCTTATTTTTGGGGGCCAAATTTGAGGCTACATTGCCTGATATCGATTTTTAGCCAAGACTTTTCATTTTTACGGAAAAGTAGCCACATTTTGATGTTATATCTTTAAAAAGGCAAACATGAAAATCAACAGTTAAATATGAACGTGTTTACAGCAATAGGAATCATAAAAAGAGATCAGTAATCTGAAGGCTTACTGTTTATAAAGATGGTACCATTATACAATCCTCCTAAGAAATATTATATCTACACTGCAAAAACTGTGGTGTTAAATTAACACCATGTGGTGTTTATATTGGACCACTCGCCCAATATAAACACCACATGGTGTTAAATTAACACCACCGTTTTTGCAGTGTAAAGATCTCCCAAAACGCTGTGGCTTATTTAGATTTCAGCAATCAAAATAAACACATAATTATGGACATGCACACAAATCGCTGTTAAAACAGACTAATTTATCACACTTTCTCATGACTCGATTGACAGATTGAGCTCAAACTTTCACAGGTTTATGATGTCGTGTATAATGTTGAATCACATAAAGTATATGAACACTGCCTGCAACTGCGTTATCAGCTGTACCACAAGGGCGGATCCAGAACACAATTTTTTTTTGGGGGGGGCAACATTTTTAATTTGCAATTTTTTGGGAGGGGCCAAACAAATTTTTGGCCTACGCAGTGGCTGCCTTTTTGCGACGTCAGTTAACAAACATTTATTTATTTTTTTTTTTTTTTTGGGGGGGGGGGGCATGGCCCCCGGATCCGCCCTTGCTGTACCAATGCTATATCATACCTCGTGTTCTTTCCTCTGTGATTCCAGTTAAACTGCTTAGAATTAGGCCTACCCTGTGATTTTTAGTTTGTTTGGGGTGTACATGAACTCTGTACCGAATTTCACTTGTTCTTGCAATTAGTAACAAGAGATTACAATGGCTGGCCCTTGGCCAGTAACTGAAGACCTTATGTTTCGCGTTCCGAGATTTTCACCGTACTGAGTTTGTATACTGCATGCTATGCAGTTAAGCACATCATCAATCTCCGCACGCCACGGAAGGAAACAAAATATCCCCAGTAAAATAGTTTGAGGTCAGACAACAGGAGACTGTAGAATGCCACGATTGGCATTGGCAGATGGTGCAGTATCGGAGTACTTTCCACAGAGGGAAAACGATAAAACGTTTTAAAGAATTGTTGCACAGGTATAATACAACTGCATGCTGGTTTTGGGTTGTTTTTTTTTCAAATGAATTTGTAGAAGTTTGTATCAATAGCAATAAACATGATCTATGGACTTGAGACTGAAAAATAAACGGATGGTTGTAACTGCACGTTCAATCAATCACCTCTCGAGTATAGAGGCAGCGAGAATCAGTATTTCCATCCGTTGTCCATTCACACGGTGGCATGTTGAGAAGGCTTTTTTGCTAAACCCCATGCGCGCAGGCAAAGCTGCACAAAATGTCCAGCCAGTTTCTTCCGAAGTGGCTCCCGAGATATTTATACATACCCGAGTTCCCTCTGGAAATTAGACCCTTGTTATACATCACAGAGTCATTTATTGCAGCATAGAGGATTTGTGATTGTGAAATTGCAAGCTGCTTTCAAATGTTAGTATTTTGAGTAAAATCTCAGTATAAAAGTTGAACCTGATGAAGAAATCCATGAACCAGTTCAGTGGTTTAGTCTCTAGTCTCCACTTTTCAATTTCTCCAATGATATACTCAATCCTTATAGCAATACGGGTTAATTTGCTCCCCCAAACTGGAAACAAATCCACAAGCTTTCTTTTAAATATAATGTCCTTACTTCGGCAGCACCCGGAGCGTGAACCGGACCTGGAGTCCTTGTCCCACACACGCGTCGTTTGATAGTTTGTTGTTGATGAAATTCAGGGTTATCTGTCATATATAAAACTGTCTTTCCAGCTCAGGGCCGAAGCCCTGATGTGAAGCGGGCCCGTTGTCACGGTCTCATTTATCCGGTGTGCCCAGTTTTCCGGAACACTATTTAACGCTACTGAACCCTAACAAATACATCACTGCGCATGCATTTGTTACACTGTAAAAACCAACGGCTAACCCTTTTTTAACACTTCAACGCGTTAATATTAATACTTTACACGTAAAGGTATAGGAGGCGTTGCACGCGATTACCACTAAAACACGTTTAAATAGGCGTTGGTTTTGATGATTATCAACGCTTGAGGTGTTAATTTAGGTAGATATTAACACTTGAGAATGTTAATAATCATTAACACCAACGCCTATTTAAACGTGTTTTAGTGTTAATCGCGTACAACGCCTCCTATACCTTTACGTGTAAAGTATTAATATTAACGCGTTGAAGTGTTCAACAAGCCGTTGGTTTTTACAGTGTTGGGTTCAGTAGCGATCCGGAAAACTAGGCACACCGGACAAATGAGACCGTGACACCGGCCTTAAAACAGAGCCACCCCACCTTTCTCGTAAACAAATCGGGCAAGGTCGATAAGTGACGTGTCGTCACTTCGGCGTGTATGTTGGGCAGCAAAAGCTTGGTGGTTTTACTGTATAATACCTCCATGCATGGAGGAAGCTTCCTCCATGCTCCATGTTAATACTCACTATTTAGGACAGCAACAGATACATGGACGCAGTTCGTAAAGTTAACCTTAAGTTCAACAAACCGTTCTGAGATCATCTGAATTTATAATTCTCGAAAACTTGGCTTTCTGTGGCTTCACCAAAAAGATAATGGATAGGAGAAAGCTCGACCGTGGGCCGAGCCGAGCTGAACCGCGCCGACTGAGCCGAGCCAAACCGAGCGTCGTCGATTCAAGGGTCGCGAAGCTCGTATAGTTAACCTGAAGTCAAATAAACCGTTTTAATTACCGGTATCGTTTTTAGACAGTAATAAAGTTCCATATGCCTATGCTCAGCTAGTCATTAACATGAAACCCATAAGGGGAATTAAAATGACTTCTTTACTTTACTTTACTTTCCAACCTGACACATTTCGTGCCAAGCCAGTCCACGAAACAACAGATCACCTTATCTCATTTCTGCTCTTTGATAAGATTTTTACCAAGGTGAAATCGGAGTGCGATTTCGACGACGGACAGCAGTGAATGGCGCGGCGCCGAAGTGGCTCGATAAGCCTATAGTGGCCGGGGCAGTTTACCTGTATCCAAGTGAGCCCTAACATTCTGCAAGTATGGCTGTCGGCAAGAACCTGGAATGTTCGTTTTTGTTTCCCTAGGTCATCGATTTTACAGCGAACGACAACCCCAGCTTTTGACCTGTTTAAACCGTGGACTTCTGGTTACGAGTTTAATGGAAACAGGCGGGCAGGAGGCGGAGAGGGGCGAGAACGAACTTCAAGCGACAATATGATTACGGTTGTGTGATATTTACTTAGCCTTGTTTCCACATAATGCTAGTATGACTTGCATTACATATACGGGGGTTGGGATTAAAGGGGTACATTGCCTTGGAGGTTCCCAATCCGTCCTGAAATTATTGTGGTGGAAAAAGATAATTAAAAAGTATAGAATATAATACTGGACAGGACCATCCATTGAAAATTTGCCGTTTGGCTGAAAATCACTGACGAAGTTTGGTTCGGAAATGTCCCTCCGCTGGAAACTGGGTATATGCGTACTTTTTCGTCAATTGTCAGACATGCGGTACATTTTCAAGAGATGGTTGTGTACATTTTTACATTGTACTTTTAAACATTTTCAACCATAGCAATTTCAGGACGAAAGCTTTGTTTCGCCTCCAGGGCATATGTCTCTTAAGGGAACACGTATTGGCGCGGCTATAGATCAGCATGTTGTCATTTTGTCTAATCACAACAAGATTGGACAGCCGGTTTAAATGGACGATTCTCTCCCCCCCCCCCCCCCCCCCTTCCCCCAGTCGCCCCAACTGCAAATTTCGCAAACGGAGAAAACAATAGTATTATTAAGAAAAATACTGTGACCTCCCCCCACTGTAACATCCAGCCCCCCAGCCCCCCTCACTCTCCCCCATGGAGACAGCCCTGGCTACTGCCGCTGCATTTTCAACGTTATTTTTATAGGCCTATAGTCGATAGTCAATGCAACTACATGTTGAAAGGTACCAAATTATAATATAAAGTATTGGAGAGAAACTTTTGCAAATACACCAAGTCGAGTAACTATGCCTAACTGAATTAGTTTTGTGTGTGAACCACAGGTGTTTTCCCATGACTTAGCACACGTCTCTTGTTTAGAGTCATTCCACTGTGCACATACTCAATCACCTTATCAAATAACATTGAAGAATCCTGTCATCGGAAAATGAGTGCGCAAGTTTGTGGTGCATACGCCTACCGAGGTTAGAGAACAAAAGAATTATAGGTGAAGACAATGTCCTGGAATGGCAAGCTATCATGTTGGAATGTGTGTACATGTGCTCTTGTATTGTACTACGTTCGAGGACAAGAGGAGAAAAAAATACAGTAGAATCTTTCTTGTCCTCGAGAGACGGTCTTTTGTTAAAATCGGTCCTTGAACGTAAAGATACGTGCTTAGTCTATGTGTTGGGTTATTTTAGTTATTGTAGAGACAGAAAATCTCGTGTTGTTCAAAACGAGAAGATTAATTTTGTTGTGGTAAACTTCTAGTCGCCGAATACGAAGACAACCCCTCTTAATTGCTCGTTTTATTTACTGTGAGCAGTTAATTATGCCATTTATTATTATACAGTTGGAAATGCCGTGGCCTTTCGGCGATAAACTTTAACCACACGAGATAACGTCAACGGTAGTTTGGTCATTTCCAGGCGGAATTTGTCCTGCCATCTCGAATTTAACCCCCCCCCCCCCCCCCCCGCGTAATCTCAGTTGATATAGGCCGCAAATGCGGTCGATTAAACTGTAAAATGGGTTATATACACTAACAAACAAAACTACCCAATTAATCTGCAAATGATTTTGCAAATACAAACTTCAAAGAAGGAGCGCCATTTAGGAATAGGCCTACCAAAAGTCGGCATGAATTTGGTCAACCACAGGGGGGCCCGGCCCGCCCCCCCCCCCCTCACTTTTTCCACTCAGGAGAAATGCCCCCCCCCCCCTACTTTTGGCATTTTCGCATACAGGAAAACATAGAAAACGGCAGCAGCCACCGGCGCTGCTTTGGCCCCCCACTTTCAAAAGTGTTCCACCGCCCCTGAGATGCTCCCACTACGATAGTGTTGCACGGACCTTACCGTATTGTATAATGGCTTTACCATTAGATGAGATTCCGAACACGCCATTGATCCTATTGTCAATTGGTACTGTTTATCTTTGGGAGAAACCCCATTGCCGAATTACGTGTAAATGCCAAGAATGTTGAGCTTCTCAGAAGAAGTGGCGTAACTATGGGGGGGCGGGCGGGGGTGGCACGGGGGCACGTGCGGCACGGGGGGAACGTGCCCCGCCAGCTGACATCCGCCCCCCCCCCCTCATTTTAAATCTTAAGATGTAGGCCTACACAAACAATTAACAAGCCGCAGTTCAGTTACTTTCAGTTCCAAAAAGCAATATCAAACGCGAAAATGCTAAAACATAAACACGTGGCAAAGCAAGAAAGAAACAGCCCAAAATCTGACAGTGAGAAAACATGGCGGGAGTATAGGCCTAAATTCAGCTAAATAACGGCAATAATGCTTCAAAATAAATTTTGCAGCAGTGCAGACTAGGAGATCAATAACAAAAATAAACCAATGAACATGGAGCAAGAAGATAGACAATTGATGATGAGAAAAAAGTGACTTGCAAAAGACGTCAGCTTGGCTCGGGCAGCAGATGCAGTCGGCCGAGATGACTGGAACGGCCTGTAGGTGGCTCGTCGCCTTCTCCGGACTGTCCTTGCTCCAACTTCTTCGGCCTGTTCCTGCTCCTCGCCAAGTTCTCCGGACTGTTAATTTGTCCACTTCTCCGGACTTTTGTTCTTCTCCTTGACTTCTACGAATTATATGTGACTCTACTAGTTAACATCATTTCCTCCGGGTGGTCTGTTTTCTTCATTCCTGTTTGCGGCTTGTTCCCGTCTGTACGTTGTCCTCAAGTACTGTACTCGACTGTCCTTCCAGTTCTCCACCTGCGCTCAGCTGTGGTCCCATGTTCTTCCAGCTAAACAGACCATCCGGAGGAAGTAGAGTCACAGATAGTTTGTAAGTCAGGAAGAAGAACGAAAGTCCTGAGAAGTCGGCTAGAAGTGGATAAAGGAACAGTTCGGAGAACTTGGCGAGGAGCAGGAACAGGCCGGAGAAGTTGGAGCAAGGACAGTCCGGAGAAGGCGACGAGAACGAGAAGCAGGGAAAGTGTGAGGTCGGCTGGCATATACAATGTAGAGACTCAGTTGAAGAATTGCAGGTGTTTAAAAATAGTCCCATATATGTAGCTGTAGATGCAAACAAAATAGAGAGAGTGGCAGTAGAAGAAATCGGCGCGTCAGTAGAAAACTCATAAGGTCTTGTTTATCCTTTGGAGAAGAACGGCAGTAGAATAATAGGCGCGGAAGTTGGAGACACAAGATCTATATTCCGTCTAAAGAGGGCGGTATATTATCTTAAACGCTCTGGTTTTTGTATTGGATTGGAGCAGTTGTAAAGCAATTTTTGAAGGTGCCATTTTTGGGATAAAAATCGACAAAAGTAGCAAGGGGTACCCCTAAATGTCTCAAGAATCAATTTCAAGCGATTTTGGATAATGTAATTTTACTTGTCAAAAATATGGCAAGAGCTACCCCTTACGATGGAAGGTCATGTGTATCCTTTGAAGAAGAGCGTCAGTAGGCGCGGATGCAGGAGACGCAAAATGTATCTTCCCTCTAAAGAGGGCGGTATATTATCTTTTATGGGTGCACCACACTAAATAAACTCCCATTGACCTATAGGCCTAGTGTAAAATCCATTAACTTCACAGTGAAAAAATCCTTATCCAGGAGTCTCTCAGTTTTTGTGACACTACTGAAAATTATAGTTTGAATCTTAATCTGTCAAATTCTTTTCAATTTTTGGCAGGTTAGCCGTTTATAATTTTTGCTAATTGTCCCCGAAGATTACCACCCCTGAAAATGTGGTTTTTACCAAACCGGCTATCTGCCATTTTTCATACAGCATCCCTCCACTTGCCAAGCCAAATAGGACTAATTTTAAAGCCAACATTTATCAAGTCTGCACAAAAGTTGAAGCACAGAACCCCCAGGTTATGATAGCTGATCATGATATTACACAATTTATCAATCGCATGACCCGCAAAATTGTATTATTCAAAAAAGTTGTGGGTTTACAATTTATGCTTATCAGTTGTCAAGTAATTTGGGAAGATGTTATTTTTGTATGGCACAAAAGGTTTACCTAAATCAAATAGCGCCCTCCTATTGTGTCCGCCATATCTCAAAAAGGCTAATTGGATCATCGTCGACATGTTCACCCCGGGTTTTCAAATTCGACTTTAAACCCTCCCTCGATCCGACGCTGACCAACTGTTTTATGGATCCACACCGACGATATTCTCAGCTCAAGAAAAACAAAACACTGTCATAGGTGGGAATCGAACCTGCTTCACCAGTGGCGGATCTACGGGGGGGGGGGGGGGGGGGGTTTGGGCTGAAAAAAAAAAAAATAACCAGTGTCGGGTGTCGAAAATTCGGCACGCTGGGGTGTGTAGGCCAATCACCTCAGGTAAACCCCCCCCCCTTAGTGAAAACCTAGATCCGCCCCTGTTCACAACGCATGTCGGTACATCAGCATTACATGAGCCGTCTCGATAAACCTAGCATTAATGCCGTGTGCAAAAGCGGACGATGTTCCCACCCCTACATACACATTACAAATCATCCGCGTTTTCATTGGTTAACCGGGTCGAGTCACCATCTTACCCCAGTGCGCTGATTGGTCCTTCCATTTGCGCAGAAAACAATTAGGGCTGATGTTTAGTGCATGTATTTTGCAAGTTTGTCGGGGGTCGTTCGGGTAATATTGATTAATACAACGGCAGCTCGTTGTTTATAAAAGCAATTACAAACCAAGCGTATACATAAGACAAGAGTAAAATTATTCTCCCGGGAATGAAACAGTAATGAAACCCGGGTTCTTTTTTAAAGTGTATTTTGTTCAGTTTGTTTTGTTACTCGGGTATGCAGACTTAAAGCTGCTAGTAGGCCGTGTTTTGTGGTCGTATTCGTCCTGAAAAAGAATTCAAATTGAATTGCTACTTTATTAGCATGAAATAAAATGTAAACTTTCCAATGAGCCATTACACAAAAAAACACGACCTACAATAAATAAAGATTCAAATTGTAACTAATAAGCAGAGCGCTCCTAATTCCTACAGTACTAATGGGCATCAGTCTTAGCGCTGAACCCCCCCAAAATCATGTATTTTAGACAGACCAAAAATAGTACCCGCCCGGTGTTGTAAGTGCGTTTTTCGTTTAAAAAAATGCAAGTTTCTTCTCTACTTCATTAATTTTATAGTGGGGGAAATTTATTACATTTCATGCGATTGCCAAATGTAAAATAATTAGAAATTTTAAAACAGGTCGTCAGTAATGATAGCGAAATTGGAATTTTGTTGTCTACAAAAATATCTTTTCTTTTTTGTTGTAAAGCCCATGTCATGATAGAGGTTGGCCACGATTAGGTAATAGAGGGCGGCATGCCATGTCTACCGCCGACCGGCTGGCGGCGGCCGGCCTTGGCCTTCCGCAAGGTTCGGGAGCGTGCCCTACTTCTTGGTAATGCAACGGCCGTTTCATGGAAAATCGACAAATATCACCAAACAGTCACGTTCGTCGACAAAAAAAGCGGACGCATTGACGTCATAATCGCACAGCTGAGTCTTATTCCCTGACTCATGTCGTTTACGTCAAAATGACGGTGTGAGACGATATCGCACCAATCTTTATGTGCAGTTTGTGTACAAATAAATGCCGCATAGATCACACGGACACACACCGTGCGTACCGTATCGATAATACTAGCGCAGTCACTTCATTTGAGTATTAATGCTTGTTTCGAGTTGATGGGTTGCTTTTCTGCCGAAGCCAATTTCACTTGAATTGTGCCGTGTTGGTTGGAATGGTTATTCAGCTTTAATGAGGTACGTAGTTGTGGTTTTCTTTGTTTTAGTTGATCTGTCAGGCAACGCGAAAGATGGACTGTTTCTTAAAATGGAGTGTGCATAATATAAACTTGTGTGGTTTTCACAAGAATCGTACACGGTGTACCGTGTAGTGGAGTAGTGTACAATGTACATTTTACATGTAACTTGGAACCTGTACTTTCATGACTTTATTTAACATTATTGGGACATGATCTGGCGATAGTAGGGGCGATTGTGTTAATGGGTCCTGTTCCTATAATAAGAGAAAAAAATTCCACTTTTAAAATATTGGAATTACCAAACTAGCTTCCGACTGAATTGATGAGTGCAGGGGTTTACATTTTTTGCGGGAAATTTTGGGGGTAAAACGATGATGATGATGACAAAACGCAACACGAAAATAAAGATGGCGATAACCGTGATGCACAGCCGAACCGCACTGATTCGAGAGACATCAACTGCAAAACGCATTTATAAGCAAATCACATTTCTATTTTCTACTGCAAAGAAACTGTTCAAAATCACAAAAAGTGAAGTCAATAGAATTGAAGAATTGAGAAAAGTATACTTTACAATGTAGGTCGATAAAGTCATTTTGAAATGATAAAATCACCCTCAACTTGAATTGGACCAAATCTAGAGAGGGGCCTGTAACTACACAATCGCCATAGTAGGGTCCAAGGCAAGTGGAAGATTCCTGAACGCTTCCCCCCCCCCCCCTCCCTTTTGTGGAAAAATTAAAAATATTTTCCTCAATGGTCCTAACCTAAATACCACAAATATTCAGGAGAGTGCTAGATAAAAAAACAAACGGAAAGATTTTACTTTAATACCCCCCACCAAAATCGGTCAAGAACAGCAAAATCTTGGAAAATAACCAACCCTCCGTGATAACAATTGTCTAAACATGTGGCACGACCTGTTATTTCAAGATTTATGTCAGCAAAATCTGTAAAAAATGAGGAAGAAATCAACATGAATGTGAAAACTTTGGAGTGACTATTACATGTACATGGTGCCAAGAACTTCTAACACAGAAAACACAAACTTTCTTCCCCTATATTACACTAAAATGTCCCAACAAAATTCTCAAAATTAAAGGTTGTGCCAAGTGTTTATACAATTATGAACACAAATGGATGGTTATTTTCCAAGATTTGCTGTTCCTTACCGATTTTGGTGGGGGTATTAAAGTAAAATCTTTCCAAAAAACCTAGTTATTCAGTTTAAATTTGCAATCGAATTTGTGCAAGTTGTAACGTGCGCGCGCAAATTTAAATGGTGCAGTGAAATTTGCGTGCTTCGGAAATCCCTCGCGCAAGTTTAAACTTGCGCGAGAGACTCAAATTGTGCTCGACAATACCTGCATATTAATCCTGGAAGTCTACTTAATTGTATCTCAGGCCAGGTGGCGTAAGTAGCATTTTTGTGGCTGTTTTAAGGGTGACTTGAAATCTGATGTTTTTGTTGGGGTATTCAGACATTTTCAGTTATTGACCAGTCAGCGGCGGCCACTTGCCTTGGACCCCACTGTCGCCAGATCATGTCCTAATGTTAAAAAGGCGATAGATACATGTAGGGTCCCAGTTACTCAGACTAGTATTTTTTTTCATTGTTTGAATTCCACTAATCAGTTTTGATTTTGAAAACCGGATATTCGAAAGCAACCTTAAAAACAAATTAAGCCTTCCATTTTTGGTGACACAGGCTAAAGAAAACAACTGGAACATCCTCCAATTTGCTCCATGGTCTCTAATTGTAACTGCATTCACTCGCAAGGTGTATTCGTGGTATATGAATAGCCGGCCCATACGTTCTTTTTCAACATTACAGTTCTAAAGTGTTTTTGTAAAGGCCCAGTGGTCACTGAATCCAGCAAATTATATCCAGTCATTGGGAGGGCTTTTCATGCGGCACCTCACTCATCCGTTTTCGTTGGTGTGACTATGAGCTACATGTAGATGGGAACGTCTGGTGAAATTAGATGAGGGCCTCTGAAAATACCTCAGAATGTATCATGAACACACGCAAACTTTTAGTGCCAAGTTGAGTTGTTTGTGAGATACATGAGAATTCCTAGCCCGCCCGCTTTTTCCATTCATAATTGCACTGGTAATGCTTTTTTTTTCTTCATTTTTGGAAGCATCTCCAAAATGCATTGGGATTTTTACCCAAAATGTGTTACACAGGTTAAATGGCATCCAATCTGCAAGATTTTGCAATCAAAAGTAGCATATATATATTAAAGTTTTCCTTTACGAGATACAACGTATAGGCCTCCAAACCCCTATTTGAGATGACAATGTTTTTTGGCCATATTTGGCCCCCTCCTGGTGCCCAAAGAGATGGCCAGAGTGACTTCATATTTCTTATGCCTACACACTAGTTACATGTGTTTGCTTCTTATCAAGGACTAACCAGCCACACCCTTTTTGGAGACGTGGCCAGCATCTGAATTTGGGTCCGCAGAAAAAAATGCTGAAATGACCCCCCTCTTCTGATGGGCGGTTCACCCAATATGGGCCTCCAAAAATGCAAAAAAAATTAACGGTGCCAATTATGCATGGAAAAAGTGGGCGGGGTAGGAATTTTCGGGGGTCATATCTCAGAAATGACTTGGAGGTGGCCACTAAAATTTTACATGTGTTCCTGATACATGCTGAGGTGTTTTTAGAGAAATTTTCAACCAAATCTAAGTCGGTCCCTTGACAACTTTTCAAACATTTAGGTGATTTGGCACGGAATGATCCATGTACGATAAGCAGCAGACACAGTGGCCAATGTGTTTTTAACTTGTTCAAGTCCTTTAAAGGCCATGTCCATGATTGGTCATTGTTGCAATTTTCAAAAATGGGCGGATTTGTGGGTTAGTATGTTATAGGAAATATCGTTCCACTCACCTGTTCAAAGTTTTGCGTTGTTGGATGGCGGAAAAAACCGAGAGAAAAACGGCGCTCGTTTTCAACCGTCAGGCGGATGATAGCCTTTAGTCAAGGTGCGCGTGGCTACCTGTGGATGCGTGACGCGCCCTAAATGCCAGCATGTCCAGCGTGCCACTCGTCCGGGTAGCCACGCGCGCCTTGACTAAAGGCTACATGGCAGTTTTCCAACGATTTCCAGCTGGAAATCGTTGGAAGACGATATAAATTTCCACTTTTCTTGACAACGACAGCACACCTGGTGCCATAATTTCACAGGATGATTGAGACTACTATTAACTTAGAGTCTAGTAAGGTATTTCGTAATAATTCAGTAAAAAATATTTGGATAATTACCAATCGTGTACACTACCTTTAAGTTTAAGCACTGTATTTTTCATTGAAGTGAAACTGAAGTAAGAAGTAAAGTAATTAATTACTATTTATTTTAAAAGGTAGAAAACTCAAAGCCAGGTATTTAATCCAAAATCTCAATTTGCCAAGGGTGATTCATATTATACATATTTTATTTCATTTGTTTAATTAAACTTGTGCCACAACTTGCCAAAGTTGGGATTGTTTCTTTACTCCTTTAAAAATCATGAACATAAAGTGTGTTCCCTGATAGAAAATAGTCTGTATTTCATTTCCACGAATCAGACAAGAATGTTAACAGTTTAAATAAAGAGCATATTGCAGAAAGGCCAGGGGGTTGGTAACTGTTAAAGAACCAAAGAAAACCCACAATAAATAAAAAAAAAAAAAAAATATTGTGGGTGTGTGGTAAGCCATCTGGCCCAGCCTACACTGGCCTTTTCCGGCCTGGTGTCCCGCCTACTAGGAATTGGCAGTGGCTCCGCCCACATCATAACACAGACACCGGAAATTTGACGTTCTGTTGAACTTACTAATGTACATCTGTACATTGTCGTGTGGCCTTTGGCCTTCACTCTACAAGCGCGTTGTAATTATGAATTGTGTTTTTGTGTGCTTTTCAAATATCACAGTTGATTACCAGTTCACTTGTTAAAGCCAGTGACATCATAACAATTGATAAAGGTTGCGTTACCGGATGTAATTCTTGTCAGTGGTCCAAAAGTCTACAATAAGTGTTTACTAGTTGTAGAGTGTATACATGCTCGTGCACTAGCACTAGTAGTATGGTAACACAATTACACAATTTGATAATTTACATCGGGCATCCAAACCCAGTTTTGGAATTTCTAAATTGTTGAATCCCTGATTTTGCTTTGTTTTATTTATTTCTTTTTATGTAATGGAGTAAGTGATTGAATGTTCTTTCTGAGCAGTCGATGAATAAAAAGAATAATTGAAGAATTGTGTTCTTTTTCTTTTTTATGTCAGCGATCTTGCATTTATTTTCCTAATTTCCATATCATGAAGAACTTTGGACTATAAACACACAAAAAAAACCACCAAAACACCAAAACCTGATAGGGTAATGTAGAGCCAACGATTTTCCGTTTCAGAAAAGTCAATTTTCCATTTTGACAAATCTTCATTTCCGTTTCGCCCATTAGAACAGTGCACAAAAATCTGTTTCATTTCCATTTGACATTATTTCATACATGTAAATGAATGCACAATGAAAGAGGCCAATTCCGTTAATTCCGTTTGGTTTCCACTAAAATGGAAAATCGTTGGCCCTAGGTATGTTACTAGGCAAGTCTTAAAGTAATATACCTGTGCAACATTTGCTTTTGCTGAAATTTTTCAGAAATGAATGGATTTGGGGGTTAATATTTTATAACAAATACTGTAACACTGACCTGTTTAAAGTTTTGTGTGGGAAAACAAAGAGGAAAAAAAGTTGTTCTTGTAGACTGGTTCCCTGACCCTACTTCAGACTGAAAGGAGCAATTTATAAATGTCAGGGAATTTATTTATCCCGGTCGACGAACTAGACTAGCTTGCTTGCACCCGCTCACGGATGTGTAATCAACTGCCAGACAAAATGTGGACTAACTAAAGTTGGTAAATTTCGGGCAGTATTTGAAAAATGTCAGTTTTTTTCCCAATGATGGTTGGCTGACCATTGCTGGAAATTGATTTTTAAAAAATGCACTTGATTTCACAGGATGTTTGAAACTCTTGTTTACTTGCAGTCAAGTAAGGCATTTCATAATTCAGTAGTTTGGTTTTTTGCTGTTTGCAAAGGTTGTATAATTTACTCTATTACCTTTAAAGCTAATGTGGCAATCTTAATCAGTGTTGTGCCTTCAATATTGGGTTTTACCCTTCACCGACGTATTTTTATAAACACTACATGTAGGTACTCAGTGTTGTCCCGAGAAATTTTTTTGAAAAAAAATTACTCGGGTGGGCCTCGAACCCACGTCCTCCTGCTTTCTAGTACAGATGTCTAACCACTTGACCACCTGAGTACACAGTGTTTATAAAAATACGTCGGTGAAGGATAAAACCTAATATTGAATATACATCACCCCGATGCAAAATTCCATCTTATGAACAGTGTTGTGCCCCTGTTTACCCCATCGCTTTGCTTAATGGCAAGTTTTTATTCTCTTACACAGATCGGATAAATACTGATTTGCAGTCGGTGTTCAATCAGGGGAACCAGTCTCTCACAGGAATCACGAAAGCTCGGCAAGATGGTTTGGACAACATGACAATGCTGCCTTGATCAGTTGAATTAAACGTGCGTTGACGGCTCATGGTTCCCCGAATCCCCATGCAGTCCAGACAGTAGCCGGAAGAATTGATCTGGTACCCCAGCGCAGTTTCCTAAAAAGATCAGACATTAAGAGGGGAGCTGCGATCACATTGGTCACAAAAACCTTGCTGACACATACATGTAGACACTGAAACGTGCAGTACAGAGACCGCTAGCCGGGGAAATTGGAACTCTGAAGAAAATCTCAGGGCTGTCCGGGGTTGAGGAACGTCGCAGGCAATTACTCGGTGTCATCGGCTGGAGCTTGAGGAGCTTTGCGGCAGAGGAAGACGTCACCATGGCATCGGAGAGTTTGCCATCGGTGATGTTGATCACGGCAAACGTTGGATCAATTTTTGAAGATGTGAGTATTGTGCCAAGCGTGGCGCGTCCGTGTCATTGTGGAGTGCACTCAATTGGTTTTGATCAGGAGATAATAGTGGGAAAACTTTATCGTATTCTTTTATGTGACTTGCAAGGAGCCAATATTTATTTTTCCTTTGGTCCGAAAATATGTATCCCGACAGCTTCATTCCACTAGATTTGAAACTTGTGTGATATTGAAATGAGATTTCTGGTTTCCCTGTTATTTCGGTACACTCAAAAAGAGTCATTCTTTAAAAAAATAATAAAATACAATAAAATGAAGAAAAAAAGTCTGAATACTTTGTAATATTGAAAAACCACCCTCCTCCCCTACCCCATACAGATAAATTTGCACTTGGTAAACATGTAATGTATACATTTATGTGTACAAAATGTACATGTACATCCTTGGATTTCTACAATTACCTGAAGAGTGGCCTTGGTGCATTGTATTTATGGGTGTGCATTTACGGGTAGTAAAAGAATCGGGTACCCGATTGAAAAAAATACTGGTACCCGTTAAAGAAACCCAAACCAAAACTTTCAATCCCGGAAGTTGTAATAAAGGGCCGAATAAATAAAAGTTAGAATTGCTTATCTAGCAAAAGCTCAAGCAATAGAGTCTGAAAGTTCACCTGTGGTGGCGCGCATCTGGAGTAGAAAAATTAACGTGTAAAACTTGTAAAATTTGCAATTATTTTTGGTACATCTACATTGAATTCTTAAGCAATTTCTAGTTTTTATTTATTCAGCCCAAAAGTCGGTTGTCAGAAGCTTTATACAGTTGTATTTATTGTATAATGAGGCATGCTATTATGTCACGATGAGGCTCTTATCCATACCCAGACTATAAAAATGACTGGTAAATTCCCTTTTATTGTCAACTTTTGTTAGCGTCATAAACGTTAAATCTGTGCTAGTTTCCCCATGAAGTCTGGTTTTAATTTTGAAAATTCCTGGACAAATATCATTCAAAACATTTCCTTTTTCATTGTTAGGGAAGTTACTGTGCAATAATGTAAAGTTGTACAAGTACTCGATTCCATAATCTAGAACCAGTTCCCGACATGAACGGTCGGGTATCCGGGTACCCGGTTCCGATGCTCACCCCTAATTGTATTTCAAGTTTCATTGTGAACATGGATACTTTATACAGTTGTAATCAAACATGCACGTGACAAGCCATGCATGCACCCCTTCTGACGACTCTTAATGGGGTGCTGGTATGCCAATAGAGTCTTGTGCAGCCAAGTGTAATGAAAGCAATAGGCAAACGAGGGATTGGGTACACACAGGAATGTGCGTATAGATGACAACCGACCAATCTTTTTCAAACTGCGGCCATGGCCATCATCCATATTTACGTGTAAGAGGTTAAATTGTAAAATCTGATTGCTCAAGAACCGGTCACAGGGCTTATTACAAAAATTCATACATCATTTCTACCCCTATTTTTTTTTCTCTGTCTGCAGCCAGAGAATATGCTACAAGGGTGGCTTCATAAATTTTATGAGGTAAGTCTGATGCTTATCCCCCACCCCACACCCACGACCGTCACCACCCCTTAACACCACCACCCCTTAACACCACCACCCCTCGCCAAACAAAACCAGCCTGAATCAGTTGAACCATATTACTACGTACAACTATCGTTTGTGGTATTGTTTTCATTATGACGCTCAGTTAGTTACAGGCACGTGCCATTGTGTGCTGACTGTGAAATTGGTAATCCAGCACGGCTCACAGGTTTTGTTGTGAAAGTTCATGTAGATCTAGTCCTGAACAAATGTATTGTGAACTCCACTGACAGTGCACGCACATGTGTGTACACCCATGCTGTGGGGGTCAGCAACTTGTTTAGGTACACGTACATGTACAGTGTCCTAAGGTTTTGGTTAAAACAAAATAAAGAAGAAAAAGAAAAGATGTAGCTGGTGTCATTTGAGGCAAAGCTTTATTAATTGAGGGAGAGATTCCAAGACAGTCACAGCTACAGCTATGTATTTTTATAATGTAACCTGAGCCACTAAAGTGTAAACAAATACTTACTGTCCTCACTGAGGTGAGTAAGCATTTCAGGTGTGAATGAACAAAGTGAACAAACTTTTGTTGAAGTTGTGGCACTCACCGGTACGTAGGCCTATATCTCCATTGAACCATGTGAAAACGTGTGAAAAAAGTGTAAAATATTTTTTCAATTGAAGTAGACATTTATTTTGCAAACTACTGGTTGGCCCTGTGCCATCACAGTAATTTGTTGGCTCAATGCAAAGCTTACTGTGTCTGGCTCACTGTATGTAGAGTGTGCTTGTTGTGGGTGTTGGGGAGATTACTGTCCTGGGCATACCGTATAAGAGGTACATTTCCTACTTTGTTTTCTGACTGCGTTGAGCTTGGAAAGAACATACCTGTATATTAACCCTAATCCTGCTAAATCTATGTAATCGGTGCATAGATTTATAGTAAATTGCATAGAAATATCACATTTTTGCATCAAGTATGGCAACTTTGAGAAGAGCTGGAAAGCAAACCAAAAATATAATACCTGTATCGGGCTATAATTTTCACTCAAGTTCATGTGATCCACAAGGTCAAATTCAAGGTCAAATTCAATATCAAAAGGTCATCAAACTGAAGTGCGGTTGCTATGTGGACAGCGCCCTCTATTGTTGGCGCACGGAGCCCATACTACTGCTTAATGCTCCAATATTATATTTGTATTGATGTATCATTGCCAAATGTATTTCCCTTCCTTTTTTTATACTCCTGTTAATGACATTTTATTTCTAAAACTTTTTCCTTAATAAAATTATTTATATTTATTTAGAAAGTAACATTTAATTATTTGTAAAGGAGCCTGGCCTCGTATAAGCCTATGCTTCTGCCAGGTATCCTCCATGCATCACCCTGTGTATTGTGCTATTTATTTGCTTCTTTTTCACTTGTTGTGATGAATGGAAATAAATCAAATCAAATCAAATAAAAAAGATCAAGATAGACAGACATGTACAACGCATGCGCCGCACGTGTTTGTCTTTTCTCAAGGCGAATTACGTTGCGCGTGCACGTGCATTGTACACTGGGAATAAGACGGTGGCATTTAGTGCGGTTGCTTGCACTTGACCAAGGCTAGCAACAAAGCAACGCGCAAAGTGAGCCTGAACCATCAAAATTTTAAATTATATTGTAATTGGGTCATTCCACCAGGTTGAGACACAGTGTGTATATGACCATATCATTAAAACCATCATTACATTTAATTGAGTTATTTCATGTGACATCCGTCTTTGGGTGTGAGATTATTTGAGAAAGTTTCAATCATGTAAGTTATATTTTTACAAAAATATGATAAAAAGTGTGTTTTTTTGTATGTAAAATAGACGTAACATGGACACCGTGTCCAACATTTAAATTTTTGTGGCTTTTTAACACTTTAATAAATAAATATGGAAAATTTATTATGTACAATAATTAAAAGACACACTATGCAAAAATGAAACACCTTTTTACGGCAGTCAGTGTCCAAACATAGCACAAATAGCAAGAATTTGAAGAATCGGTGCAGACGTAACATGGACACCATGTTAGACCATGACCATACATATATTTCTGCTGTTGTGCTGCATTTGGATATTGAATATCATAACAATTGTTTTTTGTGTTGCAGTTTGTGTTTTGTAATTAGTATACAGAGTGAGTTTGCATAATTATTTATATAAATGTTGAAAATGTTACAAAATGGAAATGTGCATTTTCATGTCACACCATGTTAGTACTAAATGTTACGTCCGGACTGCCTTAATTTTTCGTCATTAAAAAAATAATTATGCAACTTACTATATGTACTAACTAAAAGACACCCAATGCTACCAGAAAACACTTGTTGTTATGGTTGCCAGTGTCCAAACAGCTCAGAAACAGCAAGAACAATAAAAACATGCATGTGTGGACGTAACAGTGGACACAGTGTCCATGTTACGTCCACTCTCACGTCTGTTTTTGCTGTCTCTGCTATATTTGGACACTGACTACCATAAAGAAAGTGTTCTTGTGTTGCATAGTATATCTTTTAATTAGTACACATGGTGAATTTCCCATATTTATATTTAAAGTGTTGAAAAATCACAAAAATAGAAATATGGACGTGTCCTGTTCGTCAAACTGGTTATGTCAAACTGAAGCATGTTTTTAATCATATTTTTGGTAAAATATAATTTACATGATTTAAAACTTTCAAAAATATTTCCCACCCAAAGACTGATGTTACATGAAATAACTGAATCAAATGTAATAGTACTTTTAAAGATATGGATAAATGTCACACACTGTGTCCCAACCTGGTGGAATGACCCAATTACGTTGCCCATGTGACAAAATTTATGAATTTAAGTTTTCTGAAAAAATATTTTCAAAAAGTCTTGCTAAAGTGAAAAAACATCAATTTTGATGATAATAATTTTTTCAACAAATTTTACCCAAAAATTTGCTTTTCTTGTTTTTGCATGGAATGCTTTCCAACTATGTAATTTTGAAGCACTTGCTCTAACCCCCCCAGGTCTTAGTAGCCTTTTCTCAAGGCGAATTTCGTTGCGCGTGCACATGTGCACTGTACACTGGGAATAATACGGTAGAGCATTCAGTGCGGTTGTTTGCACTTGACCAATACTACACCCACGATGGAATGCACGCCCATGTGCGCTTTATAATGAATGGTGCGGAGAAGTTTTGTCGGGGTTTAGAAAACGATCCAAGAAACAAAACATTTAGTACATGAACATGTAATGTATTTTTGTAATTCCTCCATAGTACATCATACGTTACACTATTCTACCGTCAAATATATTGGAAATAACTGGAATTTCGAGCAAGGTAATCTGGACTAATCCACACTTAATACAACTTAGATAAATCTTGAACACTACGAAAAGCAATATCGCGATATTCTTCGGTATATCGAATTCCCCGGTATTCCAGTGTTTTTTTAAGGGGCCGATACGATTTTCGATATGAAAAAAATATCGGGAAATATTGTCATATCGAACAGCCTTAGCGGGCGTACCCATTTTGGCCAAAATCACCCCAAAAAAGGGTGTGCCGTAGCAGAAAAACCGCTGGTTCGATGGGGCTAAAATGTAAAATTTCAGCTCTTACGTCAAAGCTGAGCCAATTTGAAGAGGGTTGGGTTTAACCCATTGGGTAATCTGACACGGAATGACCCAATGGCTGGTTTGCACGGTGTAGCCGATACACTGCAGAATCCAACAAAATATGCTGTTGGAAATTGTTGGATTTATGATACGATGTGGACTTTCTGTCAAATTCTGTGTGATCCCCAATGGCCACCAGACCTTACACTATACAGCATGATTGCCGACGTGATACAGGTATCAGTGGATGATTCCAATGTGTTCTATCGCAAGGGAATGGGAAGATGTCATACTGGGATGATTTGCACTTGGGCCCGGAAGGATTGCATGAGAGTATTTCATTATTGATTGGCCAGCATGTGGCCAAAAAGACACACAAGTGTAATATAGGACTGGAATATATAGCCTCTCGTTTTCTGTATTGTGCAAGTTTTACAACGAAAAAAAAAGAAGAGATATATTATGTCACACGTACTGTATACGTGTACTGTACGGTTACAATGTACTATACATCATTTTAAAAGAAATAAAAGTATATTATACCAATAATGAAGGTTTATGAGTGCAATGGTAAGAATAATTTCATGATGCGACAGATGCAACCTACAGTGTGTAACGCTTTAAAAACCCATAAAAATATAACCTTTTCAAAGAAATTGTATTGCTTTGTAAGTCACAGATGTTAGAATTTCCAAATGTGTTCATCCTGGACCGATAATACTGTGGAGATGCTGAACAGTTTGCCGGAAACTGGTTGACATGCTCAAAATTGAGCCGACAACATGAATTTTTCATGAGGATTTGGCATTTTCGAGGCCCCCCATTTGCATGTATTTTAAAAGTGGCCGCTTTTAAACCATAAATTCTAAAAGCCCTTCCTTTGCCCTTTTCCTTTCTGGCATTTCTGCCGACAGATTTAAAAGTCAAATTTTGTAGCTTTGCATATCCGGGGATGCGAGGGATTAATTACAGTGAAGTAGATGTGTACATGCACGCATATCAGACGAAAATGTCGAGAGAAGGAAGCAAGTTGAGTGGATACCAAGCATCGATAAATATCTGTCCATTTACTGCTTGCCATTCAACCCCCCCCCCCCCCCCCCCTGCATGCACTCAATTTACCTTAATGCTTTTAGCCGATCAAGAATTCAAGGGTCGGACATGTTTTGAGGGCAAACAAATTGCTCCCTGGAAATTAAATACATACATGTAGATTGTCATCAGGGCCATTAAAAAAAATGTTGGTTTTTTTAATTTTTTTTTATTACGTTGACAAAATGCATAATTCTGATTGCAAAAGTGACCTTGTTTCATATGTTTGACGTCACTGTTTCAACGTGGTTTCTGTTAATTTCCTGGATTTTAACAACAAACTTCAATTCATCAATACATTTCATGTATTGGATATTTCTGGAGGGAGTATGTTTCTTAGAGAACTTTACGTAATTTCATTACTCACTTTGTTCATGTACATTTTACCAGGTACATTTTTACAGCTGCTCAACTTGAAATCTAAACTTTGGGTATTAAAAAAAAAAAAATTATTTTATATTTAAACAAAGCAAAACTTTTCCTTAATCATTACATTTTCTGATTACCCCCCCCCCCCCCCCCCCAAAAAAAAATCAATAGGCTTCATTAACAAGAAATTTTCATTACAGATTGCATACTTTTGAATGTAAAGTGTTTTTGGATCTTTTTTTTTTTAATTCCTACATACTACATGTAACTTCTTACATGAATACATTTTTGTAAACTTTGAAGTGATTGCATACATGTACATGTACATTGTAGAATTGGCAGAATAAGTGGTTCATGTTGAAGTCATTAATGTTACATTTTGAAGATTACAAAGTTGATATTCAATTACTTAAAGTTGACAACGCTAAAAGTCGGTATACATGTTATTGGGTGATGGTAGTACAGCATAATACACTTTGTATCAAACTTCAGAATGAAGTTTCTTGGACAGTGGTAATATTCAGCCAAAATAATAGATTAAAATTTTCTTCAGAATACATGACTACTACATGGTACATGTAAGTGTGATCAAGACTGCTATGTACACAACATTTTTGCCAATTTGTTTTACTCTGAAAATGAATAGGAAATATTTTTTTCTGATTACATACAAAATGTACATTTTTGGAAAGCATTTTCAGTCATTCATTTGTACTTGCATTGGATTTGAATCGGCCAGCCGACCCCGGCAAGCTCGGTGGTCGAGTGGTTAAGACGTCTGCACTAGTAAGCAGGAAGTCATGGGTTCGAATCCCGCCCGAGTAAGCCTGTGAATTCTTTCACACAGGCTCTCGGAAAGCACTGAGCATACAGTGCTTTTACATTACATATGTTGGGAAAGTGCAAAAGAGAAAAATCTCTGTTCTAATTTAATTGTAAATGTATGCAAATTTGTTATTTTGGTGCTTTAATAAACATGAAAAAAATGACTGTTGTGCGTACATGTATGCTGTGCCCTGAAACTATGGTATTACCAGTGTGTATTGGATAATTAAGGGATTTACATATAAACCAATTAATGCCTTAAATATTGAGACTGCACTACACGGATTGAAGGGGACATGTGCACTGGACATGTATATTTAATTAGCAAAATTAATTTTTGATACACCTTACTTTGTGTACATCCATGGATAATGCATTGGCAGATATAGTACGGAAGTAGCATAATACATGTATACATTGTATTTTAATAAATGGAGCATTTTTTTACACATATGTGAAAACTGTTACTACATGTATGTATGTACATGTAAGTCCAGTAAGAATTGACATGAAAAATGCCCAACCCTGACATATTAGTTAACCAAATTTCTACTCAGAAACCTTCATATGGTTGCCCTGAACACACACACAAAATTCAACCAATTTGGGGGGAAATGTGATTTTTAAGCTCTCAAAAATGCCGATTTGTACATATGGGAATGTGCTATTATCCAATTACTGATGCCCAAATTGGAACAATGAATGATTAGCCAATACAGGCTCATCATAAGTTGGTCAGAATCCAATATGGGCAATAAAGCATGTCACGTAAAATCGATGTAGCTAAGACTCAGTTATAGCCATATTTTAACCGAACTAATTTTATTAACCGGATTGATATTATTTTGCAGCCAGATAAAATAGCTTTCCGACAAAATTTGTCCTTAGTTGATGTCTGATTTTAGGGCTTTATGCGATTTTATTTTTTTTGAAAAATTTACATTTCTGTAAAAAGAAATTACCAAATTACCCTCAGTACGGCTAATTCCATAAAGTTTTACCCCAATTTGTTGCTGCTGTGCATTTCTTTCTCTCCCAAAGTTCTAATGGGATGGGGTAGGATGGGGGTATAGATGGGGATCACAAGTGGTGGAGGGGGAAAGGCCTCAATGGGGGGGGGGGACATGACACAATGCCCCCGCACCCATAATACACCACTCTAAAATGGTAATTGAAATAAATGTTTCAATATCTGTTAGGGTCATCTCTTCCTGAAAATCTTGAAGAGTTTTGAGGGCAGAAGCCGTTTGGTACTTTGATAATGATGACAATGATTATGCAATGACGATGATGACGACGTCCTTAAAATACCCCTTTCTCATGATAATTTTTGGTCACAATCTTCATCAATTTTTCTCATTTGCTGTTTTGTATTAATTTAAGTTTAACATTTGCGAGGACCCTTTCCCAATCTTTCAAAGGGTATGATTTAGCTTATACATGTACATGTAGGTGTTGGAAATACATGCCTTAATATAAATTGTGCATCTCTTTTGTTTTTCAATTATAACATATTTCCCCAGGGTTGATTTTGGTTGAATTTTTATGGGAGGTTGCCAGAGTCCCAATAAATACATTGCCACTAAAATTTGCCTGTTAACCAAAATGTCAGGGTCCTTATGTACTTTGTATGTACATTGTCATTACACATACATTATGTATACATGTATACTGTGAGCTGGGTTTGAATTTATCAGTTTCTTTCCATTATGTCCAAAATGTTCCATCCGTCAGCCAGGCTAATGCATGTACGTGTAACGCATGGTGCACAATGCGGCCCGTACTAATCTAATAATTCTTAGCTCTCACTCTGAATAATTTTGTGTAGCAGTTTTCAGTAAAGCCCAATATAAACCATATGCATTTCGTGTGGTACAATAAGCCAGTTCGGTATCTCGAAGGTCAAAGGTTATTCGGGATGAGGAATTGCGGACGTAATGTCACGCCATGTTACGCGAACGGCCATTCTGATTAAATTTAACACGTGCGCGTTGCGCGATCATCTTTTGCGTTCGCACGCGCGCGTTAGGTCACGCGGGTCATTCGGGATAAAATGCCATTGTGCACTTGCACAGTTAATGAATACCGAACTGGCTTTTTATATTGATGGTACATGTACACAAGTATCATTTCAGATGGAGTAACAGGGTTTTTTCATTTCCAAAGATGTACATTTGCTACATGTAGTTCATTGTAAAAGTGTGACCGTGGAAAAAAACAAACTTTTACCGACTTCTTTTTTTTTTCTCTCAAAATGCCATCAAAATACAAGGAAAGGAAGGAAGTGCCTCCCAGTTAACAGGGTTGATCTCTTGCATGTTTTGAATCGATTTGGGGGACTCATGTCAGGAAAAGCCACCATGAAAAAAATGAGGTTGGTTATCTTGGAAAATATTGCCTGCCACAGCCTTGAAAAAGAAGTGCCAAAAAAAGGTCCCTTCTTTTTTTCTTTTCTTTTTTAAATAACTTGATGCTAAATATCTTTTCATTTTTCCTACATGCTGTAAATGCTGTGGAAGGCACTGTGCCCAGTTCACATTTTGTACATCATCCCCAGCTCAGATTGTTTTTCTGACACTGAAATTCTCGAGTTATGATAACATTTGCAAATTTTGTTTTACGGTGTACAGTAGTTGGCCAAAATACACCAATGCTCTGTACTGTACTGTACTGTACGTACATGTACATGTAGTCCACCTAAAACAGCTTTTTAGTTTCATTTTCACGTTTACATTTATTTTCTGTACCGTGATCGAAAGGCAGGGTTAATAAAAATCATGAATTTTAAAAAAATCAAAAAAATCAGACTTTTTAAAATTTAAATCGGATTTTTTTGATTTAAATCGATTTTTTTGATTTTTTTTACCATCGTACCATTGGCATAAAACATTTGTTTCAAATAAGTCAATTTAAATGACCATCATTGAAAGTCAAGTATAACCACACACAATTGTTCATGAAATCAGTGCTGAAATCCCTTTCATTGATCATATTCTTTTCTAGAATACAAAGTTTGTCTTAAAATCTCTGTTGTAGCATCACCATCATACTGCACATTTCTCATCCAAGTTGATAACAGGAACCCCCTCCTCTCTACACACAACCATGGTGGAATAAAACTAATGCAGCCACCATATTGTTTTTAAGCACTGTCCTTATTTTGATCCTGTAAAAGTTTTTACGATTTTTGCGGTGGAAATATTGTCCTTCGGCGTCATTTTGCATTTGCAGCTGTAGAATGGGATCCAGACAATGAAACTTTCAATGGACAGAGCACCATTGAAGATTTAGGCCTATGTTAAAATATAAACGGTTTAGCAGAGACGATGAGGCAAAATTTACAATTTTGGAAAACGTAAATATTTATTGAAAATCATTAAAAGTCCCAACACAACATTTCTTAATTGTCATTTTTATACAACTCAGCAAAAAGTCCTCAACTCTTCCGCTACGGCGCGCCGCTCACAGCGGCTCGAAAAAAGCCTATTCCTGCCGGCAAGCTGCTCCGAGCGGCTCGTTGTAAACATTCTGTAAAACAATTACGTCACAGCATCCATTATAATACCGTAGTGAAAGAGTTAATGCTTGATAAACTGGATAAAAATCGCCACTCGGAGGGTGGGGGAAGTGGGGAGGGGAAGGGGAAGGGGGAGGGGAAGGGGAAGGTGAAGGTGAGGATAAGGGACGGGGGAAAGGGGAGGGTCGGGGGTCAGGTTAGGTCGGGGGGGGGGTATCAATTGATAGGCGCATTACAACATGCATGAGTTATTTAAACATAAGAGGAATACTGTATCATACATGCAGGTTTGTGTACATTACACACACAATGTACTTCAGAATCATATGTATTGTACACAAGATAAATGTAGTACACTGTTTCAGGTAACTGGCCTTATACATCCCTTTAGAGTGAGTATAAGCAATTTAAAGTTAATGACAGTCAGGTTTGAATAACAGAAATTGTTTTTACATTTAAAAAAATAGCAGAAAAAATAAATAAAAACGTGATTTTTATTAGTGATTTTTTAGATTTGTTTCCAGTGATTTAAATCATGATTTAAATCAATGATTTAAATCGAGTGATTTAAATCAAACAACCCTGTTGAAAGGGTCATTTTATGTTGAATTGCACGTTTCTTGTCACATCTCTAATGATGCAGTGGCTTCCTTAGATTTCCACAGGGGCACATAGGATTTCCACAGAAAAGTATGTCATATGTTCCTGTTATTCCTTCAAAATGAATATTTAGTTAGATTTTTTTCTCGCAACTATTAACCCTTTGCGTACCGGTATTATATGGGGGAACCCGGGGCACCAGGCCGGCTTGTGCAGCCAAGCGAAATGGAAACAAGAGGCTTGTGCAGCTAAGCATAACGTACACAATACCCCAATAATGGATTGAAAATGCAGAGATTGGCGTGTATAGACGTCAACCGGCCATGTGGCAATTTTCAATCCGCACATGTGTCAACGGGTGGCAAGAGGTTTTAACCCCTTCAGTACGGTTATTTACAGAAGGCGTCAGGGTGTCGCGGCGGCTTTTGCAGATAAGCGCAACGGACACAATGTGGTTGTGCAGTCAAGCGTAACATACACAATAATCCAACAATGGATTGAAATTGCACAAATAGTGGCTGTAGGCCTCATCCGGCCTGGTGGCACTTTTTTTTTTTTCGCCATTTAGCGTCATCCGTACGCAAGGGGTTAAAGCTAAGTTGGCATTTGTAGTCAGCAGGTGTAACTACATTTACATGTATAATGTATTAAAAAGAAGGGTTTAATTTTTAATTTTTTTTAAATATTTTTTTTGGGGGGGGGGAAAGGAGGCATACAGGGATGCATCAATTTTTCTTGGAAGGCATGCATAGACAGAGACATGTAAAATTAGTTAAATTAAAAAAAAAAAATTGTGAAAATTTTTTAGGTCTTTTTTTCCCCCATAGTTGGAATCTCCAGTGGAGGGGGTAGGGGAACAGGCCTCATTGGGGTAGGGGGTGTACAGTCGTTACACCAATGTTTATATGGATCTACAAAATGTAGCGCATGATTCTGAAGGACAATTTACTTGAGACCACCACTGTACATACCGGTGCGTATTAATTTGTCATGTACGTGTACACTGTATATATTGCATGGAGGCCGAAATTTTACACTGTTTGCTGTCGAGCCACACCAATGCATTTGACCCAAATCAGACAGATTTATTTCACGGTAAATTGCATTGAGTTTGCCCTAGATTTGCAACTATGAAGCCCACTCTGTGATTGCAAGTACTCATCTTGATTGTATTCTGAAAAACAATGAAACTGCTGGCAAGACTATCTGCAGTAAATTGTGCATAGACATAATGTACATACATGACTTGCACCCAGGTATCACATGAAACATGTTGAGTAAGTTTTCTAAAATTAGGTGTCCAGGCAGTGGCGTAGCTAAGGGGGGCTTGGGGGTGCACGCCCCCCCATACAAAATCGTCGCCCTCACAGTTCCCCCCCCCCCCCCCACTGAAAATTCCGCAAACACAGAAAATAATAGCATTATAAAGAAAAATCACTGTGAGCGCCCCCCCCCCCCCCACTGTAACATCCAGCCCCCCCCAATCACTCCCCCCCCCCCCCCCCCCCCCCTATGGAGACAACCCTGGCTACGCTGCTGTGTCCAGGTCCCTGCAATTTAGCTTCCAGAAACTGGGACAGCTTTATGAGAATTCTTATAAAATGAATGGAGTTGGATTTGTTAGCTGCAGAGATAAATTGCAACTGCATTGCCCCCAAATTGCCCCAAAATTGCACATTTATCTTTGGTAATATCCGGCGAGGACCCTGATAAATGTTTGCCCTCCAATGTCATCCATAACTGATTATGGACATATTCAGGAAAAAAATATACTTATAGAGAATCATCCTTGAAAAATTCAGCCCCCCCCCCCAAAAAAAATGGAGTACTCGGGAAAAAAAAGAAGAGGACAAGACCAAAGAAATGAATGCGTGGATGAGTTACATGTACATGTACAGGCAGAAGGCCGTAGGTTGTTTGGAGATATGGGAAACCATGCCTATAAGCCTGAAGTTGGAGCGGAGAAACTGGAAACATTATATACATACTGTACGTGTACATGTACATATACATGTAGATCCCATCAGCAATGCATCTCTCCAAGATCGGGATGCGATACTCAAGAATTTGCTTTTAGCCATTTGGGCATGTTTGCCGGAATGGTGCTCAGCCCGTGTTGCCATTTTTTTCTGGCCTTTTTTTCTCCCGGTTACCTTTTTTTTTTACTATAGGTACATTGCAGAATTAGCATGAGGATGCAATTTTTATTCACAGAAAGATATTTGTTTAGTTTGTATTATTATTTTTTTTTTTTAATGTTTTGGTGAAATACAAGCTTGAGAAGAATTTGACTGCCCACTTTTCTTTTAAATAAATTAATGGGAAAAAAATGACAAATTGGAAGGCCACCATCATAAGGCAAACTGAATGTAGCTCAGTTGGTTAGAGCCCCGCTACGGTGTTCTACAGGTCGCAGGTTTAAACCCTGCTCCTGCCTTTTTTTCTTTGTTCACTTTAGAAATGAAAAAGTGTGCATTTTGGCTGTGAGAAATTGCCTCTCAAATCCCAATTACACAACCACTAGCTTTGAATAATGGGTTTGCTGACCCTGATTAAAACTGCCAAAACCATGGCAACACCGCCAGACCCATGGCAACACCGCCAGAACCATGACAACCATCACAGTCCGCAATCATGGTGGAAAACAAGGTTTTTGTATAGTGCAGATGTTATGTACGCCCGGAAGGGTAAACATTGTAAATTGCATCTTTCACCCCTTGAGTACGGTTATTTACAGGAGGCGCCGGGGTGTTGCGCCGGCCTTTGCAGCCAAGCGAAACGGACACAATGTGCTTGTGCAGTCAAGCGTAACATACACAATAATCCAACAATGGATTGAAACTGCAGAAACAGCGGCAAATGGCATCATCCGGCCTGGTGCCACTGTTTTTTTGGCGCCATTTGGCATCTTTGCAAGGGGTTAAGTTTGTTTCACTATCCCACAGTAAAAAGATCGAGGCCTGAAATACAGAAACACCTGCAGGTATCGATAAGATTTCTAAAACGGAAAAACAAAACAAATAATGTTCTCAGAAATGTAATGTTCCATTTCCTTTGACACCAACATATTTATAATATGACATTTTGAAATGAGTAGAGTGTTTTTAATTGCCTTCATGTGAAGCATTCAATAAAAAACCCAGCCTTTATGGAATTGTACTTTAACAACTTGTACGGATACCTGTAACTCTGCTGGTATATGTGTGCCTTTTCTGTATGCTTTAAAAATGTCAGTGGGGGACATGGGTTGACATTTGAATGTGGACATTTTCAGGATTTTTATGAGGGTACACAATTCTTTGCTGCTAGTGAGTTTATACTGTGCTCTTTAAAAAAAGAATTGGTGGGGGGGGGGGGAACTCTTTTATGAGGATTCAAGTCTAAACAGTACTAACTGTGATCAAATACTTGTAATAAGGCCAAAAAAGAAAAGAAAAAAAGTGTTGCCCTTAAATAGGAAAAATCGGGAGGGAGGGTCGGTCCGTCAATTTTGTATTTATTTTTTTATTTTTTACCATCCATGAAAACATCAAAACAATGTTTCTGACTAAAGAAAAAATCCTTCACATTTATTTGAAAATGTTCAGCTACAGGGATTTCATGTAATTAAAGAAATTGAAAGGATTGTTAAAAAATATAATTACTTAATGTATGTTTTCATAAAGTGTCCAAAACGTCGAGTTACACACTCGTCCCAGTTCTTTTCAGAACCACACATCTTCCTAGAAGAGATCTATTTCACATGGTGTTACCCGCAATCGCAGTCTTTCTCGTACATGAAGTAGAATGATGTATGTGTGTACACATGTATGTGCATACGTGTACAAAATGTAGTTGTAATATAATTAATTAATTAATTAGCATTACTTTGTTATTAAAAAATCTTAAGTTAGCAGTTGTTTGAAGTAAATTACATCTGCATGTACATGTAGATGTTCGTCAGGGTCAGACAAAACTAAAAATATATTTTTTTTTCTTTTTTTCTTGAAATAGAGAAATCATTTTTTCCTAGTTGGATTAGTCGTGTCTAGTATTTCTTTAACCCCTTGCGTGCGTACGGATGACGACATATGGCGTCCAAAAAAAAGTGGCACTAGGCCGGATGACGCCATTTTCCGCCGTTTGTGCAGTTTCAATCCATTGTTGGATTATTCTGCCAGAACCACCGCGACACCCTGACGCCTCCCGTAAAACCGTACTTAAGGGGTTAATAAAATGAAATTTTTAAGGATTTCTATGACCACTGCTTGGCGTCATTGCGATGGTATCACCTCATAAATGAGACTACGGCAGCGGGATACATGTATGCCAAATTTTATTTCCTATTATTCCATCCTTGGATCTGAGCTGTCTGTCGCAATTCCACCGAACTGCGTAATCAGTTTTTCTGATTTACCTAGATCTGCGGACAGACAAAGCTCACTGTCTCCCCCCCCCCCCCCCCCCCAATCTCACTGATCTGTTTCTCTCACTGCTCGGAGGCAAATGCGTAAGATCCTGTGATTGATGATGCCGGATACCAAGTTTTAGAGATGCCGATCCGATGTAATACTGCCTCTCCGGGTTGTTGCTAAGGCGGCGAGCACGCACGAGTGAGAAACCCATCATTATTTATGGCGTATCTCAGACAAATTGTATTTGAGACTCATCAAGATGTCTTATTTGGTCAAGTAAAATAAAATAGAAAAGGAAATGACTGCAATTGGCGGTATTCGGTTCCTTTTTTTTGCAGATTGTTTCCATAATAATTTTGACTTTAAGATTTGTAGCATTTGCCAATGAACAGATCTTACAACCAACTATTAAAATGTTAAATGCAACCATAAGTTATTAAAATGAAAAAATTCTATTCTATTTTCTGTAACCAAGAAATGCAAAATAATAACCAAGAATGGCTGTTAAAAATAAATAATATTTTTCCAGATTTTGTGCAAAGTGTATGCATACAATGATACATATTTCAGTGAAAAATTATATTAGTAAAATAGAAATATTATGTACACGTGTAGGAATGTCATTGCCTCCACAGTCCACAGAGAAAAACTTACAGTAAATGACTTTTTGAAACAAATAATTATTGCTCTGGAAATGAATTTCATTCATTAATTTATTTGATGTAGGCACAGAGGAATCCCACAACGACGAGTTTAGCGCCGATCTGCGCACTTCTGCATTTGAAAACGAGGATCTCAATGTCGCAGTAAACAACTTTATGCTGATCGTGCGCCTGCGCTTCCTTTTATGGCCTAATTAATTCATGCATGAATGAATGTGCTGAAAAGCGTTGTTTTGTTTGCCACTGACATTCTCGCTTTCAACCTAGAAGTGCGCAGAAGGGGCTAATGTGAAATTCCTCTATTAGCCTGCGGTCACCTCCTCAAATTGTACACCGTCAGAACATCAACTACCACTTATCTTTTCAGCAACCCCATACCGGGACATATACGTACATAAAGAAAACACAACTGAATAAAATAGGGATTTGCAGTTGGCTGAAGAACGGACGATCCCCAGTGCGCATCTTCGTGCAGCTTTTTTCTACCGAATCCTTCATCCTCTAAGTCCCTCCCTATCTTTTGCGTGTTCACCGAAGGCGCTTAGGAGATTGGAGACGGCGATGAAGGGATGTAGCATCTGTGCCATCCAGATGGGATGAAAGTTATTGGCCAGATCGGTGGAATGCTACGATAAATTTAGGTTTTTCCGATTTATTTTGTTTTGACTCCGATTCCAAGCAGGAAATCAGGATTCCATTCTAAATCATTCCACATGCATGTCCTGCATATTGTTTTTGTTTTTGCTTCTGCGCAAAATTATGCAAATTTTTTGAGGTCAGCTGGTCCAGGCAGCGATTGGCTACTTCAAGGAGTCGGTTCCTCAAAAATATAATTTAAAAAATACATAAATTTGTGGAGCGCTTATTAGATTTTATGCACTTTTGCATTGAATTATCCTGGGATTGCCCAAACAATAAAACAATGAGCTGCTTGGGTCCTTGCGTTTGTTCTCCCAAACAAACGTGGACGTATAACAAAGGGAACAATATCGTCCGCGATTCCCAAAATACGTCCGCGATTGAGATCGTGTACAAAACCTATGGGAGTCTTCCGAAAAAGTTCAAGTACAAACAAAAGCGGGAACAATAGGACGTCCGTGTTCGACGGTGGATACGTTTTTAGTGTGCGTGTACATTAAGAATTACTTGACATATAATTTATCAACACAATAAAAAACACGTGGAAATGAGATAATGGCTGGTAAAACAATATAACAAAGGGAATTGAAATATACCATAAGCCATTGTTGAGAATACATACATATATATATAAACACTTTCAAAAAAAATTCACATTTATTATCTCTTAAAATACATGTAGACATTTATTAAGGGCAATGAAATATTCACAGAGTACATTTGTCAGTCTGTACTGTTGCAAGTTGGTACATGTACATGTACATGTACATGTGGGAAGCAGATGTACTTTACAAGCGTGCCTTCCCCTTCCCAGATAAAATAAATGTACTATTTGATTACCATACATGTACTATTTGATTACCATACATATGTACAAACAGACATTGTCATTATCCAATAATCAGGCATGCAACTTTTCCTCGGATCAGCTTATAAATTTCCTTGTTTTTCACTTCACATGCCATTGAAAATTGAAAAACACTACAAAATCTTGTAAAGATTGGAATGTCCTCATTTTTCTTTTTAATTTTCAAAGTTGCATGCCTGAATAACACATTGCATTGATGGGGATTTGGGCTAACTACACACGCTACATACATGTATAATGTATATGTACGTGTGACAACCACACGTAACATGGTGTTTATGCTTTCATTTTAAACCCAAACCCTGCTAAATCCAACAATTTTAATATGATTTTGCATGCACCCTAGGGAGTTAGAGTTTTAAATGTATGATATACATTATGTAGCTTTGGTAAATACATGTAGGGGGGGGGGGGGGGGGGGGAATCTAAAAGCTGTACTGTTATCTTCGAAAGAATTTTATCTGAAGATCTCAAAAACGCAGTGGCGTTTTTTGGTTTCTACAATTGAAATAATGTAAGCACACACAGACCGTACATGTACGAGTCATGAACATGCACAGAACAACTTTTAAAACAGTACGATTTTTTCACTATTTTCTTGTGATTCAGATGGCGGATTGAGCTCAAACTTTCACAGGTTTTGTTATTTCGTGCAGAATCCCACAAAGTATCTACACACTGCCTGCAACCGTTTTATTAGCTCTACTAATGCTACACGTACATTGTGTTGTTATTTTTATTTGTTGTTCATTTTAATTCAGCGATGTGCAGTTATGAGGAGTGTACATTTTTCAAATTTAGTCAAAATAGAGTTGCCGAAAGAATAAAAACAACATGCATTTAGTCAGTTCACAACACAGAGTTGAGCCAAATACAATTAAAATTGCACAAAATAGACAAAGGCAAGGAGGAATAAAAAAAAAAAAAATCCCCAGTAAAATGTTCAGGTTGAAAATGTCAGATCATACATGTACATTTTGTACATGACACGGCATTCATTCTCGTACTGTCGGCTCTCGCAGTTCAAGTGCTGTACCATTAGATACACACTCTTACCTCCCTGCCCATTAAATTCTGCCCCGAATCAGTCACAGATGCGTGAACACGGCCAACCAATTATAAAGATAATAATACATGTAATAATCAAAAACCGTCCTCGCAGAATTTAATAATAAAATAGTCGTTCTACTCAAATAATGGGGATAAGGCCTCCTCCCTTTCCATGATGTGTTTCAATATTAAAACTGCTTTTTTTTTTTCTCGCTCTCATCTCTCAATGGATCGTGGGTACAGTTTCCATCCTCTCCAGAATGTCATTTGACGGTATTTTTTTTCAATAGCCCCAGAGACGGTTTGGCTAGCTCGTGCGGTCTGCGGGCATGGCCAATTTTCAGGCCTAGTGTGTAGACCAGTATATTTGATACGCATCTCATTGCGATTGCCCGCCATTTTATTTTCGTGACCGGTTCGTGATAGGCAATGCCTTTTTTCAATCAAAGAGGGATGCTGGTGCATCCTGTACAGGATTCCTGTACTTTGCAGTCTTATACAATGGTCCAGTGCAATATGTGGCAAGGAAATTATAATTTCATATGGTACGGGATTTAGAGATTGCTACACGTGCAGCGTACATGTACATGTACGGGGGCTTGTCACTCAAGCCAACTTTCATAAGCAACTTGCAAATCTACAGAAGACTTTTTTTTGGGTCTAACATTCCTCAGAAAATTGCATAAACAAATTGAGATGAGAATCATTCTTCTTGGAGATGGCCTCGAGCTGAATGACTGTGTATTGCCTCGTTTATGTACACTGTAACCCTTAAGAGTGTGTCAGTATTTAATTTTAACAGTATTCATGGTATTACCAATAACAGAATCAGTATTACTATTAACAGTAGTTATTCAGTATAATGGTCATTCCATAAATTTGGAGTATAAAAGTGTGACATTTTTGGGGTCCCTGTTGTTACATGTATAAGATTTTGCAATTCATGACATTCTTTATAAATGCCTTCATCTCCAAGAGTGATTGTGTAAAGCAAAGTACCTGCCAAACAAGTAAAAAAAATAGTGTAAAGTCAATTTTAAATGATACTTGATGGGAATTTACACAGGTCCGGTGTAACAGGGACACCAAAAAATGTAACACTTTTAGGACCCCAAATAATATGGAATGACCCATTACTGCGGTACTGGTTGATAATTGTGACCGGCTCTGCAAAAAGGGGTATTATTTTGCAAAATTTGAAAAATGAGTTATACACATAGTTGAATTCGTCACATCCTAAGCTTTAATTTGGTGTAGGTTTGACCCCTGTGGCATTTTGTATTCTCGAGATATCTTGACATTTATGTACTCCTATTTTCCAAGTTAACGGACGTGCGTTTAGAGATACAGGCCTTCAAACACAAAAAGTGCAAAGAAATCAGATAGAAGTAATTGTTATCAACATTTATTTTTTCATCTGTATTCATCAATATTAATGTTTCTGAAAATAAATTATGGAAATATAGATATAACAGAAGCCAACAAAACCAAAAAACAAAAAAATCACTTATGTGAAGATTTTTTCGCCCGCTTCACATAGAACATCCCTGTGTGCGTTTTCACATAATACCCGTGCGACATAATACCCTTTTTTGTAGAGCAGGTCAATTACATCTCACAGCGCTGCTGCAAGTAGGCCTACAAATACTTGTGTTCTGCCCAAATCGTTCCAAAAGTTTCTTGGGTTACCTGGCCATCTCAACAACTCTGATTGATGGAGCAATTACGACTTGGATATTAGCCCGTTGCCAAGATCTTTAAGAATGACCGAACGCACCATAAATTGTAGCACCGAAATTTAAATTGTCGATGTAGTTTTGAAGCACCACAGTATTGAAATAGGAAACCGACTTTGCTGATATTCCGGTACTCCAAAGAGAGTCAATGGGTCGTAGTCGATGCTGGGCGTGGCACCCTGAAAAATAAATGTGGACATTGATTTTCCAATTGGTTAGCAATTAGATAAGTTGTGGGCTTTCCAATTAGTCATCCGCCCAAAAGTAACGAGTTTCCAATTTTGCATAACACGAGTGAGTGCTTGTACATGTACGTGTAGTTCTTACAGTGTTAACCCCTTGAGTACAATTATTTATTATGAGGCGCCGGGGTGCCCTGGCGGCCTGTGCAGCCAAGCAAAACGGACACAAGAGGCTTGTGCAGCCAAGCGTATGGTAACCTACACAATAATGCAACAATTGATTGAAACTGCAGAGATTGCGTGTATAGTTGTCATCCGGGCTGGTGGTAATTTGTTTTGCCATGTATAGACGTCATCCGGCTTCAAGGAGTAAATATTCCGTACAGGGCAGACTTGGTGTGTAGCACATGTACATGTACATGTATGTGTAATAAAATGGAAGGCCAAATAGAATGCTTTCTTTCAACAATACACATTTCTTCCATCATTCATTGGTGGGGGAAATCCGTTGAATTGAAATTTTCAGTCAGAGCATGGATATTATAGCTTTAATACATACTTTTTTTTTTTTTTTCATTTCACAGTCAGTACAGACGTTGAAACCTCAGCTTATAGCGGTCCATATGCAAGAAGTTGGCGGCAAAGATTTCGAGCAGTGCATGGGCAATGTCGATGCCTTTGTACAGTAAGTATAGGTGTAACAATTTTTGTAAAATTTGTGAAATGTTTTACACAAAAAGAGATACGGGCACATGACTCTCCCCCCCACCCCCCATTTGCATCAAACTCTACCATACAGTTCATAGTTGTCTGGTCGCTTAGTTATACAGTACATGTGAATCAAGTATTGAAACTTTGACCAGCAATTAAAAAAAGAAACGTACTCATGTCAAAACCAAGCAAAACAAGAGATCGATTCTCACCCAGCACTCAACTTCTGAAATGACGTGCAACGTATGTACTTCAGCTCTTCTACTCGACTACACAAATGAATTTCCTCCTTGTCAGCCCACTGACAGTATGTTGTTTACGACAGCCTTACACCTGTCCTGGTTTCCTTCATGCCGGCGTGCTCGCCCGCTGCACATCTGCCAAGCTTATACCTTGTATTCTTCCAGATTTCCGGTCGAGACGACGACGGCGCAAGACTTGGGCCTTATACCGGGACCGTCCTTCGTTTTGTTAATTTGGTTGTGTGGGAGGGTGTGCAAATACTGTGAGTGCAGTCGCCCTTTGTCACCTTTGTTGAAAACATGCACTCTTGTTTTAAGGTGCTCGTTAATGAAAGGTGATTATTGTAGCGATAATAATAATAATAATAATAATAATAATAATAATGGATCGAGTGCTCACAAAATACATATGTACAAAGTTTTAAAGATGTTTTCTTGTCTTTGAAGGCATACATTGCCCTAAAGTCCCGCAAATTTAATCTCTTTGGTTATTTACCTAGCCCATCTCCAAGGCCCGAGTGTAAACATTCTACCATAATGTATAATATTTACGGAGAAATGAGAAAAAAACACACCAAGCATTAACATCTGGACATTCAGACTGGCGCCTCACGTAGTGCAGACTGTACGCACTCAAAGCACAAAGGGCACCACTCTGAATTCCAATGGTCCGACTTTTTCAAACCAAATTGGCGGCCCCGAAATGATTTTCGTCAGTGATTTTCAGACAAACGGCGCATTTTTGAGGGATGGTCGTGTACATTATTATATTCTACTTTTGAATGATCTTTACAACCATAGCAATTGTAGGACAAATGCCTTCCATCATCTTAGTTTTCTCTTCCTTGTCTAAGTCTGTCTGTTCAGTGATCTTTGTTTGTTTGCATCCCTGTTGGTGTTGTCTGTCGGTTTCTAAGTTTTGAAGTTGAAACTTAGATGCAGTGACAAAAAAACAAAAAATTTCTGTTTCACATATTAAGACAGTTTAACTTTATGATTGTCATGATTTAATGTAATGCAAAAAAAGAATATTGGTACATGTGTGCATGAGTGAATACTTGATGGGTTCGTGCATATTTCCCAGACATGCTGGTGTCAGTCATCTGTACATTGACTACATTGTATATATGCACAATGTAGGACTGCATGTGAATGTGCATACAAATGTACCATTATCAGGGCAGTGAAAAGTAAATTGTGACCAGCTCTGCAAAAAGGGCTATTATGTCGCAAAACTTGAAAAATGAGTTACATACATAGTTGAATTTGTCACATCCTAAGCTTTAACTTGGTGTAGGTTTGACCCCTGTGGCATTTTGTGTTCTCGAGATATCTTGACATTTATATACTCCTATTTTCCAATTTAACGGAAGTGCGTTTAGAGATAATAGGCCTTTAGACACACAAAGTGCAAAGAAATAAGATAGAAGTAATTTTTACTAACATTTTATTTTTTCATCTTTATTTATCAATATTAATGTTTCTGAAAATAAATTCTGAAAATATAGATATAACAGAAGCCAACAAAACCAAAAACAAAGAAATCACTTACGTGAAGATTTGTTCGCCCGCTTCACATAGAACAGCCCTGTGTGCGTTTTCACATAGTGCGACATAATACCCTTTTTTGTAGAGCGGGTCACAATTAGCCTTCAAGATCTTCAGCCACTTAAAATTAGCTTGAATTTCCTACCCCGCATGCATACTGTCTGATCTCTTTTTCTTTTGATGAATTTTCAGATTATATCTTTTATTTTTAATAACTAACCCCCCCCCCCCCCCCCCCCCCCACACACTTATTTTTAGTTTGGGTGTCTGCAAGCCCCAACGAAACAAGGCTCTAATTTTTGGTTGCTTTCATGCCTCTGACACACAGAAGATATGTCAGGCAGCAACTGAGTATTTGGTTGGGCCCCAAATACTACAATGTACATGTGTACACATACTCATACTGTCTCTGGATAATAACATTTTTTGATTTTAGTAACGGACAGAAATTATTTTTTTTAAAGTACAACAGTAAGTCATTTTTAACATATTGATGGATATTGCTGTGGCTAAACATTTAACAATACTGTAGGCTATAAAGAGTCCGTTCCAAAATATTAAAACAAAGTTGAAATGGCTGACAGTTTACATGTTTTGAATGTTACTCTGAAATCTTCCAAGAAAAAGAAAAGGTTCTTTAAAATTAAAACCCTCCCTTTCTCGGTGCCAAAATGGAGCCAACTACCCTACCTATCAAAACCTATCGAGTTTCAGGTTGAAACACACAAGCTGTTGGAGAGGAAGGGCTTAGGTTTTTTGATAGGTTATGATAGTTATAATAGTAGGAGGGTTTTGAAGTACATGTATTTGGGTTGCATTAGAATTGCAAGAACAGCCTTTAAACCTGGTTTACACATGAAGTGGTTATGATCTCTGACAGCGATTGCATTGTAAAGAGTCCCCGTGGGCAAATTTGTCATCTGGAAACATTTTTTTCAGGGCTCCTGTAAACAGGTCGGAGAGAGAGAGTTGGCAAAAGTGGACTAGGGCCGTCCCGAATTTATCGAATATTCGATTTCCGATTGTTAAGCGAATATTCGAATACCATTTTGCCAGTTCGAATATTCAAAAAGATATATATATATATATGCACATACAGATACGACTCTGATGCTATTTTAATAGAAAAGTTACGGTGCTTAGCAGTGTCAAATGCTGCATTTTTGTCGATCTAACATTTAGTGGACGAAGGTTTATTGTTCCCGTCCGTAAAACCCTTGATACAACAGGGGCATGCAAAAAATGCCGTTTGAACGGTCCATAATATCAATCGCCATACGTAAAACACCGGTGTGCTTTTACGTACTATTTTTTTTTTTTTTTACCGGTGCGGCATGCACTGAAAAACTTGATCATCGAATATTCGGTCAAACCCAGTTTCGAATATTCGAATATTGTATATTATGCCGGCAAGCCGTGTACAAAACAATGTGCCGTCCCTCGAGCACTGCAACTTTGGGCCTATTACTCCTTTGCACTTGCAAGCCACACCATCAGTTAGTATAAAATTGAAATCTATCGAAGTGTTATATCAGCTCAGCTTTCAGAAAAGTTCTAACCACCTAAAAAATAATTTTACTTGAACCTTTTTGGATCAGTTCGGATGCCTTATTGTTTTCCCACTTGACAACTTGTGTGTTGTTCGGTGTCCATTGGGGACTAAACGGAAACCGTGCATGTTGTGCGTACATGGAGCGCTGTGTATTTTCAAAATCCTGTTATTCGAATGTGCGGCACCTCCACATGAAACAGGGTAATTGTTTTGCGGGTACAGGAAATTGGTGTGAATTTCTCGGAATGGTGACAGACGGATGCATGGTTAAAGGTTCAAGAACCTTTCAGATAGCCTTTCAATCACTTGAATGTGTCGTATTTGTAACGTGGCGACAGCAAAATGTGAAGCCTGCTTGGTGAACCCAGCAGAATCCAACAGCTCGGACAAAAGGTCTTTTCTTCGCCACTCAGATCAACAAAATCCAACAGAAATTGCCCACTGTTGGATATGCGTTGGATCCAGCAGGGTTTAGGGTTAACAAAATGAGTCGAGTCACAGAATGGCATTTTGAGCTACGTGTACAAAGAACCATTTTTTTTATTGGGAAGTATATTTTGGAATTTTTAATATTTTGCATCTGAAAAAGAATGCCTAAATTCAATCTCAAAATATTATTTGCGGATATTTACCGTTGTCGTCATCATTGTGTTTTTTTTTTGCACTTATAAAATAATTCACTGACTTTGATCTTTATTTTCTTTACAAACAAGTGGTCATGACTTTTAACCAGTTCACACAAGTTTTAATTTGTTAGGAATGAGATATAGCGGCCCACAATTCTTCAAGCTGCAAGTCAAAGCCTATGACTTGTACATTCAGGAAATGCCATAAACTCTATTTTGACTGTCCACATGTTTCATGGGTGTCCCATCATAAGTTAGTTTTATTGATCCTGTTGGTCAGAAATGCATGACGAAATTCATACAGTATGCTGCTGAATTTTAAATGTAGTGTACATGATTGGTCATTGTTGCAATTTTCAGAAATGGGCGGATTTGGGGGTTAGTATTATAGGAAATATCGTTTCACTGACCTGTTCAAAGTTTTGTGTTCTTTGATGGCGAAAAAATGATAGAAAAATCAGCATTCTATTTTCAACCGTCGGGCGGTAAGCTCACTGGATTTGTTATAGCTCCCTTTTGTAAAATATCCCAATTTTTGTAAATGGGATCGTTTTCAATTGGTCACATACATTGTAACATGTACATGCGCCGAGTGGTACTTACGTCGTGCGGCGAACGGTAATCAACGCGTCGCTTCGGCGTACGCCCGTTTTCGGATTCTTGACCCATTTTAGACACAATGCGGACTAACTGCATTCGGTCATCAGAAGGCATTATTTAAACAAATCCGTAATTTTTTCCAACGATTGTTTGGCCGAAAAATCGTTGGAAAACGATTTCAATTTCCACTTTTCTTGAAAACGACAGCACACCTGGTGCCATCATTTCACAGGATGATTGAGACTACTATTAACTTACAGTCTAGTAAATGTATTTTGTAATAATTCAGTAAAAAAAAAAAAATTGGAGTACTAACAATCGTGTCAAGCTGACAGGTGCATCAATCTGCAACAAATCATGAAATTAACCACATGGGAAAAATGACTACATGTACATTGTAGGTAATTAAAGTTTTAGAGTGGATAAAGAAAACTGACAAGTACAGGATTTGAAATCGGTAACCTCTAGATTACTGTACAGGCATGACCAGCACTCTTGTATCTCCCCTTATGTTGGCGGTCTCCACATTTGTCAGTATCTTTTATTCAGGGGCACTAGTCGGAAGTAAAACCCATTAACCTATAGACTAATCCGGCGACCAAATTTAGAAGCATTTACTGCGGTGGCGAGGCGCTCGCGTGCGTGTTAGACGCACGCGCTTGACGCAGCTGCGACCAACAGGGTGTTTACAACTTGCCAAAATGCGCACGCGAATCAAATTAAAGAACGCGGGCAGCCTGCACGCGAGCGCGGCACCACTGTAAAAATGGCGTCGGCGAATTTCTGTATATAGCCAGGGATCGCACCTAACGTCACGATACAACATGGGAAGAAGCTGCGTGTCGATCACTCAAAGATGTTACAACGTTTTATCTTATCATCATCAAACAAACACCAAGGGAACCAGCTAGGTAATTAAATCATTTTTTTTCCCTCTTTTTTAGAGTAAACAAAGAAAACTAAATTATAGATTTTGACTTTTGTCTCTTTTTTTCTCTGTAGGAGTTTAATAGACAGTGAGGCTCTGAAGTCATTCGACCGAGTCCTGGTGTTTCTGGACAAGGACTTTGCTCTGGTTGATCAGTTCACGGTGAGTAGATTCTGCTTGTAAATTGTAGCCCGTCTCCCCTCGGTAATCAAGTAGTTCTCGGCAGATTTACTCGGTGACCTTGGCGGCTCGAGAGAGCAGGTTTTATGATTTCCCTGAGCATGTATTGATGTCGTTTCTATCAAGTCGAGTGATTCACAAAACAGTGCGCCAGTAAGCAATTTGATCCAGAAAGAGCATTTTCCAACGTCACGGTTGGGCAAATTGCCCGTACGACCATTTTCACTGCGAGAGAAGCATTCGGAAGTCTTCAAAATAAAGCCAATCGTTAAGCAGGCAGAGAAAATTCCCATCTAATATTGTCTGTCCACCAAATGTAAAAACTATCAACTATCTTGTAAAATGAGACAAAGAACAAACTCTTACTGTTATAACTATCATAACCTATCAAAAACCTAAGCCCTTCCTCTCCAACAGCTTGTGTGTTTCAACCTTAAACTCGATAGGTTTTGATAGGTAGGGTAGTTGGCTCCATTATGGCACCGAGGGAGGGAGGGTCAATCGCAAAAAAAGCAGCCTTTTCACTTAGCTATTTAAAAATATTTTTTTACCTCATTCCTGAGTTTGTAGTGAGCGTTCAAAATATCATAGACTTGAACACAACGTACTACATGTACGTGAATCGAGACAAACAATGTAATTATTTAATAACAGCAATGTGTAAAGTCACTTGAATAAACAGAAACGACATCGTTGTGGTGCCCTCATTTATTAAAATATAACGACCCGTTTTCCAAGTCCACATAGAAATTTTTTATGGCCTAATTCTTGAGTTTTATTGTGAGCTTCCAAAAATACTGCAGGCTTATGAGCACACACGACTCTAAAAGACAGACGTTAATTTTAAGTGCCATCACCTCTGACATATGAAACAGCAGGAAGAACCTTAAAGTGATTACAACGTATGTTGGCGAATCCTGTCCTAGGTCAGGTTCCTCGATGCGTCTGGGAGCTGAAAGGGTCTGATATCGCAGGGGTCACACTGACCTTAGCAATTTGAAAAGGCCAAAGTCTTTTGCTTGAGCCGCTTGGCCTTAGACTGCCCATTTGGCCTTTTAATCTTCGCCCCCCCCAAAAAGGGAAAAGGGGATGTCCCTCCAAAGCCCTCAGATTTGAGCTCCTTAGTTTTGACTCTTGTGTCACTGGGTAGAATCAAAGCTTCCCCGGTAGTAATTTGCGCATCAAAAGGGCATCTGGGAGAGGCCTTCGCCTGTCGTGTCAAAAGCAGTGGGCAGGAAAGGCTAGGCTAAATCTGGCAATTTAATGAACAGACATTTTTTTGCTGTAATCCACCCTGGATTGATTGACGTGTTGCAGGCATAGGTCTGTGACTACAGATGGGGCCAGCAGTTTTTGCTGGCATGTCAAAAGACGGTTCCGCTGTTGCTTTTGTTGACAGTATTTTGTCTTCTTTAAAGACTTTTGAACCTTGGCTCCCCTGGGTACTCAGGTTCCAGATTTGGAGACTTTGAACGTCCAGGTACTCCTGTTGTGTATTACATGCCTTGTAGCGTCTCATCATGGTTGAGCTTTTACAGAACAAGTGGAGCTGATGTGGAGCTCTGGAGATTGATTATATTACAGACGGGTTTTGATTTATTGGCGACTTTGTGCTAAAACACTTGAGATGGGCGCTGCTTGGCTTCAAGCTCGCTCCCACAGCCACCATGGTTAGGCATTTCCAGAACAGCATGTCAGTTTGTTAGTTTCTGACAGCTGGAATTGTGGGATTTCCTGTATTAAATGGCTCATGATGGAGGGATTGGGGGGGGGGGGGGAGAGGCTGGGGATATCTCTGCTTTGAGGTAATTGGTCAGATTCTCCAGAGAGCCAGAAGCTTGAATTACTGTGAATGTATAACTCTCATTTTTGGTGAATTATAAAGTGTGATTGACTTCACAGAGTGTGACTTGTATGTATAGCTTTTATGATACATATGGATTTTGTACAAAATAATGTAACCACTAAAAAGGTTTTACGGTTGACGGTTTTACGGTTGTCTGATGACAACAGAAAAGTGCTGCCGACAAAATCTGTGTACAGAGTCTGCGGGATTTGGGTTACAACAAAAATAAGATACCCCAAAAAAACCCAGACTGACTGATCCTCCCTCCCGATTTTTTCCACTTATAAGGTCAACACAATTTTTTTTTTTTTTTTTTTTTTGGGAGGGGGGGCTAGTCTCAAATAGTTCATGTGTACATTTTTGCTAGAATTTAAGCAGGGGGAAAAAAATATCGGGATTGATAAAGTAGTTGAATACATGCAGCTACAGAGCAGTAGGTAAACAGTCAATGATTGAGGGCAAACTTGGCCTGAGTGCCATTGACATAATTATGATGCAAGTGCCCAGCCCAATGGCCAATGGCAAGTTCCTTGTGGAGACCAAACACTGAGCTGTCGACTTAGTTTGTGGTGCAAACAAACATTAATACACTGTGTAAACTAGTCTCTTCTCAATAAACCTACAAAACATGCACTTTAATCCATAAAAGCACACACGTACTTGTATGTATGAGAGCTGGTGTACTTTTGAATACGTAATCTACATGTGTACGTACCCCAGGATTGCTTTTCTTTTTCTTTGTTTTTGTTTTTGTTTTTGATTTTTTTTTTTTTTTTTTTTTTTTTTTTTTTTGGGGGGGGGGGGGGAGAGACTTCGAATTGTCCATTTCATTGCTTATTTTGTTTATACTTTAACTTTTTGACAACCCATGTTATTGGTTTTGTACATTGATTTCCAAATGAGAATGGCTTGCCAATCAAGGATCTTTCGTCCTCTGCAATGATCGGCGCCAGGTGTCTGACGCCCAAGGATGCCTGCGATTTCATCGCAGGCTTTCAGTCTGTAGCGTCATTGATGCTACATTTGTAGGCACGTCATGGACGTTTACACATTTGAATTTTTGAACATTAGTTAACCCAAAGTCGTGTGCTCGCTGCAGCTCCTTTCAGTTTCTACAAATGTCTGTTCGTCAACTGCATGTTTTGTTTTCCCATTTATTGCAGTCAAATGAATTTTCATTTTTAGTCACAAAGGGGGGACATTGACATGGAGTTGCCCACAGGTACATGTTCTGTATTCGTTTGAGGACAAGAGGAGAAAGAAAATACAAAGGAACCTTTCTTTTGTTAAAATCGGTCCTCAGACGTAAAAAGTACGTGCATATATAGTCAATGGGGTTGGGTTAAGTTAAAGGAACAATAGGAAACACAAAGCATTGTCCTCGGTAGTATAGGAAAAACACGACTATGTGTACATTGTATGTATCTTGTCAGCTCTTTTAGTACTCTGTTATAGAGTACCGAAGTGTGACATCAGTTGGCACGACAACTGGCTCCAAACAAATGGAGATTTTGACTGTTCCTTTATTAACAGCCAGTCATGCAAACACATTGACACAAAATAACATAAGTATTCCGGTTCCAAACATTGCATTGACGTCATCACTTTGGTACTCTGTACCTTTAAGAAAACGGTATTATTTACCTTTTATTTATAATTTTGGTTTTTTTTGGGGCTGGAACAATCATCAGTCATCTGTTTTATTGGCCATATGTCCAATTGGCTTTACACCAGGCAGGGATAAAACACACAGCTGCCTGCCGGGCTGGCTGGCTGGCTGGCTGGCTGGCTTGCTCTCTCTACCCCTGCAGCCTGCCCTGCCCCAGCTAGCATCTGGGCCTCGCTAAGTACCAGTATACAATAATCCCAGACTGGATTTGCTGGGGTTGTCTTGACGTACATGTACATGTTGCCGTGACGACGACCTCGGAGAAGTGCTGGTTGAGCAGCTTTTTGCAACCTCCATCTATAATGATAATGCTGTCGGCGTCAGCACTGTTTGGCCCAGTTTGGATGGATTGGAGTTTGCGGTAGGGCAAGGTGGGGTGGGGGTATGGGGGGGGGGGGGGGTAATTGGAGGGGGTGGTTTAATTTACCAGTGTTACTGGTAAAGTAATAATGCAGAATGCAACCTCATAAAAATGGCCTCCAGAAATTATGGCAGTGACTTCTGTTACACATTACATTGTACACGTGTGTCCATGATTTCATCAGTTATATTGTATATTCTGAAACCTGATTCAATTAAAATATTGTACAGTGTAGCTTTGTGATTCATTTGTAATATGGTCTTCCTGTTTTCATCAAATCTAAAAATTAATTTTCCGTACGGTCTTTTGATTTACATAATACTCCAAAATCAACTCCACACAGATATTCATGTAGGGCCTTAACACTCTAGACAAATCTCAGGGTTGACAAGGGGTCGAAAACCAGCGGGCGTACGGCGTTGACGCAGTTTTGAACCCTGTGCTGAGCCCCCTGTCAACCCCACGTTAACACCGAGATTGGTTTCCACCTGGGTTCGACTCAACTGCTCCAAACCAGGCTGGAAATGTCTCACCCCGGGACAAAGCTCTCGTAGCTGAAAGCAGTGGTGTGACATGAGCAGGGGTGAGTTTGCACCGAGTTGAACTCAAAACAAGTGTGAAATGAGGCAGGGTTGAATGTGGGGTTGAAAAATTGAAGTTCAGACCGGGGTTCTCCCGAGGTTGACTTCAGCCCATGTTAAACGGGTCCAGTGTCAAAGCATGTGGGCAGTTCCGTAGTAATGGAATTACATTTCTGAAGAATTTGGGGTGTATTTTTACATGCTGTGGATTAGTCTTCGGGCCTACCTGATTACAAACACTTTTATATGGTCTGGTTATACCGCTGCTATCATATCGACTAATAAAAAATAATTGCAACTTCCTACATGTGGAAAGATCCAAGGCCAATAATGTGTCGGTAACGGAATTACGTCCACAAAATATGGATTATTTTTTACCTTAATTACAGGGTACCAGATAAAATTCTATGAAATCCATATAACCAATCAAGATATTCTAAAATGTTTTTGGTTCCTTGCTACATGTAAGCATGCATTTAGCCACATCTAATTTGATGGTGATTTGATCAACTTTAAAACGAGTCATTTTACTTATTTCCCATACAGAATTGCCCATAGTATGAATAAATGCATAATTTCTCCAAGTCCTACATACATGAGTTTTCAACATGATAAAAAAAATTAGGAGAGATTTTTATCCGTGTAAGGGGTACACTGTATACAGCACTGTACATTCATTCGTACTTCCCCAATACGTCCGAGGACAATGCTTTGTGTTTCCTATTGTTCCTTTATTATAACCAACCCCCATAGACTAAGCACGTATCCTTACGTTTGAGGACCGATTTCAACAAAAGACTCTACGTTCGAGGACTGAAAAAGAAAAGTGAAAGGTTTCTTTGTGTTTCCTTTCTTCTCTTGTCCTCGGAGATATATACAGTGTACGTACATGTATGCTCAGTGCTTTCCGAGAGACTGGGGGGGGGGGGGGGGTTCACAGGCTGACTCGGGTGGGACTCGAACCCATGACATCCTGCCTACTAGTGCAGACGTCTCAACCCGTCAACCAATAAGCTTGCCAGGCTCGGCTGGCCGATTCGAATCCAATGTACAAATGCAAGGTGTCCTATAATCAGTGGGAAGTGATTTTGCGTCGGGGATGATGTAAATTAGAGGGATTTTTGTGCTTTCCTGACGTAGTGTATGATAAAAGAATGCCTCATTCAGTACATGGGCAGTCACTTGTACATGCGCTGCCAGGCGGGAATCCTGTTTACACATTCCAATCTTTGCCAGTCTATTTTGGTCCTGGGGGGATATAACTGGCACTTATTTCCTTTGTGGAGTGAGAGGAGTGGAATTCACCCTGAATTGGTCATTTATTAGTAGCTGAGAAGGCAGTTGTACACATTCTTGACATTAATGGGGATTGATTGATTATGTTATGGCACTTAGACCTAGGCTGTGGGTGGTAAACTGTGCTTTATCCATTATTTTTTCTTTTTCTTTTTAAATTGAAATTTCAATATGTTATAAACTTTTTTCATTTAAAAGGAAAGTACCTGAACATGAAGATTCAAAGAGGGCGGGGTTGTGGGTGGGGTTTCAAGAAAGAATGTCAGTTCTGTTTATGTTTATTGTCATGCTTTTTATGGTGTAAATTTTTAATGTAATTTTTTTTTAATTTATAATATTTTTTTTTTCTTTTTTCGGGGGTTGTTTTTAACTAGTTTTATTGTGAAATAAAGACTTAATTTAGTCAATAGGCAGCATGAGTTTATTGCTTTTAAATAAATCGACAATAATAACGCATCCTTCTTAGAAACAACATGAAAGCATTATGAATTAAAAGAAAAGTTCCTGTTTTCAAATAATGATGCATGTACACGTGTACGTTCAGACTGTGCAAACTACATGTACATCGATGTACGCACAGATTGAATATGAATTTACATGAACATCATAATATTATTCTGGGGAGGGGGGGGGGGGGGGGGGCGGGAGAGTTGGTCTCACCAATGGTGTAAGTTACACCGCCGGGATAATTTCTCTGGAATCTGTCGAAGAATTATCCTCTGTTTAGATCTGGGGGCTGGGAAAATCATCAAGGCGGTAAAGGGCCGGTCACACTAGCCACGATAACGACAACGAAAATAGAAACGATGCGAATAAATGCTCCCTATTGGTAGATGGAACGCGCGAGTATTACACGCGTGACAATTCCAGCAATCAATGCCGTTTATTCTCAGCGTTTTCGTTATTGTCTTCGTTATCGCGGCCAGTGTGACTGGCCCATTTAAAATGTTGCCTAGCCTGAAAAAAACAAAAAAACAAAACAACCATATGTACCCACAGGTACAATGTACGTATCAAAACTGCTGAACAATCACACACTACCTTGAGTTTCATAGTGAAATGTGGATTTGCAAAGGGGTTGGGGGGGGGGGGGTGGGGTGGAGGGGGGTGGACGATGGAAAGAAATTGATTATGTGTAGCAGGCCCAACACATCAGTTTTTACCTGATTAACAGTAGAGTGCAAACAGGCATAATTTCACTATAATACCGCTGAACGCTGATGCTATGATAAAGCTTGCATGCCCCACAGATGCAGCGGAGTTGCACGGGCTTGAGCACACGGCCGCCCGATGTTGATTTTAGAAATCAGGGAAGTCGTTTATTCTTGGCAAAGGAATCCGCATGTGTGTTGGTTTAAATCGGGTTGTTTATTTGTACAAATGCACCGTATGTTGGCCTAACCTTTCGGGTTTTTTTTTTTTTTTTGGGTCGTCTTTTCCTCTTCTTCCAATTTAGCCTGACTAAAGGAGATGAGACGAGTAAATTTCAGTATGAAGGACACTCGAGGGAAAAACTAATCTTTCATGTTTTGATTAGATTTACGCTTACAACCGGCTGCTCCCGTTGAGGGATTTCGTCCGTGTTTTTACAGTATTGATGCCTCGTCTGCAAAAACAGCATCAACATTTTAAGTGTTCTGCGACTGTTGATGCTGGTAACATCCCGTAGATTTGTTTTTTTCCTGTTTTTTTCTTCTTTTGAGTCTCCTGTTTGCATTTGTAACAAAACAGGCAGACCTGAAACCTTTGGGGGGGACAGAAAAGTATATTTTCATTCATGCACATCTGACTTTTTTTTGTCTCTGTTATTTGAAGAAGCTATTTTTACGTAGGCCTTTCCTTTTAATGTAACGGGAGACGCATCTGTTTGAATTACCGCTCCCGGGAGCGGAGGGATTGTGAATTTGATATACCTCCTCACTATTGCAGATATTGTGGCAAAATGCAGCGAGAGGTGCGATCGGGAAAACACGGTGTCATCTAACCTGACTTGTAAATTTGCAAATTGAAGATGATGATGATGATAATTTTTTCCCTGGTACACTGAAAGAACCTTTCATTTTTGTGTCACCTATAAAACGAATGCTTTTTTGGGGGAAACTTACCTGTCCTAAATTCTGTGTGACCGTAGCACCGTAGCACCGTACATGTACATGTTAAGTTTTTGAGAGAAAGTTTATAACATTCCAAATGCTTTCATGGATTTTGATGAAACTTATATGCAGTGAGCCTTGGCTGGGTTCTTCGGAATGCTGCGGTCAAAGGTCATGTAGGGATCATTAGTATGTCGGTATGTTATGTGCCATTTTGGTTAGTTTTGGAAAAAATTGGGTCTCGTAGGAAAAGTGAAGTCCAATTTGCAATCGCACTTGAGCCTCAGGTGCAACATGGAAACATTTATGTGATGTTAAAGGTCACATATCAGTGTCAAAGGTCATTGGAGGTCAAGTGTTTAAAAAAAAGAGGCTAAAAATGTAAAATTTGTATCATTTGAAAAGTTTAAGCTTAGTTGCAGAGACCAAACAAAAAAGGCGACACGTGTGATCTGCGGATCACCTTGTCTTTTAGCCTTTTGGCTGTGATAACCTATAGAAATCTGCACATTTTCCGTCACTTTGTTGCCCTTATATATTATACAAATCCCACCTTTGTTAATGGCCTGTACTGGCCATGTGCCCAGATGGCCATTGCTTGGGACTTTCACTTTCGCGAAAGGGTCTTATAAGAGCTTGGTTGGATTCTATGAAACTGAGCCATTGTTTGGATGTGCATGTACAGTACGTTGCAATTGAAACTTAACACTGCGAATTGGCATGGGAAAATTTGCGAAAAGAATTCGCATTCGCATTCGCATTTCGCATTTTGCACGCAACTTTTCGCACCGCGATTTCGCAGCGAAAATTTTGCGAAAACTTTGCGAAAATTTTGCGAAAACGGTGCGAAAATTTTGCGAACGCGATGCGAAAATGTTTTTCGCATCCGGTGTGAAAATAAATTTGCGAAAATGGTGCGAAAACTTTGCGAAAACTGTGCGAAAAACTTGCGAAAACTTTGCGAAAAACTTGCGAAAACTTTGCGAAAAACTTGCGAAAACGGTGCGAAGAAATGTGTGAGCTTGTCAGTCACGTCAGCATGCCTTGCTGTTTTAGCCGGCTGTCCACATATGCAGATAGAACATCGAGAGCGATAATTTTGTTAACATTGATGAACAAAATCACTACCGTGCAGCTTCCGTGATTTTGGGGAGAAAATTTCAACTACAAAGATATATTTCTTACCGATGAAATCTCCATCCAGTTTGACAAGAATACATGTAGTAGGCCCCCCTACTTTATAGCACATGTTCGTTCTTGCCGAATTCGGAAACAGCTGTTTGGCAATAGACTTCACATTTAGTCTTTAATTTACCACATTTCGTTCTATTCAAGCACCAGTCCACACACAAAAAATACACTAGTTCATCACGGACTAGAATATGTCTATGGAACGTATATTTGTACGTAGTGAGAATTTAGTTCGCCCATGGCCCGCTGCATGCATGTATATACGTATATGACTTCAACAAAATACGCTGCTTCCACGTGCCCGGCGCAATGTGTAAATCGAATCGTTGTATGTACTTCTTGACAAATTCTCTTTAATACGTCATGTGGGCATGGGCCGCGCTGCCGGCCAGGCCCAATCGTGATGTGCATCCTCCTCGGCGCGGCCTCGGAGTTCAACTGACTTATGGTTTTCGCATTCATGTTAGTTTTGGACAAAATCAGAAACAATAGATGAATTTATTATGCGTTTCATACCCCTTCCTAAATGATCATGAGAGCCCGATTTTGAAAAAATTGAACTTGGCCACGGACAAGAAACGGTAGCCCTTCCTTCTCCATTGGTAACCCGTGCCGCCTGATTTTGGTTGCCCCACATCAGGCGATAGGATTTGTCGGTAATGGGTCAACTCGTACCCGGGTCAACTCGTACCCGAGTCAACTCGGGCATTATTACAATTACTTGGAACTCCATTTTAACAGTATCAAATCCTAAAATTTTAATATGAGTTTGCAATATACTCTAGGTTTGGTTGTCATGTAACCAACATAAATCTCCACGTACGACGCCATCAAATTTGGGAATTTCCCTTGGGTTGACAAGAAATACATCCTCGTCCAATGAATACAAAAAAAATACTCCGTAAAAAGCTTTTTTCTTTTTTTATATCGATGTATTTCGAACATAGAAAAATCATATTTTGTAAATAAAAATATACCTTTTAAAAAATAGTTAAAATTTATTTTGCAATAAAATTGTTTTCCTAAAAAAAAAATCAATCCATTATACATTTGTACACGGTTTAGCAATGGCGTGTACGTGTTGAATCGACGTGCAGTGACTGTATCGCCGGCCCGCCCGGCGGCCGGCCCCGTATGCCACCGCGATCGGGACGATCACCCCCGGGCCTGGGGCCTGATCCGTAAAGATGGGGCCTCGCGGTGACCGTGTACCGCCCGTACTATGCCACCGCGATCGGGACGATTGTCACCGCTGGGCCTGGGGCCTGATGCACCGCCCGTACACGTAAAGATGAGGCCACACAGCGCTACATTTACAGGTTCAAAGTTTTGCCAAAGAAAATCTTCATGCGATCTTGATTGTTTGTGAATGACGAGGTACAATGTAGTAAACAAAACGAGTTCGCGTTCAAATGGACTGCCTTTAAAATGTTATGCCGTCTTTCTATCCTTCCTCCATGCTCTAACTAATGTTAGCACTCTCCTTCAAATCAGCAAAAGTGAAAGATTATACTTCTGTTTGAGATTTACGATCCTCTGCTTTCCTTATTGAGAGATAATCAAACGTGTTTTGTGAAAGCATCGAGAACAAATTGTACATTTACGTACATGCACATGCACATGCACATACACATGTATGTACACGTAATTTTCCCATTTCACAAAGATGAGAAAAGTTTTCGCAAAAGTGAGAAAAGGGGAGGGGCCAATGCAAATTATTTTCCCATTTTGTGAAAAAAGTGTGAAAATTGTTCACACTTTTGTGAAAAGAGTGTGAAAATATTTCCCCATTTTGTGAAAAGGATGTGAAAATATTTTTCCCATTTTGTGAAAAGAGTGTGAAAAGTTTTCTCAACTTTTGTGAAAAGAGTGTGAAAATATTTTCCCATTTTGTGAAAAGAGTGAAAACTTTTCACACTTTTGGGAAAACTTTTCACATTTCGTGAAATGAAAATGAATTCCCAAAAATGAGAAAAAAGGTGAAAAGATTTTCCCATTTTAAGGTTAACTTTCAATTGCAATGTACTGTACTTGTACTTGCATTGCTAGAGCATTCCGACTGCTAAACCAGTCGGAAATACTTAAATGGCATAGATTATACTCTGAAAACATTTGGATGCAGGATTAATGTGAAGCCCATCCTGAATTGCCGCACAGGGCCGTGTATATCCACAGCCCAGGGTCTCTGTGCCCTTGCAAACCTGAGTGTGTGCAGGAAACACTATATTTGCCTGAAATCGGACACTTGGGGAAGAGTTTTAGGCCGCATAAGTCAGCGGAATGCTCTTCACTCCTCGATCTACAACCCTGTTAACCATCACCGCGGCGTGATGTATAATGTGCATATTTGCCGAGCGTGGTCCAGACTGCGTAATGAAGGATGAGTTGGGGGACATTTGTGGCCGTGCTGTGTTCCCGACAATGAGGTGTTTGGGTTCGGCAATAACCATGAGCTCTCCTTTCAAGTTGGTCAATATTTCTCCGTTTTTATGTTGTTAGACGTTATCTTGGCGGCTTGGTTCATGCTGTCTGAGCGGAACAAATTTGTGGTTTTGAGTGTTGCGTGTTATGTTAGTTGAAGTGACATTACATGTAATTGAGGTTATAATGCTTGGGTATATGTTGGGGCTATGCATCCGAACCGTGTACCCGACCACTAATGTCAGGAACCGGTTCCAGATTATGGAATCGAGTACTCGTAACCGAAATAACATATTTCTCAGACAATGGAAAGGAAAGTTTCTTAATTTTTCAAAAGAAAACCAGGGTACATGGGAAAAACACAACAAATTCACGTTTATGACGCTTGTGAAAGTGCAATTTATTGTAAAGCTATAGAGCAGGTTTTGCCCTTAACCTTTGTTCAACTTGCCAGCCGGGCCAGCATGCTTTAATTTTGACTAGCCTGCCAGCTGTTTAACTGACCCGTCTGAAAAAAAGTCCGAAAATAATGGCAATTTCAGACCAATTGCAGTTACATGTTGATGTACTTTATTAAAACATGTATATCCACAAAACCAAAGCAGTACAGCTGTTTTTCTTTGTGGCGCTGCATTCCGTACATCGGGACCTTGATGATGAATGGGAAGAATAACCGAATTATCACGGTCTAAACTGGAGCTTGGAGCTCACTAAAGAGTTAGTTCAGTGGTAAAAGAAGTCTGCGTCATTTTTTATTTTTATGTAGACTGCATATTGTAAAATCAAACATTATTTCTGCCATTAAATACAAAAAAAGTGACTTTTGAGAGCTATTTTTATTAAGTCCCCTCTAGCCCGCTGATGCCATTTGTCTCAAAGTCATCGCTGTGGGCAGCAAACAATTTGACGTCATAGGAAGAACTCCCCTTTTGTGTTTAGCACTAGGCACAAAAGGGGAGTTCGTCCTATGACGTCGATTTGTTTGCTGCCCGCAGCGACGACTTTTAGACAAATGGCACCAGCGGGCTGTGCTGCGCTAGAGGGGACTTCGAAAGTCACGTTTTTGGTATTTCATGGCAGAAAATGCTGTTTGATTTTACAATACGCAGTCTACATAAAAATAAACCAATGAAGCAGACTTCTCTCAGCAATCAAAGCTGAGTCCGTTTGTCAAAGATTTTCAGTTTACAATGGAGTCTTGCTACATTGTACAATGAATGTTCATTATCTCTTTGACTAGTTATGGTTTCCTATCTTCATGGTGTACCTAACCTGTTTCCATGGTCATGATTCTACCATAAAGTAATATTTACGGAGAAAAGAAAGGTTCAGCATTGACATCTGGACATTGAGACTGGCGCCACACATAGTGCAGCCTGTATACGCAACCAAAGCGCAAGGGCACCACTCTGAATTCCAACGGTCCGACTTCTGAACCAAACTTGTGTCCCCCAAATTGTTTTCATCATTGATTTTCAGACAAACGCTGAATTTTTTTTAATGCTATAACTGAAGATCCAAAATCACATCCAGAGCCCAGAATCACACTGAGATTTTAAGCTGTTAACCCCATGAGTACGGTATTTTACGGGAGACGTCGGGGTGCCGCGGCGGCTCTGGCAGCCAAGCGAACCGCTACAATGTGTTTGTGCAGTCAAGCGTAACCTATACACAATAATCCAACAATGGATTGAAACTGCACAAACAGCGGCCAATGGCGTCATCCGGCCTGGTGGCACTGTTTAATCCAACAATGTACTGAAACTGCACAAACAGCGGCCAATGGCGTCATCCGGCCTAGTGGCACTGTTTAATCCAACAATGGACTGAAACTGCACAAACAGCGGCCAATGGCGTCATCCGGCCTTCTGGCACTGTTTTTTGGCACCATATGGCGTCATCCGTATACAAGGGGTTAAACCCAGAAGCCAGAATGTGCTCTTTGTCAAGGTGGGACAATAGGTTACAGGAAGTTCAGATATGTGATGCGATCAAGCAAAATCAGTCGGAACTCGGCAATCCTTGTTTTGAGATATGGGCCAGAAAATAGTGGAAAAATCCAAATTGAATTCTTTTGCAAAAACAGAAGGGAAAAACATTCTTCTTTCACATAAATATGACATGTATTATAAATGTGCTAAAAATGACTCAATTAAAGTACTGTAACTTCAAACTTGATTTTCTCAGTTTCTTTCTTTTTAATGTGCCGGTGTTCAAATATTTATAACTTTTTAACCAAAGGTCGTATAAAGGGGTTTTCACTAATATGGAGCTTTAAGTACGCTAAAATGAATATGTAAAAATCCCAAAATTGACCAGGGCCTACTTCAGACTGATTTTGCTTGATCGCATCACATTTGATTTTGAATCGAGTAGGATTTGATTTTGGATCCCTGTTATTAAAATCACTTTGTCCTAATCTCCCTGTCAGTAATCACATCCAAGGTTTACAGTGTTGCAATGCTCCACGGCATTCAGAACACATTGTTTGACCTCTTCTCATCCAATCTTGTGTGGCTGAGGGGCTGCCTGTGATAGATGAAGGAAAATTAACAACAATCTCCACGAATCTGGAATGGGCATCCCGTATGTATACAGCTGGGGCCTGCTCGGACCGATCGGAATGAACATCAATCATGCGAAAGAGGAAAATTATGGAAAATGCCGGAGCCGATGACAAAAATTGCAGTCGGCAACAAGGACGTCTCCACTGTCAGTAAACTCTCGCTGACGTTCATTGTGTAATGTTCTAAACTGGGAAAATGTCAGTGCCAGTGTGTTTGTCTACCATCTTTGATGTCTGCATCGTCCGCCTGAATTTGGTCTTTAGCCGGAGAAATTATTAACTTGCTTGGGCAAAATGACTTTCAATTTGTCAGGGAGAATTTTATAATTATAGATTCGCAGCCGTGCTCGGAACTCATAACAATATGGTACAGGTATACATATATTTCATGCAGGCTTACTTGATGCACACAAACCAAAACAAATCTAGCAAAGGAAGGAAGTGGTCCTCGGCAGTTTCCGATTTAAGACAGCAGCTAAATTGCACTGGCAAAAGATAAAGACTGATTAACCCAGAGATTTGCTGCCCCGGGTTAAGCTTTTCGTAGGGTGGCTACTTTTCCCTGTGTCATTGAGCTTTGTTAAACCAGGGTTGCCAACCAGCATGGTAGGATCAATGTTAACTTGCTTTTCTAGGGTTTTTAAAAAATAAATTTGTTCGTTTTCCCTGTATTCTCAATGAAAATCGGGACACGTAAAATACAGAAAATCAATTTTTATTGTCGGTTTTAATTTCATTTTTTTTTACCTTTTCATGAAACCCTCCCACACCTGATTGTCAGTAATCATTGTTCAATTAACCCTAACCCTCCAGGGCATGTTTGCTAGAACTCTGCCAGATGCATCAGATTGCATACTTTGTCACATTGACTTGTGTGGAGAGTGCAGCAAAGTGGAGCTGTCAGCACAGATGCACTGTGCTGCGTCTGGCAGAGTTAGGGGTTTTTAATATTGGTGTTGGCAAACTAACAACCCGACAAAAGAAATTCCCGAAAGAAACGGCAAATGGGTTACGTGAGGAAAGGGTCTGCAGTTAACCAGTTCGCGTCGGAGAACATGTTAACATGATCTGGCTGTTTTTATACACGGGCACGGCTGACGGTTAAAACGTCAAGCTTGCCTCGACTCGCCTCCGGGTGACGTCTCAACACGCTAATCCCTCATTTGTTTTGTACACACACACAAAGTCGGAGAAGTCTGTGGAGGCGGACTGTGTGTTGAACTTGAACTTGGCCGCTGTGCACGGCCTGTTCTACAATTTACGCTCCGGTGGGCGCACCCAAAGTATTGAAAAATATGAGGTTTCGGCAAGAAATATTGTACAAATACTGTTGAAATGACTCTTGCAAATCAGTATTTGTGGCGTTTGGCTGTATATCAGAAGTTGGCTGCTATATTTTGCCTTTTTTTGAAAATAAAAATTTTCGGCAAAAAATCCCGTTGCGAACTGGTTAAACCACAATGACACCAACCAAAAAAATCTTCACAAGCTTGGCTTAAAAAAGGAACATGTATGTCACACAGTTTGAGAAGTTTTTGCATCAAAAAAGACAATTTTCCAACATAACTCTGAAAGAGGATTCCTGGATATCTCGGGGCGAATTTGTTAAAATGTTGGTGTAAACTGGTCCCAACTGCATCAAGTTTCTTGGATGTATATATCAGGCATCTTGCAAAAAGACTTACCTAGTTGGATTTGAATTTCAAATTAAATACAATTAGAAGTAGTATACAACATTTGCTTTTGCTGTAATTTTCAGAAATAAATGGATTTGGGGGTTAGTATTTTATAGCGTGCTAGCAAGTACTGTAACACTAACCTGTTTAAAGTTTTGTGTGCATAGAAGATGCTGGGAAACCAGACAAAAAATGCTGTTCTAGTAGTCTGGTTCCCGGACCCTACTACGGAGCAGTTTATAGAGTCAGGGAATTATCAGGTCGGGGAACTAGACTATTTCCGACAATCATTGGAAAACGATATAAATCTCCACTTTTCCTGAAAACGACAGCACGACACCAGGTGCCATGATTTCACAGGATGCTTGAGACTGCTATTTACTTACAATCTATTTACTTACAATCTATTTACTTACAATAATTCAGTAGTTTTGTTTTTTGATGTTTGCAAATGTTGTAAACTACCGTTTAAATATTATATGGAGGCCTAAATGTTTAATAGTTTTCTTAGAAAACTTTGAGCTCAAAATTGAAGAATATTACAATCAGCAGCGTTGCTAAACTTTACTATCTCAGAGACTGTAAACAAAATTTGTCTAAAATGCATTTTTGATTCCTTACTTCTATCTTGCGTGTTTCAAATCCCCTTTCCCGGACCTTCTTCCAAATTCAGGCATGTCAATAATGTGAAATCGAATAACAACGCAAGCCGGAGCAGCAGCAGAGAAATAAACTATGATTCCCCTGTGGAATTCCCTGGCTGATTCGCCCCGTCAGTCCCCCTACGGTGGCAATATCGGGCGATTGTTGAGTAGGGCGGGCCTATCTGGACTCTGGAGAGCAAAACAAACGTTTATTGGATTTTAATTGTCATCTCAAGCACAGGAAAAGCCCACTCCAATATGGCGTTCACATCCGCATTAAGTGAGTTTTCCAGTGGCCTGCGGTTTTCGTTTCAGGTCCATTACCACATTTGTGGGTGGGTAATTACATCATAGTAGAGAATTTTTTTTTTGTTAGGGGGGTGGGTGTGGGCAGTGGGGAATTCAACTCTTGTTTTGTTTTTACACTATTCGATTTAGATTATAAGACAGGTACATGTAATTATTGGAGTGTCCCGCTAAGTCTTCACAAATTTGAAATAATGCCAAATGTGATAGATATTGACTTTGTCAAAGTTAGGCAGAATAAAGCCTGGGGGGGGGGGGGGGGGGTGGTGAGGGGAGCAAGAACAGTATGTTTATAAGAGCATTTTCACTGACTTTTTGGTCAAATTTTAATTTGAGGGTTTTTTGCATGTAGGCCTACATGTACTTCCTACACCCCAGTCCATTTTTTTTTTTAAAGGAATTGTGAAGATTTTTGGAGCAGCAATTTTAGACTGGTCTTGTTTGGATAATGCCCCAGGAGTTCCATGGAGAATAGCAGTTCATATGACAATGTAAATAAATCAACAATTACATATTAAAAAAAAAAAATCGTTGGCACACTGCCAGTCTTGTACCACAGACATTTTGGTAACGAATGATTTAATTAATTATGGATTCGTCCAGGGATGACATTTTCCAGTTTTGCTTGGTTGCCCACATTAATTAATTCTCATGTACTACTTCACATTAATTTCTCGTAGAGGATCGATACGTGTGTTTTATGACAGTGCACTTGAAAATGAAGCGTGATGAAAGCAGCTAATGTAGTTTCAGCACCCCCCACCCTCCCCCCCCCACCCTCCCCCCCCTCCCCCCCCCCCCCCCTCCCCCCCCCCCCCCCCCCCCCCCCCCCAGCTGTACTTCAGCACAACTGAAACGCACCGGACTGTATAACATGAATAGATAGTCTGGAGAATGTTGGTATGAATTTAAAGGTAATTTACTTTTTTACTATTTTTTGTTTTAATCTTACTCTAATTCCAAGAAACTCTGTCTGTGTGTATTGTGTATGTGTGTCTGTCTGTAATTCGATTATCTCCAGAACCGGGCACTGTATGAAGTCGAAAATCGTCAGGTGTATTGCTCAGGACCCAAGAATGTGCAGTGTCAATTTTGAAGTTGTTTGGATGAGCGGTTCTCACAAAAACTGCAAAAAAAAGCAGCAAACCGGAGGCCTAAATCTGCAAACGTGGCAGTATAGACCACCACGCACTACGGCACATTTTCAACGGGCACTGCACCACGGGTATAGACCACCACGCATGCAATGGGGCCTGATTTAATATGCAAATAAATTAGACGCATGCGCAACCAAAAAGCTCTTCCCAAGAAACTCACTTCCAAAACTGTGGTACGCGTGTGGCATGGAAACATACACCCGTGGCTTTATTTAACGAAAGCCAAGCAATTTGTCCGTTTCAAACAGGCACATTTCGAATGGGCATGCACTAGTTACTCAAATGAGGAGTATTCAAGGGATATTGTGGAAGTTTAATGCTAACTCCCTAGGTGGTGGGAAGACTCGTATTGAAATTGGTGGAATCAGGACTGTTAGGGTTAAGCTAGATAGATGTGGGTGTAAACTTTTAGAGAGAGGTGCCAAAAACAAAAATCTTGTTTGGCACCGAGAATTACAGGCTTTTGTGCATGCATCATGCAGCCCAAGATTCCATTTGAAGTAGTGATTTAATTGCCACTCTTTTCTTACAAGAATTATAGAAGGTTATCCCTTTTAATAAGCAAGCGCTTTGTGTCACTTTCTAGATATCTTTGTACTAGTGCTGGGCGATGCGACGATAAAATTGCGATGATGTGATAAAAATCGAAATCGGCTACATGTTTTTTAAAATCGAAAAATTGAGATATCGCCGATATCGTTTTTAAAATCGGCGATTTTTTTAACTTCTATTTTCCCTTTAAAAATCGGTGATACTTTCTTTTTACCAGCAAATTCGCTAAAATTAATTTCCTTGTAAGCGAGGTTCAAGTCGAAGTGACATCATCCTTCCGAACTTTTTATATATAGTGTAAATAAGATAATCGACCACTCGGTGGCTCGGTGATTCCTACTGCGCGGGACGTTTTAAGAAAATCAATAAATGACATTGCACAAGCGATCCGATAGTCTACAAAAATGGTGCAATTTCTATTCATGGTGGACAGCTAGAAAATGATAATTTTCACCGCAATTAGACCAAATTATGCCGATTGTATTGCAAAGAAGGTGTTTTTAAAACTTGAACCACTGGTGTTACCCTTTGTGTTACCCCCAGTGTAATTTTCATAAAGTTAACCCTGAAAACTTCTCAAAATGTGGTTTTGTGTAGACTGAGCCATATTTAGATCTATGCAAATTAGTTGGCGTATTCATTTCAACCATTCACTGAGAAATGCTTCTAACTCTCCGCACTTTAGGGCTGCTCGCACGCGGTTCGTACCTCCTGCTGATATTGATAAGCTCTAAATAAATCAGCTGGTTCACGCGGATTGACTGTTGGTATCTACACAATTCGCTGGTACCTGTCGATAGTCGAGTGGGCGGGCTGAACGCAACCTTGCCGTGAAAATCACCAGAACAATTAGAGCAAGCAGAACAATAACACAAAGGGGACACATATCTGCCGTATTTAACGTCGAGCAAGGAGAATAATTTTTACCCTCCTGTGGCTGAATTAAACGGAAAGATGGATTATTGTATCCTTTGCTTGGAATATTAATGCTCACCTGTTCCGACAAGCTACATGTACATGTATGCTTAAAAAATCAGTATACTCATTACAATGTCAGTATTCATTCGCCCTGAAAGACTACGCTGTTTCTCAATATTGATGGCTGGCCTAAGAACGGCCTCAAACAATGACTGGCGACAAACACGTCTGGCGATGTAGTTATGAACGAACTTTTTAATCATGCTGAAATTTGTTGACGATTTTATCGCCATATCGGCGATATCGCGAGGGAAAAAATCGACTACGAAAAAAGTCAATATCGTCAGCCCTACTTTGTACAGTTAATTTAGGGTCAATTTTGGTAGAGTGTTTTCTTTACAAAATCTGGCTGTCGCCAATCTGGCACGAGCTTGAAATTATGTATGCATTTTGGACATTTCTTTTGTTCGTCAGAAAGACAGTAAGTAAGGTAAGTACATGTATGTGAAGAATAATAATCTCAGAATATTTGACACCCAAACCAAGTAACCTGTCAGTCTTTTTTCCTGAGATCATTTCTAGCAATAATGATCTCTAAGCTCCAACAGTCGAGAAATGAGACTCTATATGCTACATTAATGTCACATACATGTCGCATACATGTCGCGTACATGTCACGTACATGTCACGTACATGTCACGTACATGTCACGTACATGTCACGTACATGTCACGTACATGCCACGTACATGCCACCTACATGCCACCTACATGCCACCTACATGCCACCTACATGCCACCTACATGCCACCTACATGCCACCTACATGCCACCTACATGCCACCTACATGCCACCTACATGCCACCTACATGCCACCTACATGCCACCTACATGCCACCTACATGCCACCTACATGCCACCTACATGCCACCTACATGCCACCTACATGCCACCTACATGCCACCTACATGCCACCTACATGCCACCTACATGCCACCTACATGCCACCTACATGCCACCTACATGCCACCTACATGCCACCTACATGCCACCTACATGCCACCTACATGCCACCTACATGCCACCTACATGCCACCTACATGTATCATTTGCCACCTACATGTATCATTTGCCACGTACATGTATCATTTGCCACGTACATGTATCATTTGCCACGTACATGTATCATTTGCCACGTACATGTATCATTTGCCACGTACATGTATCATTTGCCACGTACATGTATCATTTGCCACGTACATGTATCATTTGCCACGTACATGTATCATTTGCCACGTACATGTATCATTTGCCACGTACATGTATCATTTGCCACGTACACGTACATGTATCATTTGCCACGTACACGTACATGTATCATTTGCCACGTGCCACAAAAATGTTGTTGTTCAGATGCCTGTGGAAGTATTAGCTGACTTTTGTATTGGCATAATCACTGTGGCCACTCCTTGGGATTTTTCCCAAGATCTTGGGAATTTTGGTGGGGAAAACATGGATTGCACACGCTCAAAGTGCTTTTTCCGTTCTGTGTACGTGTTAAATGCATTTGTACAGTGTTTTCCATTGCCTTGGGAATTCTTGGGAATTTTACTGGATGAATCTTGGGAATTTCAAATTTGATGAGCGGCCACGCTGGGCATAATGTGAACAATAGAGGGCAGCATGACACATTTATGGAATGGTGTGCTGTTGATAGTAATTGAATTTGTGTCCTATTACACGGCCGGCCGTACATACATGTAATGGGCGTATTTGTAACCACATTCTCGAGTTGAATGAACACGTGAAGAGAGTTTTGAATTATGAGAACCAACACTTATTGGGGAGTAGATAAAGAACGTCAAGAACAATTAAAAGATGGCGGACGTAGGCCCTTCCAGAACTTGTGTTAATTTTTTGTAAAATTGGATGCACTTATTCAGTCCAGGAACAGTCTAAATGATATAAGAAAATAGAATTGTACGTGGTCGTAGACCTTATCGCAAATACTGCCTTGTTGGGACGTCACGATGGTCAAAATGCATTGTGGGAAGGAAAAAGGCACAAACATTGCTCCTTTTTCCTTCCCATAATGCCTTTTGACCATTGTGACATCTCAACCAGGCATTTATTTTCCTTTCTTTTCATTCGGGCTATACCGCTTGATGCTGGTTATTTATAACGAGGCGCCGGGGTGCCAGGGCGGCTTGTGCAGCCAAGCAAAACGGACACAAGAGGCTTGTGCAGCCAAGCATAACATACACAATAATCCAACAATGGATTGAAAATGCAGAGAATGACGTGTATAGATGTCATCTAGCCAGGTGGCAAGTTTTTGTTTACGTGTATAGACGTCATCTGGCTTCAAACGGTTAATATTGTGGCTGCCATCTTGAATTTTCGCCCAGATGCACTCTACCCGGCACTGTGGCATTCATAATTGACAACCCGAGAACACTGTACTTGAGTCACTCGAGAACGGGGTTTCAAATATGGTTTTTTATTTGTTTTTATTTTTTACTTTACTTTTGTACATGGGGTGAGGGAAATAGGACCATATTTTATTGGAGTACAGTGTACATGAGTCATTCCATAAATTTGGGGTCCAAAAGTGTGACATTTTTGGTGTCCCTGTTGCATAGTGACATGTGTAAGATTGTGCAATTCCGGACACATTCTTTAATGCCTTCTATCTCCAAGAGCGATTGTGTATAAAAGCAAAGTACCTGCCAAACAAGTAAAAACTAGTGTGAAGTCAATTTTAATGATGGGAAATTACACAGGCCAGGTGTAACACTTACAGGGACACCAAACAAACGTCACACTTTTGGACCAGTAGTTAGGAACATTTGTTTAGGACATTTGAATTCCAAGTAATATTCCTAGTTGTAATTAGATGTAGAATGAACAGCTATGCCAAGAGCTTTTTCCCTCGTTCTGTATCTCTATGGAATTCTTTGCCTTGTGCATTTTTCCCTTCATCTCACGGTTACGATCTTTTTCGTGTTTCAAGAGGAATCTTAATTTCTACCTCTAGCATCTTTGATTTCTTTTTTCCCTTTGTAGCTCCAAACCTCGAGTGGCTTACACCTTGTTTTGGGAAACCTTGCATTAATAGAATGGGAAACTACACTGACTGTGTAGTTTAACCCCTTGAGTACTTTTTACGGGGGACGTCCGGGTGTCGCGGCGGCTCTGGCAGCCAAGCGAAACAGCCACAATGTGTTTGTGCAGTCAAGCGTAACATACACAATAATCCAACAATGGATTGAAACTTCACAAACAGCGGCAAACGGCATCATCCGGCCTGGCGGCGGCACTATTTTTTTTGCGGAATAGGACGGCTTCCGTACGCAAAGGGTTAAATTATTTTTGGAGCAAGCAACAAAAATTTACCAGCAAAATTTGAGCCTCATTGATGAGGAACACTGCTGGTTGCATCATTAAAGGCAGTGTACATGATTGGTCATTGTTGCAATTTTCAGAAATGGGCGGATTTTGGGGTTAGTATTTTATAGGAAATTATCGTTTCACTGACATAACTACGCGAGCCGACTGGTTACAACCCGTCACTTCGGTACACTACGCGACACACACTTGTACTATAATTGCAACCTTGCGCCCTTTTTCAGATTTTTTTGTTAACCCATTTTAGATGCAACGCGGACTAACTACAAGCAATTGATAGGCGCATTATTGAATGACATTTAAATATAACCTATAAATAAAGTCCATACATGACATACATATGTATGTGATTTGGGGCACATAAACACCTGCAAATATTGTCTAGTACTTTACTCGAGCGAAAAATCCTTGAAACAAATTGGATTTGCACAGTATAGTTTGAGAAACTAACCTATCTGAATAAAGTCCATACATGACATACATATGTATGTGATTTGGGGCACATAAACACCTGCAAATATTGTCTAGTACTTTACTCAAGCGAAAAATCCCTGAAACAAATTGGATTTGCACAGTAGTTTGAGAAACTTCAAAGGAACCTTGCTGTGACACAACGTTGTGAAATTACTTTCAGCCATTATTATTTGAGATTATAAAGAAAAACTAATGGGCTTTGTGATGATACTGAACTATCCCAGTACCTTATTCCAATTTGAAAATATGACGTCAAAGAAATAACACCTACTGCAACCGTGCAGAGAACATGTAAAAAAAAAGTTGCTTTAAACAAAAATCACGCATTGCATGTGCCTCTAACGTCACCATAAAAACGTTGATTATTTCAACTTTATCTGTCTTTTTTCCAAACCAAAGTTGCCCCTGGAGATTTAATTATACTGAAAAATACAAAGATTTATTTAACCAGATTTGTTTTACTTCAACCAATGATTAGTTTGATTACTCAAAAACTGGTCTTGGGGAACATTCCTCTTTAGAAGGGCTGTAGTCGAGTCCCGATGTGAGTCTGATGACAAGTAGTAGGTCAAACTTTAGCTTTTAACATAATGTTGCAATGATATTTTATTTAAATTGTAATACACAAACTATTTTATCAGACAAAACAAAATATGAGAATGTTTCTATGGTGCAGAAATTTAAATAAGTACTTCACAATTTTGAAATGTAGAAGATTAATGATGTCATGAATATCAGTTGGGAAATATTGCTAGTACAAGCCTACTAGCGCGAAATAGATTTTTGTGAATGAATCACTTTAGGCCAATCAAAACGTGTACCGCGCACTACATTACAACCTGTATTCCGTCTTCCGTATTCGCAAGTAATGGACGTCGAGCACCAGCCACATGACGTTGCGGCTGGACTGGCAACTACACGGACACCGCGCCTTCGCGCATTCGATCGCACACGCACGTACGTAGAGCGAGCAAACGGCGAATTCATGCCATGTTTAATCCGGTACAGTCTCCGCGCGTCGCTGTTGGACCGACGTCTCGTCAGGCAAACCGTCCATACCTCACGTACTGAGCTCGTATACGTGTACTCAACCTCGTCCCCAGGGTCTACTTTCATCCTCGTTCTGGAAGCGTATTGCTCGAAACTATGGGGACGAGGTTGACGCGTACTGTACTACCGAATTAAGTACATGTGTGTGCCGGCTACTGACGGGATTTGCGAACTAAACACTCCGACTTCGTTACAAAATTGCGGTAAAATTTAAGTTTGTTTTGGCTTTTTTAGGCCGGACTCGGGCCGAGTCCTCGAGCTGGTCGAGTCCTTATTGTCCGAGTCCAAGTCCTTGAAAATCGGGACTCGAGTCCGGACTCAAGACCGAGTCCGGACTCGAGTCCTCCAGCACTGCTTATAGGGTGCACTACACTAATTCATGTCGGAATTTATGCACCAGCTCATCAACATAAAATGTATACCCACAACTTTTTTTGAAAAAGGAGAGTTTGTGCCTCCAAAAATTGTGGGATTGTGTAAACATAGCCCAGCATCAACTCCCTGGTTTCTGGGCTTCCATCTGTGTGCAGACTTGTTAAAATTACTGTTGAAAAATGGGTCCTATTTGCCCAAGAAAGTGGAGGGATGCCATTTTAAAAATGGCTGTTGATCGGCTTGGGAAATAGGACTTTTTGGGAGGTGGGTTTGTTTTGTGTCGATAATTAAAAATGTAATTGGCTAACCCCCCCCCAAAAAAAAAAAATAGAAAAGAAATGGAAAGACAAAAGATCAGACAATAAGTGATATTTGTTTTTGTAGACCCCAGTGATGCTGGGGTACAGGTTATTTGGCCCTGAACTTTGTTGATTTTACACTGTTGTCAATGAGCTTGAATTAGTGTGGTGCACCCATGCCAGGAGTGGCAGCTGGACCTGAAAATTGCTCTGGCGCCCCCAAGTGGTAGCAATCAGACAGTCACTGCCAAATGACCTCACTTCGAGTGGGGACAGTGTGCAAAACAGCTAATACCATTATCAGCAAATACAGACTTGTTCAAGATGACAGTCTGTTCAATTGTGCCAGCCTCTCATCCAGTGATAGTCCATGGCAATACTCAAACCCTTCAGCAACCCCCCACAAAAAAAATAAAAATTAAAAACAAAATAAGAAAAAGGTCTCTCAGTTCACCATTGTTGAGAAAAGGAACAAAGTTTATGCCCCGATAAGATGCCACAATTCCTGCCCACTTTGTCATTTGGCGTTGACAACTAAATGGCGCTATCTCTCTCTGCCATCTCAGTATTTTCTTTACATAGCAATCATTTAGCTGCGGGTCTCGGCAATGTACGATAACCTCCTGACCCGGGGGCTTTTTATGTACGTGTGAAACACCATGTTTTGACTATTGTTTCAGTTATCACACGAGGGCGGTTTCCATGAGAAGCGGGGAAGGAGGGACAACGCCTCCACCTGCTTTTTACCCCCCAAAAAAAACCGGAGTGCCTTTCTTTGTCTTTTTTTTTGGGGATTTGAATAATTTGTCAAAAGTGCCAAGTTCATCAATTCAGAAACTTGCCGATTTTCAGTACAGTTTTTAAATGACTTTTTAAATATTATTTGAAATAATTGTTAACACACACACACACTGACTTCGGTGACCAATTTGTTCTCCATTTAACAGTATTATACAGCATTGGTAGAGCAGACAGCACAGTTGCTGGCAGTTTTCATACTTTTTGAGTTATTCAACGAATACATGAAATCAACCTGTGCAGGTTTGAACTCAATCCCATGTCTGAGTCACGAAAAAATAATGATAAATCATTCTGTTTTAACAGTGATTTTGGTGCATATACATTACGTACTTGTTTGGATTGTTGAAATCAAAATAAACCACAGTATTTCAGAGATCTTCAGATAGAATTTTCTCAATATTGACTGCATTTCAGATGGAAATAGGATTGGTATTGGTGTACCGTCTTTGTAAACAGTAAGCTTTTAGATTGGAAATAATCAATTTATTTTTTATCATTACCAACGCTACATGGTACATGGTACATCATACTTCATACTGCAGCTCCGAATCATAGATGAACCCTGTCGTTCTTCGGGCAATAAGTTCTTGTGATGTGGATTAAAGCTAGATGTGTCACTTTTCCAAGAACTCGATGACATTTTGAAAGCGACATCACCCCGCAAATTTTACAAAATAAAGTAGACACTCAAGTGCAACATTGTTTTTATACGCCTGTGTGTGGGATGTGCATGCGCAACCTAATAATAATTTGGGAGGCTAGTCATCCTTACTCGCAGCTGGGACGCTAAATTGCGAAGGATGCGGCTACAACGTGGTCGAGTCACTGGCACGTAAAGGCGCCTCTGGCAGCCAGCTACATCGACCCATTTATGACCATGGAGCACAGCCAGAGATCGAAAGTGTTTGATTTTTCCAGAGGGAGGAAAGCCGGAGGACCCAGAGAAAAACCCCCGTGGCACAGGAGAGAACCAATGCACAACTCTACTCATATATGGTCCGAGCCGGGAATCGAACCCTGGCCACATTGGTGAGAGGCGAGCGCTTTACGCACAAGCCACCCATGCCACCCTAAGAACTAACATGCACACGTGCTTTCAACAATATGCACGCATGACGCGTTTATTGATGTTCTACAAGCTGGTTTCAAGGAGCGTGACATAACATGGCAAACTCTTGAATTAGGCCAATAACTTGAGAAACTGTCAAGACTGTAGAAAGCTCATGCAATCTTGTCTGTGTTTGTTGGGTACGACCCATCAGTCAGACAGCAGAAGTTGTGGGGCCAAACACAATTAGGTTTTAATTTGCCTATCAATAACGAAACTTCCCCACAAGGCGGTGACTGCCAGGGTACTGGAATAAGCCAGTTCGGTATTTCAACTGCGCATGTGCACAATGACATTTTATCCCGAATGACCCTGCGTGACCCAACGCGCACGTGTGAACGCAAAAGGTGGTCGCACAACGCGCACGTGTTAAATTCAATCAGAATGGGCGTTCGCGTAACATGGCGTGACATTACGTCAACAATTTGTTCTCGAATAACCTTTGACCCTTGAGATACAGAACTGGCTTATTGGTTTGGTATGACCACAGAATCCACATGGGAACAAGTAGAAGACATTTTTTATTTAAAGAATTTTTTATTTTTTTCTTATTTATTTCATCCCCAAAAGTTGTTGATCCCATGTCCAATATACCAATTTTTCTCCCAGCTCACCACAAAAATGGAAAAGAAGTTAGCAATAAGCGATAGTGTATTATGAATATTGCCTCAAATTGGCAAAAGGTAGAAGTTCATGTACAGACTAAAGGAAATTAGTTATGAAAAAAATTAAATTAAATGGGTTCTCAGCATTAGATCGTTGCCCAAAATGATGATATTATTATTTCTTTTTGACAAATTACCAAGTGAGAAAAAGTACAGGGAGTTTAGACCTGGCTCTATTATAAATAAATATTGTCCCAAGCCAAAGAGCTCTGTTTGTAATCAGAAAGGTGTTAATGATAATAGGGACACCTGTGCACACAAAGGACTAGATCCCGGCTCATTTACTATGCAGAGGGGCTGGACTGTTATGTACTAATGACCTCCATTCTTTGTGAGGCCTAATCTTTGCCATCATACTCTTGTGTTTAAACGGTAATTACGGTCCTTTTCAGACTTCGTACACCGTGACAAGGTAGGATGTCAAACACGTCATTAATTGTTGACTTATTTGTGAAACGTTGGGCAAAGGGGAGTTTTTAGGTAGGTTTTGTTTCCCCCCCCCCCCCAACCAGTTGGTCGATTCAATGTTATCGGCAAACTCTGACTATTATTTTTGATTGCTGCAAGAGAGGAAAATAAATGTACGTTATCTGATTTATCACGGTGCTGCGTTTAATGGGTCGTTCAGTGGCTTTTAGACTCTTGCTCCTTATTGATTCAAAGGTGTGAAATATGTCATTAATTGTTGACACAGTGCCATATTGTCTTTTCTTTTCATTTTTTTTTTTCTTCTTTTGATGTGAACAGCCACACAGAGGCTGATATGGCACCAACTGATTGACCTTAAGTTTCTAATCGACTTGGCTTTGATAAGGTTTGATACAAACAACCAAAAACCGCTAGGATATAGGTGGTGAATTTTTGGGATGTTTTTTTTCTTTTTTTACATAATTTATTTTCCGCCGGCCTGACAGGTCCGCCCGCTGGAAATCTATTCCGTTGGAGATTTGTCACTGTCAGTTTGCTGATTGTGTTGGACATGTATGTGTAATATTGAAGACATTTTGACATTCGGGTTGCATTTCCCCAGAAAATGACAGAATGAAGTCTTTGAAGAAGCTGTTTGAGGTTATTTGCTAAGGTGTATGAAAAAGTACTAAATGCAATTGTTTCTTTCAAATATGAATTTTAAAAGGTTTATGATTTCAGTCCCCCCCCCAAAAAAAAAATAATAATAATGAATGAATGAATAATATTTAAAAAGCAGATCGATATGTCTTCTCGTGATATGCACCAAATAAACAGAATAAAAAATGTTTTGGGTAGAACTTGGGGTAAATAATGGGGGTTTTAATAGGAACCAACAAAAACTATAAAAACGTCTTTTGATTCCATTTAATACAGTAAACATTTGTTTTACGTACTGTGCTTGAATAAAGAATGTATATAGTCCATAGAAAGTGGTGCTCGCGAAGACCGATCAATTTTCCGAATTTCCAATCAATTGCATTTGCTATAATTGTGCTTAGGAAATGAACAGTGTAGTGAATGAGCATACGACAAACTAGCCAATTCGCACAGATCAAGGTAGTTAAAGCGTGTCGTGCGTGCGGTGTGCAGCGTGTCTGGACTAATCGTTTTTGGGAAAAACTGGCCTGGATAATTTAACTGGCCAGAGGTTACATGTACCTCATGAAATTGACGATACAGCTCAGCCGTGGGACTAATTACATCGTGTACACCCTGCCTGGGCCCATACACTTAGGTCAGAAAATTGGGCTAATTTCTTTGGTGTCTGTCTGTTAAAGATCTATCCTCATTGGAGATTTGGGCCCAGGAAAATCGTAAGGGTGGTAGGGTTGGCAACCCCAAATGTGATCTGTTCGTGGTTTGTAGCCTTGTATTGGGCGACTTTCATAAAAAAAAAATAAAAAAATGTATTAAATTAACACTGGACTAGAAATGCTTAAAATGTTTGTTCTTGAGTTGTACCATGTGATTCAAATCTTGAAAATATCCAGTGCGAACACAATTTGCTTGTACGTTATCAATGGCTACAGATCTCTTTGTGTAAGGCCTGCGTGAACTAATGTGGTCCAGCCATGGATGCTGTTAGCCACTTGATTTGAAAATGTGGCTCTCTCTCTTTTTTGTTTTACGTAGAGTTTTATCATTCAGTGTGACAGGTATTGTTACAACTACACATTGTACAATGCCCAATTCAATATTGTTTGCTCATGATTTTTTTTTCCCTTTTTTTTTTTTTAATTTGTAGGCGCTCGGTAATTTGTACTTCATTCATGAGTCTCTGCAGAATGTACAGCTATATGACTTCAAAAGTGAGTTGGATGTTAGTTTTCACGTTTAAAGTTACAAAGTCTTCCCGGCCACAAAATGAAACAAACCAGTTGCTAACTGTGGCCAAAAATATCCCAGTCCTGTTACCTAATTTTGAACCTTTTTTCGGCCATACCCAACTTCCGAAAATGTTTGTGAAATGGTACTGTTTTGGTAAAATGCATAATAGCTCTTGTTGACATTTTGTTAAGGCAACAACAGCAGTAGAATTTGAAGTTTTTTTGTTGTTTTTTTATCTTTCATGCACATCTTTGCAAAATCTAGTTTAAAAGGGGTGAAATGTTAGGAAACATTCTTTCAAATGTGAACTTGTTTGATAATGATGCATTTTGGTTTAGAAATTGAACAAGAGTTCAATTTCTGCCCCCGGAATTTGAAACTGACCTTCCTGAAAAAATATTGTGCTTATTCTTGACAAGATCTACTTACTGGATTTTATTTAATCCTGTGCAGTTCCTTTGCAGTCTGTTTGTCAAACTCTCTTCTACACTCTTCTTCTACACTGTCAGTAACTAAATATTGGATTTTATCATCCACTTTTAACAGAAAACAATCATTATCTATCAAAATTACTGTCAAAAGTATCGTTGCAAATAAAAAAAAAATTACTTGAATCTCTGTTCCTTTTTCTTTCATTTTTTGTTTGTTTTGTTTTGTTTTCAAACAGCATGCAGATTCAACACAGTTCAGGGAAGGCAATTTGTAAATTTGATAAATAAGAAGACGATATACGAGAAGGCGAAGTTCCCACAGAACTTCTTCCCAGGGGTAAGTGGCACCTGAAGTTCTTGTAATCCAAGCAAACTTTGTCCAAATAGTGTTTTGTACATTTTTTACTCGTCTCCACTATCACCAGTCAACACTTCACTATATTCTTCCTGGGAGCTGTCAAATGTTATGTTGAACCTGTATTACATGTAGTTTACGAAAATAGCATGGTCTGAGAGTTGACAGTCGATGTTAGCTCCTCGAAATCCGAAGTTGAGAAACTACGTGTAGTTCCCAAGAAGAAGTCTATCCGAAATAATCCATATTTGTTTTACAATACCTCATACATATTCAGTGATCATTTTCAAAGAGGATGTTGATGACCGAGTGTAATCTGCAGCATTTTATACTTTTATATAGGTTAAGGTATATTTAAATAAAATAGGCAGTTATTTCTGCCATGAAATAATAAAATGTTTCTTTTGAGTCCGTTCTAGCAGCAAACAAATCTAAGGGTGGAGTGGTTAATCTGCGGTCAGGCCAAGCTGTTGGAAAGCCTGGCCAAGCCCCTGGAACGCCTAGGCCTTTGGGCTTTTATAATCCCCTGATTGTACACAATAAACTGTCCATTAATTCTGGAGTCCAGCCGGCTCCCATTGTTCACCCAGACTTGACTGACAGCTGAGGCATCTTTTGATCCAGCAGTGAATGGGTACAGATTAGTGTGGGAGGGGCTACAACCAGGCCTGGCCTGGCAGAGGCTGGGCTTTATTGATTAGTTGATGCTCTATTGTTAGGTGATTTGTGGCTCACAATAGCAAGAGTAAAAGCCCTAAGGCCCGGGCATGGCTGGGCTTTTCAAAGGCCTGGCCCTACCACAGATTAACCACTCCTCCCTAACATCATAAGACTGTCCTTTTGTGCCCCGTGCTAGACACAAAAGGAGAGGATGTCTTATGATGTCAGATTAGTTTGCTGCCCCCAGCAATGACTTTTAGACATGTGGCACCAGTGGGTTAGACAGGACTCGATAAAAACAGCTCTCAAAAGTAACTTTAAAAAAAAAATTCATAGCCCATGAACCAGGAAGTATTTTTTTATTTTAATTTTTTTATTTTAATGCAAATCGCCTATCACAAGGCCAAAGGCCACTCGAGGTGTGGGCTACAGAGGAAAGTGTGGAAGAACCAGCCCCTCACACTGAAATGAGACAAGATAATCTGATCTCTTCACAGTATGAATAGGGTCGGGATGGGTAACTAGTCCACTGCAAGGCATTAATAATGCCTCTACCCATATTTAGCGTAGAAGTGCTATAGCCCACGACTGGGCTCGAACCCACAACTTGCAGAATTACCCGCCGACCTCGAATTCAATGCTCCAAACCACTAGCCGAGAGCAGTATATTATGTCGATGTCATTGTTTTGCAGGCCCTCAGCCATATTTTCCTTTTGAAAAGCTTGCCCGCATCTTGTCAGACACACAATAGTCATTTGTTGGTGCTTTGTTTTCGATTCTATTTACAGACAGTTTGGTCAAGAAAGGGTTTCTTGAGGACGAGATGGAACGTCGAAAACCGGTGAGCATTCAGACAGTATAAGAGAACCTCCCGTGCCGTGCTTTTAATAGTGTTGGGGGATGTAATTGTGAAGGACTTTTCTTGATATCACATCCTGTGAACCGTCTGCCTCCTCCTACAATGTAAAAATATATCTTGCCTCTCCCTGTGTGGCTTACCCAAAACTGTATCATTCAATACTGTGGCAATGTGGTAGGCATCATTATGTGTTTCATGATAGCATCTTAAAATGACTAAAGATTATTAAAAGTGGTGTTTAATTTTCAAATGATGTTGAAAATTAAATCGATTTGAATGGTAAGCCTGTGGGGGGAAATTTACGGTCTGAACTCGATGACTGCAACAGGGGTGCTAAGCACTTTAAAAATGTTGAGCTGAAGCCATGAGTTCCTTATGCAATCTCTCCAGTCGCGGTGCATCTACATTGTACCTTGGACTTGTATCTCCCTCTTGGCACCATCCGGAGCCTCACTTTCATTCACAATTTATTCGCAGGATATTTGACCTTGCCAATATTCACCTGTTCCACGATGCAAGCAACATGGTGGCCATGGAAACGGTGAGTCACTTTGTCTCCCCCGGACATTCTTCCCACGGCCCCATCCACCATTATGTGAAAGTCGCGTTAACTTTTGTTGCCTGATAGGAAACTGACTTGTACTGTGCATTTACTTCACATACCTTCATACTTTTGAATTCATTGCAGAAAGTTAGCGTACCTCTCAAAATCCCCCCCCCCCCCCCCCCCACTCCCGAATTGTTCTCTTTGCTCCTTGCCTTATTTGGAGGAAACTCATCAACATTTCCTAATCACTTTTGTGATATTCTGCTCTCACAGTTTCCATCGTCTTACAGTAAGTACAGGAGAAGAGCGCTGGAGCACGTTTTACAAAGGTACTATCAACCGTGATTTTTGTTCCCTTTTATAGTTGATGTTCCCCAAACTAAGAGTAATAAGCATTGATTTGTCTGAATTTAGGAAATTGAGCTGGTATTACTTTGAAGAATTTTCATTAACACGACATGAAATCTAAATCGGGAGAGTTACATGGTTCATAGAACAACCAAGAATAAACGTGATTTATTCAGTATTCTCTGGCTGGCTTTAGAGGACCACAATTCACTGAATTATGATTTCACAGAAGCTTTTTGGAGTAAGGAACCGATTGATAAGATCAACCTGACCAAAAGTAGCCTCAACCCAACTCAGCCCAACCTGCCCCAACCTGACTCAACCTGCCCCAACCTGATCCGACCTAACTGGGGTTGAATTGACCCAGCCCAGCCCAGCCCACCCCACCCCACCCCACCCCACTTTACCCCTACATATACCTCAATCAAAACCTATTCAATCATTTTTCCCTCCATAGAGTCTCCAAGGACAAACATGACAAAGTCCCCCTGTTTCTCTTTGGTGACTTCAACTTCCGGTTGGACTCGCAAGCTGTGATTCAGGTATGAATCCAGTTTAATTATTATTTTGGCATTACGGATTCCACGAAGTTGGGCCCGGGTCTTAGTCAAGTACATACATAAAGTCAAAGATAAAGTGGAAGCAATTTTAAATCTAAATTAGCAATTCCAATGACAGACTTGGGATTTTGTTACAGTTATTTGCCTTGATTCTGAATTAGAAACCTAACAATTGGAAGTGATGTACGGGTTTGTTACAGTTGGAAGGTCTCTAAAGTCTTGTTGCGCGCCATTAAATGCATGTTCTAGGGGACAACATGGTTCTCACGTCGAGAGTTTGGACATCACCAATATGCAGTCCTTATCTAAACAATTAACCACACATTGCCCCGTTATCTGCCCGGCAACAGACTACACTATGACCCAGAACTCTCGGCTGTGTCTTGGAGGAGACTTGTCGGCTCAAAGTGACAAGAATGTTTTCAGTAGCACGTTGCACTAACTGGGCAAATTGACCTCCGACCTGTATGGCTGCTGTTGGTTGTTAGGCAGGGAAGCTGTTGGAATTTTTTCTTTGCAAAGCTCAGGTTTGAATGATTGTCGTTAATGCTTCTGCAGACGGCTGGGTGGGGGCTGGGCAGTGGGGCTGTTTAAGACAAAAACAATTGTCTATCGATCCCCAAATAATTGTGTTGTGGGGTGGGCAGTAGACTCAAGTTTAAAAAAAAGAATTGTATTATCCCAAACATTCTGAGGATTTTTGACAACTTCCAACAGTTTCCCCAAGAATACCAACAACATAATATTAACCCTTAACCCCTTGCGTACGGATGACGCAAATATGCGCCAAAAAAACAGTGCCACCAGGCCGGATGACGCAATTAGCCGCCGTTTGTGCAGTTTCAATCCATTGTTGGATTAGACAGTGCCACCAGGCCGGATGACGCCATTGGCCGCTGTTTGTGCAGTTTCAATCCATTGTTGGATTATTGTGTATAGGTTACGCTTGACTGCACAAACACATTGTAGCGGTTCGCTTGGCTGCCAGAGCCGCCACGGCACCCCGACGTCTCCCGTAAAATACTGTACTCAAGGGGTTAAAATGGTGTTTCTGCAACCGTACTTAAAACTTTTCACCATTGCTTCTCAGTATTAAGGTCAACTGGCTTTTCTTGGCCGCGAATAAACCCCTAACCAATGAATTGTAGTTTAGGTTAGGATTTGAAGTTATACAAGTGATGCAGAACAACGGTTTCAAATTGTACGCCGACTTTTTTCGCCATCTCAGACACATATCTTATTCTGTTTAAGCCAAGATAAATGCTCACTTTTTAAAAATGGTTTTACATTTTGTAATTTACAAGAGAAAAAAAATAAAATAAAAAATAGAAGTCATTATCATGACTTTTATGTCTCCTGATCGGAATCAGCCGGCGTGTGTGAAATGGAGCCATTATGACCAAATCGCGTGTATCAATCGCTGAAGAGTTCAATCAATCCGCTGTAATTACCGATCATTCAGCTATCAATAATGGCGTCATTAATAGCGCAGTCAAGGACCGCCGTTGTTGACTCGCTTACACCGTGGGGGTGACCCCAAAGATGACCTCTGCAGATTTTGCAGACTTTGCAGACAAAGTTTTCGTTTTGCGGGATCGGTTGATGATTGTTTAATGATTAAGAGATAGGCTGTTATGTCGTGTTTACTCACAGAAACATAGTAACAGGCCAGTGAATGGGGAGTTTCTCAAAAGTGATAGACGCGACTTGTTCAGTGGAGATTGACAGAAAATTCTCGAGTCTTTCAATGAGAAAATTGTATCTTAAGACCTCATAAAACATGGGTGCCATTTTGTTTTTATTTCAGCAATTGAAATAAACACAAAGGAATGTGCACAACATTACAGAACAGTTTTGAACTATTTTCTCATTACTTTGATGACGGATTGAGCTCAGCCTTTTTCCATGTTTATTTCATGTGTATGTGGAATCACACAAAGTATGAACACCGCCTGTAACTACGTCATCAGCTCTACCAATGATATATCATACCTTTAAATTATCTACAATCATTTCCCGATATCTCAAAACTGAGGGTGTTGATTTATCTACAATTGTGTATTGGGATTAGGCCAAAAAAAAAATTCTGCTTCCGGTTACCCTACCTACACTATTTTAACACTAATTTCTTTTTTTGAGATACAAGTAAAAAATACACAAAAAAACAACATAAATACTGTAAATACTACCTGTAAACCTTGACTACACCTACATATGATCAGCACAAAAAAAAGTGCCCAAAAAATTCCCTACCTACCTACCTACCCTATTTTCAAATGCTATGTAATCGGAAGCAGAACTATTTTTATTTTTGGCCTAAGGCCTTGAGATACAAGCTAATTTTTACTCTAATTGTATTCACCAGACTCTGGTTGCCGAGGCAACGCCTGAATACACAAAAGAAGACAAGGATATAACGAGAATAACCTACAAGGATGGTGACGGAAGTAGCAAGGTCAGTGTTTTTGTGTGTGTTTTTTTTAAGGATCGAAGAAAACGGAGAAAATTTCAGCTGCAGGATAAAGTTCAAATTTACTAGGAAATTATATCTTTGTATACAATCCTATAGCATCTCCTGTGCCAAAGAAATTCAAACTCGTTAACGGATTGATTTGTAGTATTTTGGTAACCAAAGATTTGTTTACGTGGGAGTTTATCCGGGAATGACTGGCTTCTTTGGGTGGTACTATGTGTAGTGTTAGGGTTATTGTTTAGCAAAAAAGAAAGACAAAAGAATGTGACTTGTATGAAAAATTGTTTCATTGACTGAAGAATTGATTTTCTTGTAGGCCAAACTGATCCTTGAGAAGAAGAGATTTGAGATCGACGACCCCGACAGATTAATTGGAGATAATGCCAAGTGGGTGAGTTTAAAAAGAGGGTCATGGGATGTGGTTGACTAGAAACTCATACATGTAACACGGCTCTCGCTTGGGGGGAGGGGGATTTGGGTTCATGACTCGACCCCCCCCCCCCCGTTAGTAATTTTTGTTGGCCAAATCATGTCACTGTCGCGAAACCGTGTCACTTTTGGCAGAAAGTAATCATACAAGGAAGTCCCAGAGTTGTAGTCGAGTCCCTGCAAGTCCTTTCACAAGTCCTTTCGCAAGTCCAGTCAGAAGTCCTTTCATAAAGCCGGTCACAAGTAACTGGATAAACAATGACAAAGGAATGCCATTGTCAAAGCTCATTTGAAGAGCTTGTGATTGGAATGAGGATTGGAGGGCTTGGGATGGACTTGCAGGGACTTGCAGGGACTTGCAGGGACTTGCAGGGACTTGCAGGGACTTGTGATGGACTCGACTACATCCCTAGGAAGTTCCGAGTTCTGGATGTACAGTTTTAATAGTAAATAAGTACAGTTTTGTAGTTGAAAAATCTCACAATTTAAAAAGTCCCCCTGCATGAAAAGATACCCCCCTACCCCTCACTGTCACCCATTTATCCTCCTGGTTGGAGAAAGACGGATGCAGTATTAAGTGTCTTGCCCAGAACACAAGCATTCTCGTCTGGGTTTGAACAACTGCACCACTGCACGGGAGCCAGTCACCATAAACAGCGGACCACAACGCTCTATTGTTTTGACAGTTGAAACGGACCCAGAGCAAAATAATAATGAGTTACAGCGTGATTAGAGCCTTAATTGATTCTCTAATGGCACAATTGAAGCTGCAGCCTGCCTTCATGATGGTGTCATTAGAAGAATGAATCATGTTGGAAAAAATATAGAGACGGAACGCAATTTGAGAACTATTGATTTCTGAGTTTTCAAGTAACTAGCAGTCAACCTTTTTGGTATTGAAACTATGCATACGTACAGGCAATCGACAGTGTTAAAGTCACATTTTCGTGGTTAAACTAAACGAAAGTTAGACTTTCTTTTGGACAAATTTTTGATGTACGGAAATGGCTATTACCTTGAGTTTCAAGGCTGAACGTTGTTCCAGAGCTGGTGCTTGTCATAAATGTCTTGCGTCATTGTTTTTACTTAAAAACTCGGCTTGAAAATCATTTGATTGTTTTTGTCTTCAAAGTCAAATTGTTGCTCTTGATCTGATCACGTTTTTTCTTCCTGCCTCTTGGTCCACAGCTTCTTCAGTTTGACAAGGAACTTCTGTGTTTCACCAACCAGCTCCACGAGTATGAGAGAGATTTTCCACCAAGGTTCGTCGTCCTTTTAGAAAAAAACCTTGGCACAGACTGTTGAAATTTCGGTTTTCGTATTTGACCAGGACCCTCGTTTCATAAGGGTTGCTTAATGGTTTAGTCATGCTAACGGTAGCAAAAAATTGTTGCTAGCTGAAGCACTGTTTCACGTTCAAGTCGTGCTAACGCCTGCACGTGCATGGAGATATCTATTGCTGCATTACTATTTTCAGCAAATTCTACCTCTGAAGTTAGTGAGCTCTTTCCTGTAATTATCGCTTATGATCTCTATGAAATGGACGGAGATTGTGTTCACAGAAAATTGTATGCTGCCCTACTTGGGCCCAGTTCGGTGATCCGCAAAACATGTTGCCGTTAAATCTGTGCAAGTTCAACATCTCTAGAAGCCGATTGTCAACACAAACTCAAGTTTATTTTCATTTTCTGGCTTTGTTTGAGTTTGCCAGTTTTGCGTAAAGGAAAAGCCAAAAATGTACTCTTCCGTGGATTTATCAATAACGTAAACTCCATTGCTTTTCACCGAGATAACGGTATTGCATTTAGAACTGGGACGGTAATTATTTTACTGCAATATTTCCAAATTGACTCTCGTTTGGTATCTGTGCATCGTAGCTATCCCTACAGCGAGGACGTGTTGGATGGGCGGAGTTACATGAAGACGCGAGTCCCTGCATGGTGCGATCGTATTCTGCTCTCAAAGTCAGCAAAGGCGCTCGTTAAAGAGGTAAGTGGACAAGAAAGAGCAGAAAGTCTCAACTTTTTTCGAATGAAGCAAACCTCTCCAAACCAAACAATTGCCAGCAGCACTAAGCATAAAGGTGTCACGGCAAAGTTTGCTAAAGTTCACATTTCAGAAAATGGGAAAACATTGTGTGGACGTGTGCAAGTCCACACAACGTCTTGAGATCTAGCCTTTTCTGGACATTTTTTGTTTGTATGTCCACACAAGCTGCAGGTAGTAGCTGCAGTGTTTTCTGTTTTCGGTTGCCATTTTGTTTTTGTAAAAGGTACGAACATAATTGTGCGAGAAATATCAAATTGTATAAAATTTGAATAAAATCAAGCACGCCACAATTTTCTTTGTTCAGTCTGCAAGTAGAATCAAATTTAGACTTTACTAATACTTTCCTATTCAATATTATGTATTATGTGGTTATTATTATTATTATTATTTATCTCTGTTACTGTTATGACTGGTATTGATCAACATTGCATTATGTTTTTTGTGTTGTTTCTTTTGCAGGATCTTTATCACAAGGCCCTGTACAGCGTAATTGGTCAGGATGTATGCATGGGTGACCATAAGGTAAGCATGCAACTGTTCATCAGGTTTTTGTTTAAAAAACAAAAAAATCTCCCCAGATTTTCAAAATGCTTCCAACATTTCAGGTTTAGGTCGCAACGATTGTTTACCTTTCCAGAAATGAGCCCCTCCCCCTTCCAAGTTTTGGTGAAATGTGTTTGAATGCGAACCAATACTTTCATCTCTTTTTTATTAAGAATTATTGGAAGAGGGTGACGGGCCACAGTCATATACAATTTGTGTCACATTTGAATAAACTGATTGAGTGTATTCGTCCTTCTCTGGTTGAAATCACCGATTCGAAGTAGGAATTGAGTACAATTATTATTGGACATTCCCATGTAGGCCTGCTTGAGTCTTGCACTGTGCATGCAGTATGCTCAACGTGTAAAAGCATGCGTGAAAATCGGTTGCGTAGCCGGTGGGGGGTTCCCCCTTATGGGAACTTGCCACATCTTCTGTTGCGTCTCGGGTAGCTGCAACATTGGTGGGATTCTGATACTCGCCGTCCTTCTATTCTCTCCCTACAGCCAATCTATTTGAGCTTCCGGCTGGCAGCGACCCAAGGTATGCCAGTAACCCATAAACGTTCCCCTGCCCGTAAGTGTTGTGTGATACAGTAGGCCACCCCTACCCCCCCCCACGATGTCAACTCGTACTTGCTGCACGGTTTTTCTGTTTGCCGTAAGTGGACTGCACGAGTGCATGACCCCAAAATGCACTTTTGTTTCTTTTCTTTTCTTTTGTAATTGTATTTTACTTTGTATCTAGTTTGCATTCTCATTTAATATTTTTTTTTTTTTTTTAAATCATTCCACAATGCGAGAATAATTTGCAAATTCGGTAAAGACAGTCCAGCTGTCGGAGTTTCATCCATGACTAGTTGCAGTGAATGGACTACACATAAATGCATATAGTTATGAGATACCTATGCAATACCGAAAAAAAATTGGAAGGCCTTACAAAAATGAATTCGGTGGGGGTCTGTTTAAGTACACGGAACAAAAGTCATCGTTTTGGGATTTTTCTAGTCACAGCTGCAATGCCCAAATCGGCTACAACCTATGGTTAAAGGCTGGTTTATAGTCGGTCGGCGATGGTCGCCGCGACATAAAATTGACGCCCGATCCTTTCACGCACATAGATATAGAACGTTTAAACAATAACTTTACGTTCTATATTTATGTGCGTGAGAGGATCACGCATCAATTTTCTGTCGCGGCGACCATCGGCGACCGACTGTAAACCAGCCTTAAGTCTTACAACCGAGCTATAATGCTGTTTAGAATTGAAGTTCTTGCGTTATTTTCTAATCCAGTCCTTGTTTAGTTAATAGTTCATTGTTGCTGTCATTTTGTGGCTAAATACATGGAGTTTCTAAACACACAAATTTGAACAAACATTTGCTAAGTAATATCACTGCTAAGCAGCTTTTCTTATTGTTTTTATTTTAGTTGAGTCCACTCTACTGCAAGCTGTACCCCATGTCAAATAATACATGTAATAATAATAATTTTAAAGTTCTCAGTTATTGCCTAGTACTTTAGTTACCAACATGCCCTACCGAGTTCGTTTGTCTGTTTGGTCATTTGAGATATAACAGGAGTGATAAAGTGTGCAGTTATTTTGATCGATTTTCTGCCTTTACAATTTGGGAGGCCGCCGACATAGGGCAAGATAGCTCAGTTGGTGGGGCGCCGGTACGGTATTCCGGAGGTCGCGGGTTCCAATCCCGCTCCTGCCAGTTTTTTTTGTTCACTTTGAAGATTTTATTTCTTGCAGAAAAAGTTTCTTTGTTAGTTATCCTGAGTTTAAAAATCGTTTGACACCAAAAAAACACATTAGCCATCATAAACAACCCTCGGAACAATCAAAATTGAATTCAGAGTTATAAATTGCACTCTATTTTTTGTTACTTTTGTAGTGTGCATAAGATGGGTATGCATGATCTATTTTTTGTTTTATTTGTATGTATTGTAAATGGATCTACGACTATATGTGTTTGTTTATTTTTGGTTTGAATTAGCTTTGCATTTTGTTTTTACTGTCAGTCTGTGCTTTTCCGTCAGCATATCTGGAGGGTTGACCATTTTTATGTTTGTAAAGTTGAACCCAGTGCCACCCTTGGTTTGGGTATCACTGTATGCTATTTTGCTTCCCTTCCCTACCCTCTCGCCTTTACCTTCTCCCTCCTCCCCTAGCCCCAGTTGAACCCAGTGCCACCCTTGGTTTGGGTATCACTGTATGCTGTTTTGCTTCCCTTCCCTACCCTCTCGCCTTTACCTTCTCCCTCCTCGACTAGCCCCAGTTGAACCCAGTGCCACCCTTGGTTTGGGTATCACTGTATGCTATTTTGCTTCCCTTCCCTACCCTCTCGCCTTTACCTTCTCCCTCCTCCCCTATCCCCAGTTGAACCCAGTGCCACCCTTGGTTTGGGTATCACTGTATGCTATTTTGCTTCCCTTCCCTACCCTCTCGCCTTTACCTTCTCCCTCCTCCCCTAGCCCCAGTTGAACCCAGTGCCACCCTAGGTTGTACTTTGTATATCACTGTTTAGCATGTCGTTACACTGTCTGTCTTTATTCGTCCGTCTGTCAACCACTCAAATGCACCATTGGACACTGCATTCTCTTCTCTCCAAGCACAGTGAATGAGGCCACCCAAGGACCCTGAATTATTGTGATCACATGCCACACAGTCATGTAAGTCAATTGCCATTTATGTTATGCAACCCCCCCCCCCCCTCCCCCTCGCATTTCAGATGTACATTACTGTTGATTTTTTGCTGACGATTTGTATTCATCTTTGTGTTTACGTTTTTAATCTCCAGTGTACTGTTTGCGAGTTGATAGGAACAGGTTTGCAATTTTTTTTATTTTTTTTTCTTCTGTTTGGGAAATCTTGTCTTCGTGACAGCTTCGAGATGGAAATTTTGGGCCTATTTCAAGGATCTGTTTACCGTAAGCGAAGAATCTCGACTGATGATTAACACATTTCACGGGTTAAGGGAGGAATTTTTGGCTTGTGTTTATGCTCACATCCCCCTAAATATTCAGTGCTTTCACGCTTAGCGAAAAATTTCTGTACCAGCAGTAGTAAGCACAGACTGCATGATGCTGTTGTTAGCAGAGCCATGAAGTTTGACCATGGTTATTGTTTCAAAATAGATCAGTGCCATTTCTCAAACCTCGGCTTCGGCATTGGCTTCGTCTCGAGCTACTCTCCGGCTCCGTCCCGATTCTGAACCCTTGAATATCTGTATAAAATGAAGAGGGCCCAGTCTTTGGGTGAGATATAAGACTCTGATCTACAGGTAGCAAAAAAAAACAAATGTCCCAAATCTGGCCTCATCAGGGGACCTAAAATTATGAGAAGCTAAAGCCAAGCTTAGTACCTGCTTCTTACCTTTCGCCTCGTTTCGGTGAGTCAGGCATTTGAATGATGGTGAAATAGCAAAGCTATTCCATTCATCTTGTGCTTTGAGTTGAACTAGAGACCTTATTTCCCAATCTTTGCACGGAAATTCTCAAAGTCTTGTCATGTTTTCTGCATGTTTTCGGAGTTAGGCATGCGGTGGGCTGATACACCTGCTCAGACTTTCTTTTTTCCGGTCAGGTTTCAGCTAAATGGTTATTAATTATTGGAATTGGAAGAATCCAGGAACTTTGCAGTCAACTGTCAACTCGCTTGTGAATTCGGTAAAATGCTAAAATGCAGACTGAAATTTTAAGCACCTCTTTTCTTTCAAAACAACGCATCTCAAAATGGTTTTTCGGATGTGCAAACCATTTTTAGTAATTTTCTTTGGTGCAGGGTGCTGTCACCCCCCCCCCCCCCCCCCCCCCCCCCCCCTCAACACACACACACGAAGGGGCTAAAATTGCCGTCAATGTTGTGGACCTGGTTGGATTAGAACCTGCTACCCCAGTCATTTCATAGAGCTGCTTAAGCACAAAATTTGTTTAAGCGCCAAAAACCTTGCTCAGTAAAATCAAGTTACCAGCCAAAACTCCATGTGATGTACATTGCTTGTGACTGGTATTTAGCTCTTGTTTTGTTTAGCTGTTGTTTTGGCCGGTAACCTGATTTTACTGAGGACGTTTTGTTTGTGATAAAGCAAATTTTGTGCTTAAACAGGCCCCGGACAGTGGCCATTATTAGGCCAAGTAAAAAAAACACCAGTTGGTCGTCCCTGCCCGCATCCTTTTTTAAAGCCACATCCTTCTTTATTTTTGTTCATTTATTAATTTTTTTTCCTTAAAAAAGCTAGATTTTTCATGTATTTTGCTTGAAAAGAACATGCATAAACAGTTGGGTACTTGAATAAAATACATAGAACACTGTTTAACATGGATATTTTGACTTAACTTACTAGTAGAATAGCTAATAAAAAGCTGGCGGTCATTTTGAACTGAAAATTTGGCGACCATTTTTAATTTAAATGCTTGGCGGCCATCTTGGAAACAAATAACAAATAACAAATAAAAAGGCTCGCATCCTCTTTAAAAAATAAAACAAAATTTGAAGACCAACTGGTTCTGTACATACGGATGCAGGTTTTTTTGTTTAGTGCCCGTGGGTACCACCATGAAAGAATGAATCGCAGAAAAATCAACACTGATACATGACATAGTCCTCATTAAAGATAAAAGACTCGCAAATGTCCAAGATAGCAGCAATGCTTTGATGTAACCACTCCAATTGAATTGATCACTCACCTTGCCAAAAAGGTCAGGACCTGATGCTATCACGAGCAGTTCTTTCCCCAACCAATACGCTGCACATGCTAAGCTACTTTTTGGGGGGGGGGGGACAGATCTGACTTTGTAGTATCGACCATAAAAGGCGAGCCAATTTAATTGTGGGTTAATTGTGGCCAAGAAGATATTAGCGCCGATCAATTGGGGGAGATAAAGAGCCGAACAACAAGGTCAAAGTGCGATGGGTTTTTCGCAGGAATGCTAAATCAAGTTTCTGCTAAAGAGAGATGAACAAAGGAAGAAAAAAAAGCAACGCGCGCCGACATGTCAACACGATAATCCTGAAGCAATGGCTGGCTAGTGTTTGCTTGAGCTGATATCCTTGCTACCGTTGTCGATCGTGTTGCCTCGGTCGTGGGCTGATTGAGAGCGGTTTGATTGTGGATTTTGATCTTTTAATGGCCCCGTCGTCCAGTACCCAAAATATTTTGATTAGAATTTATGTGGAGTTTGTACAATTAGGACTTTTATGACCGGTGAAGGTGTAGATGGAAATCTAGGGGAGGGGAGGGGGGGGGGGGGGGGGGGGTGGGAGTGGATGCAGGTGATAATAAAAACAAAACAAAACTAAAAAACAAATTATGCAAAGACATTGTGTGGAATACAGAAGTCATCAGTGGCATTCTTTATTGTCGAAACACTTTATTTAAATTGCATCTTAAGCACTGCGTGGGTGGACATAAGGGCTGCCAAGTGATTTAAAGTTCAAAGGAGATGCATTCTCACCCTCATTGGGCATCTGTTATTTCTCATCCATTTCATTCTCGCTTTTCACCCTCCTTGTGTCAATCCCTGCCCTCTCCTACAGTGACACCCTACTACAAAGCAGCAGGAGCGTTGGTCTACTATCCACTCATCTACAGGGAGACATCGGTATAGCACAGGGCTCCACCCTTATCTGGAGGTTTGCTCCGCCCACTAAAGCTACGTAGTCTCTATCGATGCAATACACCAGCCAAGCTTGCTTGGCCCCCTCAGGTTTGCAAGAATCGGAAACTGCTTTAATATATCTTTCTTTCTCTTCTTGCGTGGACCTGACTATTGGTGTCATGTTATCATCTTGGAGGTTGAAGTGTGGAACCCTGTGGTCATCACCAACATGTCTGTAGTGTTATTAGAAGTGTACAATTGAGGTAATGGAAGATGGCAAGTTACCTCCTTTGGATTAAACCGAGGGAAATAGTTTACATCCTTCAATGCCAGAAGGAACTTTCATTTCCTGGGCCCAGTTTCATAGAGATGGTAGGGAGCATACAGGCCGGCTTAGCAGAGGAGTGTGTGGTTACCAGCCCAATTGCCATGGGGTGTAGGTGCTTGACAGGTTCCCAGCCAATTTGCAATTAGAATGTACATTTGCCGAGCAGTAAATAAGCCATTTGCGAGTTAAATTTGAATAACATCTGGTACACTGACGTGCTCAAAATGCTTGGCACATTTTAACTTTGAATTCTGCAGACCAAAGAGACTGTTACTATATCACGTGATTCGGGGCAAGCCTTATGCTAGCAACCCCTAGCTCCAGAATAGTCTGGTGTCTTTGTGCCATTCTCACCCATTGTGAACAATGTATTGGTGCTGAGCGTCTCTTACGTAACTATGCAAGAGCTTGCCCCGAATCATGTGATATAGCAACAGTGTCTTTGGTCTGGAGAATTCAGAGTTAAAATGTGCCAAGCATTTGGCGCAAGTCAGTGTACCAGATGTTATTCAAATTTAACTCACAAATGGCGTATTTCTGCATAAAAAAATGAGCAGATCCGAAATTGGGCCCAGTCTATCAGAACTAAACCATGACACCATGCTTCATGCATATTCATGAACAAGCACCGTTCTCTCATTGGTCATTACTCATTGTGACGGACAGTGTGACAGGTTTACTTGCCTGTTAGTTCATCTACGCCTTTGGGTAAAGAATATTTGTGCCGCACTTCTTGAAATTGATGCATTGACCAATAGGAAAGCAGCAAGACATGAATATGCATGAGGCATAGTCATTCCGTCTTTAACAGATTCTTTTTATTTGATTATTACTTTGTACATGTGATTTGTATGTGTTACGGGTTGCAAGGAGTTATCAAGTGGTCATAGTCCTTGACAGAATTTTAAAAGAAAAAAAAACTAGCCAAGAAATTTTTAATATATACTAATTCAGAAAAGTGTTTGTCGTTTTACTTTTAATGGCTCAGATTTTTATTTTTTATTAAATTTTTATTTTAATTTTTTATTTTTTTTTACTTTTCCCCCCAAATTGAGAACACACCAGTGGAGTAGTGGTATACCTTATGTGTCTTTGATGTTTCTCAACAAGGGCAGTTAATGGCAAACTTCCTGCATTCTATCAAGGAAATATATTATAACAGAACCTGCCGATCGCAAAAAAATATTTAAAAGGCCGATTTTTCTTTTTTAGTGAATATTGTGCAATTGTTAAAGTGCTATTGATATTTGGACCGGACTTGTATTGCCAACCCCTGCTTCAGAACTGATCATGACCAAGATTTTCTCGTTATTCATGAATGACGTTTGGTATTTAGATTAAGCTGGTTCTGAGATTGACGAACCTCACTAATTTCATGCCCCCCTTTCCCTTATGTCAAAAGAAACTACTTTATTATGCAAGTTAGATAACAAGAGGCTGCCTTTACACCAAATCCTACAGAGCTTGATCTCGCACGTGATGTTTTGAACAGGTTTGGCTTGGTTTGTTGGAATTTACCTCTGTTAAAGAACATGTGTAAAAAAATACGTTTTTACCAGGCAGATTTAATTAATTATAACTATTTCATTAGCTAATGGTCTCTTAATTGTACTGCCAGTCTCTATGTTGAGATTAATGAATCTTTTACATTTTAAACAGTATTGGACAAAGAAAGAAACTGGTTTACGAGGCATATGCTCTGGTGATTTTTAAAGTCATTTTTTGTTCCTCCTAAGGCCATCGGAGAAATAAAAATTGGTTCTCTGGCAAGAGGATCATTGGCTGGGACAGTAAGGCATTTTTTTTTAAAAATCCTTCACTATCACAATATTTGGAAGCAAAGCATATGGAATCATATTAGGAGATGAAGAATTGAATAGCATTATTTTGGTTTTGACTGGCCATCATTTGGTTGTGTAACACACACATGGTGTCAAAAACATTTGTGTGTTGGGAAGGGCCTGTGTGAATCCCTTTTGATGTAGTTGATCCAGAGTACGACGTTATAAACCATTAGCCTGACTGAGTGAGGGCGCTATTTAAGACATTCTATCTAGCTTACCTACGGAACTTAAGTCTTGTTTATGAAGTTGAGGTACATGTGATAACTTATTATTTAGCATTTTTAACCACCAAACACGTATTTTTAATTAAAGTAATTTTACAACAGTGAAATAGCAAAGCGCCCTCTCTTGTTGACATGTGGCCATTGCAGTCTGAATGGGAAGGAGCCACGGACTGTATGCTTACCTCCATGCTTACATCCTCAGTTGTTCGTTCCTCCATGGTTACACCCTCATTAGCACACGTTAATCACTGGGTACTATAGGCATCGCAATATGGCTTCAGCTGGCTTTAGTGGCCATACAGCTGTATATGGACTTAGTGCGAGTACTGGTTATACATATCCGTGGAAGGAGCTTGTTTCTTGAAATTCTGACCTCATCCGGGCCGTACGTACACAGAGAGGCCAGCAGCCTAGACTCGTTTCCTGCCCTCTGTGATGGATCTGAAGATAGGGATGTGATACCCACATCTGTGGATTTGATTGGTCTGCATTGGGCTGTGCAAAGATGCACATAGACCTACAGAGTTAGTGGACATGTGTAGTGTAGGTATGTGCAGCGCAGCATTGTGGGAGAGTTTGCGCTGCACGAAATCTCCATTTTCAGCATGTACTATCCCACAATGCAGTGCAAATCTGCACACTTCTGGGGCCAATTTCATAGAGCTGCTTAAGCACAAAAAACCTGCTTAGTAAAATTAAGTTACCAGCTAAAACTCTGTGTGATGTATATTGCTTGTGACTGGTATTTAGCTGTTGTTTGCTTAGCGTAACAATCACATGAAGTTTTGGCTGGTAACCTGATTTTTTTCATTAAGCAAGTTTTATGCTTAACCCGATTTTACTAAGCAATGTTTTTTTGTGCCTAAGCTAATTTTTGTGCTTAAGTAACACCGTGAAATTGGCCCTAGATCATGCTGGGCATCGTGTGTACAATGCATGATGTGCCATACCAATCTAATCCTTCAATTTTGTCTCAAATATTGGTGACTCCAGAGGTTCATTCAGATGTATTAGTCTCTTGTATTAGTTTAGGACTTGTGACTTAATTGGATGTATTCATTGTAAGTATGTTTTTCATAAGTAAATTTCATTTAGGAACTTTCTTACTTTAGTAGTTTGTCCCTTGTAGGGACTCGACGTATAACATAACATACAGATTGGGGAGAACAGATTGGGGAGAATAGATTGAGGTTAACGAACCCCTTATCTTGCGTGGTTTTGCAAGTTTTTGCAGTAGTTGGGAACATCGTCATGCATAATGGGTTATGTTAAAATAAGCCTCTTAATTCATATACACCCGGAGAAATGAAATATTACCAACTATCGTTCCCCCTTATTCAAAGTCAGAACGACAATGGAGGGATCGGGAACCAGTCTATATAATTGCAGGCCATTTATTACAACTGACTTTGACCAGTGATGGTCGGAGTATAGAATCGCTATTATCGATAACTGAAACGTGTTTGAAATACACGCGGGTTGAAGGCCACTTCACAATATCCTGACAATTGGTTTTTGGATTAAAGTTAGCGTGGGCCATTTCTCAAACGTATACGGCGTTGGCTTTAGCTAAGCCTCCAATTATGCCCCAACTCCATTGCCAATCTGAAGTCTTCGAATACTTGAATAAAATGAAAGACTTTGATGTACATTTAGAAAAAAAGGTGTCCAAGATCTAGCAACATGATAAGACGCCGAGCCGAAGCTGAAGGCGCCCAAGCCAAAGCCAAGGCAAAAACAAAGCCAGCCAAGGTTTGAGAAATTGCCCTAGGTATAGCAAAAAACTAGCCATTACACCAATTCATGCACTGTCAATTTTTGCACTGTCAATTTTTGCACTGTGTGTTTTCACAGCAGACTTGCCAAGAAATCAACGATCTTGGGAATACCACTCAGTCCTTCACACATGTTGGACTTTTGTCAGACAGTCGCGGCGAGACATTGTGTGTGACCATGACGCGAGTAGCTTTAATATCGAACCTTGTACAGTTACTCAGTCCATGCAAAAAATATAGCTTGAAAACTGCGTTTGCGCTTAACATTTTGCGAACCGAATCAGCGCGAGAATTTTTTACTGAGTTGCCAAATCATTACTATGCGTGCGTTGTGTAGATGATACCCATTGTATATTTTGAGATAAGATAATGTTGCAATCTCATGGAAAGGATGTTTCTAAGGGACACAGTTTAGCTGTAGCAGTCCGAACGACTCTACTATATTTCATTCGTATTTATATCTAATCACCTTTCGTCATTAGTTTGTAATCACATGTACAGTTTTGCCTCTCCTTTTATACCTTTTAATTGTCAACTCATACATACATATATTAACTATTTAGCAGCTTGTTAAATGTATTCCGTAACACATTAATATATACTTAAATCAGTATTGCAATTGTTTAGTTTTGTATGATTTGGAGCCCGTGGTGTAAACAGTTGGGATAAAAATGTCTACATCGAAGCTATGTGATTATTTTACTCGGCACTTCATGAGTGCCCACGCTGAAACAAATCCAGGTGTTCGACTTAATACAGTGTATCACTGTAACAGTTGTAGTCTAAACTCTGACTGAACACAAAATGTGTATTTTCTCCAATGAATTCTTCGATGCCAAGAAGAATTTTTGGTGTGAGGCATGCCCAGTGATAATGAGTTCAAGTCCCAGTTTAGTTCATTTTGTTCGCGCTCAAATTTATTTCAAACCAGATATATTTGATTTGTCGAATCAGCTATACTCATTCAATTTCAGGAATTGCAGAAGACAGGTCTCTTCATCAAAAACTTGATTGATTTTTAACATTGAAGAAATAGTATCAGTTAATTATTATAATAATGCTCGTTATCGAACTAGTAACACAAAATCACATAAAAAAATCACTTCATATGCGAGTGTTTTCTCAGCATAATGCTTTGGTTGGAGATATTGCCAAAACTAAGATGACTTTGCATGCATGTACATCCATCCACCAGTCAACGAAAATTATTTAAACTTTTCTCATGAAATACGTTTTTTAAAAGACCTTTAAAAGCCATTTTCGGAAGCTTATATGCACAAATTTCAAGTTTTATCAAATGTAACTTTTGATCACAAATCGGATAATTCGGTTCCGCTCTTTAGTCGTGTCGTGGCTTCTAGTACCTTATTAAAGTAATTTTAAACGTGTATATGGTGTTGTATATAGTATAGACAATTACATTTTAAGGTGCACTCTTGTTATTTTTATAGTCACATAATACGGGATGTATATTTATTTTTTAGAATTGGTGCAGTCGGAGGAACTGTTCAGAGGATTGTAGTTTTAAATTTAAACTGCAATTACAGATGCACGGATTCTCTCGCTACACACACTTGTGTAATTCTAATCGTACATCGGTGTACATAAGGCATAAATCCCTTAGGGGATTCAGTTCTGGTTTCCCGCCTTTCCCAACAACATCCAAGTATGTTTGTATTATTTATGTATTGTTTGAGTGTTATTAACATTCTAGAATTATATTGTAGTATGGATGCACATGTTGTAGATCTACGTAAAAAGAGAGGAGGAACTCTTGGATTGTAAGGGTTTTCTCATGAAGATGCAGTTTCAGTAAGATGAATGATTATAATTGTGGCAATACCAATATGATACGATAGACTGTATGTGATTGTGTATGCCGTTTGGTCATTCCATTGATGTTTTTGTACTATAGGAAGAGAATTTGTCTGGGAATGGTTTGTCTTGAACTGCGGCCGCAAAGGTCGATAGTTTGCGATCCTTTCTGTTTTATGATAAGGCACTGAACACGTTCAATTTTAAACTTTTTTTTTAATTAGAAAATTGCCTATTACATATATAGGGCCTACACCTTATTTGGGATCACTTTAGGAGCTAAATTGCACGCAATCGATTTTCAGCCAGATTTTTCATTTCTATTGAAAAGTGGAACATTATGTTCTCATCTTGAAAAGAAGGTGACAAATGACAGTTGCTAGTAACTTTTTAGATTTATATTTCTTCTTTATGTTCAGTTTTATTACTAATTTTTTTCACGATGTATAATGCCATTTTCAGATAGGCTTTGAATGAGTAAGTTTATTGTGTGTTTTTTTCAAATTGTTCTCGTTGGTTTTCTTTTTGTTTTTTTTAAACAAACAGCAAAGTGTCAAATTAATTCGGCAGGTAGGAATACTTTACCCCTCGGCAGCCAACCCAACCGTTCAGGAAAAATTGCCACTCTCAGTGATATATCCGGTCTGCGTTTACAATCCGCATGCATCACCAGAGCACGACAAAGCACAGTGTGTCATTTTCGAATCCACACGCCTGCAGGGGAGAATCCGACGATAATTCCATACTTCTTTGATGTCACTCCCCTCGTCAAAATCGTCATTCTGTATATAAATTGGACTGATATTTTCCGGTGACCCTCCACGGAGTTTTACCGCTGTATGTCCCCACCCCCCCCCCCCCCCCCCCCCCATCCCGGTCGCGCGCGCGTGCTCCTCTGCGTCAGACCTGCTCGCTCGTTTTCCCCTTAATTGTTCATATAATTTCACCGGCGTTCCCGGGTTTTGCCGTTGGGGATCATCAGGCCAAGTGGAGGCACCCTTCTGGCTGGGGTAACCCGAGCCGGTGTTTTCGCGTATCCCATCACGGGAAGCTGTTAACGTGATAATAGGGACTTATATCTTGAGCTAAAAAAATGGTACGAAATAGGGCTGGGACGCCCGCATCATACAGCCAATGTTTATCTGATGTTTTCCTTGCCGCGAGTGCAGTTTCATATTTTATGTGTGTGTGTTAACGTCTCCCCACCCGCGCACGCTTTCTATTGCGAGATGACGGTTTAACAACTTTCTTTACCCCCCCCCCCCCCCCCCCCTCCATTTTGACTCTCCTCGCTGGCTTTCAGGAAAAAGGAAATGCCTGTGGCGGTTTATTAAGGCAAAGTTATCTTTACTGATGGGGTGTTAAGGTTTGGTACGTTAGACTAGAGAGAAGTTCGGGAATTGAAATGATTCCAAACTTTGACGCTGTGGTCCTGGGATAGACATATATGCGCAAGTATAAGTTTGTATAGAACTGAAGGAAGAAGTGAGCGCGGGTGACACTTTGTATAGTGGCAGGCAGAAATGGGCCTCCTTGTTAAATTGTTTCTCGCGCTATTTCGGCACATTATTCCTGGATTTGGTGAACATGGGCCAATTTCATAGAGTAAAAATAATTGCTTTGCATAAAAAGTCTTCGTTGGTCAAAACGGGAAAACTAACCAATTTGTTTGTGTTTGGGTGGGTTGGGTTGGGTTTGTTTTTGCATTCAATAGGGTCCCGGTTGAGAAGGGTCCCGGTTGAGAAGGGTCCCAGTTGAAAACCGTATATAAAACCGAAGAGGATCCTTGCCAAAAAGTTAAAGTATGAACAATAGGAGGTCCCCGATTAAAGGTGTTTACACACTTGTGTGGGGTTGGGTTGGGGTTGGGGTTGGGGTTGGGTTGGGGTTTTTGCTATACTATAAAGCAAGACTTTTTGTGCTAAGCCAATTTTGTGCATAGCAGCTCTATGAAATTGGCCCTGCGTAAAATTTGCCCTGATTGCTCTTGCTAATTAATACACCTTACAGCTGTGGTTGTGTGATAAAGTCAGACTATTAGCCTTTTAGAGGTATGGCGGACACAATAGGAGGGCGCTATTTTATTTGGGTATAAATACACAGGTTTTACCCAAATCAAATAGCGCCCTCCTATTGTGTCCGCCATACCTCTAAAAAAAAGTAAAAGGCTAATAGTAGCTGCTCAATCGTGATTTGTCCAGTATAAACAAACGGAGAGCGCTCTGCATGCTGCCTGCCCGATTCGCGAATTGCATAGTGAGGCACATTACATGAGCTGTGGAAATTTTGTGCTCATCCAAAACAGGTTACCAGCTATAATTTCATTTCATTAATATTGCTTGTGACGGGATCTCGCCTGAGTTTTGCTTGGGACGATAAATCTTTTAAATAACTTCATTAATCTGATTTGTTTTGCACAAGCCAATGGGGAAAATGGTAACCATAGGAATTTTCAATTGTTCACACAGTTTGCCCCAAAATTGCAGATCAGTTCAGATGAGGCATTCCACTAAAGTTTCAGATTTAGACTTGAAGCGGGACGCTCCTAATTCTTACAGTTTTAATGCGAGGGCAATCTTTGCGCGTAGTAAAACGAAAGACCACCGAGTGTATAGTGAGTGATTTTGTTTCGTTCAAAAATACAGCTTTCTTTCCATTATTCGGTGGACGGTATAGAAAGCAGTCTAAAATGAAATTGTTCAGCTTGAGCACGGAAACAGCAGCTCTGATATAGACCTTAATATAGTTGCAAATGGAGTGATGGAACGCAGGGTTATTTTTAACATACAAACCAGACGATGTCATCAAACGTGTTGGTATAAACGTGTTCAGATATTTAATTGAAGTTCACTTTACGCCCCCCCCCCCCCCCCCCCCCTGCAAAAAGAGAAGACATCGACATACTTGTCTAGCCACGTACACCATATTTGTTGATGAAACCCGTATCTATATGGCCATAATTGGAAGATAAAGAATCACTTTGCAAATTAAATCAGATTGAAAAATGAAAGGCCAATTAGTGTTGGCTAGGGATGGGGTAATATCTACCCCTGTAGACTAATCCGGCGATCAAAATTAGAAGCATTTACTGCAATGGCACCACGCTCGCATGCGCACGCACTCGACGCAGCCGCAGCTCGCGACCAACGGGGTGTTTGCACCTTTCAAAATGCGCACGCGACTCAAATTAAAGAACGCGGGCAGCCTGCACGCGAGCGTGGCACCAATGCAATAATGGCTTCTAATTTTGTTTGGCGAATTCCCGTATACACCTCATTAAAAATGCCGGAGGATGTGCTATCTATTTATCTTTTATTTAGATCTGGACCCAGGAACATACCGGTAGTGAGGTGGTGGGGCTGGCAACCTAAAATGTGGCCAACCCCACCACCTCTGTTGTAGCCCTTTACCTAGAGTGGCTTTTAGCCTTGTATTGGGTGACTTCCATAAAAAAAAAAAAACCACTATTATGAATGTCTGCTCAAAACCTCTTCATTCAATTTCCAGGTGTTGATATGTATTCCAATGAGTTGGACGTGGCAGTTAAATAGTCGGTGATTACAAAATGAAAGTGCAATAGGAACTACAGAGCTTTTGTTGTCTTAACAAAGCAATCATGAAATATTGACACATCGAGCCAGAACTGCCTATACGAGAGCAAAGAGCGTAATTAATTATGCTTAGACCATATAGTGCTCTATGCTCAGACTTTTCCCTCGTTGTGATAAAACAAATGAAAGAGTGAAACGAAAAGTCTTCCCACGCTTGTAGCTTGAAGCTATTCAGGGTGGCAAATAAACTCCTTTTGAAAATAAAGAAAGGCGTATAAATGTGTGCTGAAAGGGAAAGTTGGTTAAATATATAACAGTGCGATTATTGGGATGTTTGCCTATGGGATAGATAAATGGTTATTGCTGTTAATGAATTTCTTATCGCTACACGGTTTATGAAATAACAAAATAAAACGTTTTCGTTTCCGTCTATTGTAGCACTTAATTGCCCATTTTAAGATAGCTTCCCATACAAAGTGCAAGTGCAAGTCCCCCCCCCCCCCAAAAAAAAAATCCCCAAAAAACAAGCAAACCTATAGAACAAACTGGCCCAAAAACAAAAAAATATAACAAAAATGAGAAAGCCGAATCATGGACTAAAACAAGATAATATGATGTAAATCTAATTTCCGTACGTGTGACGTCATTTTTGATCCAAAAGGTCAGTGCAAATGGAGGAACCACGCGCGCGTGTAGCTTCACGCACTGTCCATGGCTCCCCACGTACTCCACGTAGGCTACTTGGATCCGGAAGTTATGGCACTACAAGTGTACGATTTCCTGAAGCTGTGTCATACCGAGCACTTCCGTCGTAATGACGTCACCGATGACGACACTGCAACGCAGAATGGAAAGGTTTCATCTAGAGATAGTCAGACCCATCAACAACACCTATTACTTCAGCTGTTCCGGTTTCATATGAATTTCGGATCGGCTTAAACTACCAAGTCTTTACCCATGATGCTTTGCATGAAAACTAATTTTCTAATGAACGCGATTGTTTTTTTGTATTTTCTGTCATGTCATAACCCTAAACCACTACCCTAACCCTAATCCTATTCCAAACCATTACCTTAACCCCGGCGCCATTTCTCACCCTTTACCATAACCAAAGTTTCTCATTGTTTTTGTGTGCTGAATTATGCGCAATTACTCAAGCAGTCGGTATTTAACAAAGTCTGATTTTCACGCTACACCGGACTCCGGCGCATAATTTTACACGACCCAGTTCAGATACAAGCAGAAGAATTTCTTTATGATATGTCATTGATTGACTTATATCAGTATTTTTAATAAAATGTAGGCCTACAGTCTTGATTTTCCTTCTTTAGTTTCCCCTTCGATTTTTTTTAACTCAAAGAATTCGAAACGTTAAAAAAATAATGTCCGTATCAGAACACAATTTTGAAGTACGCAAATAATAAGGCGTACTTTCATTATTGGGTATTACACAATTGTATCTGTTGTCGCTTTATGCAAATGGCCATTGAGTCGTTTACACAAGTTATCGACACACTCGAGGGGCAAACGACCCTCGTTCGATAATTATACAAGAATAACAACTGAGACAATACAATGGAGGGTGTCCATTGGTTCCATTTATTGCGGCACTCGCCCGTCAATGGAGCGTGGCTGGTCAGTAACCGCCGCCCGGTCAATCGCGCCGGATGACCGCCGCGCGCTTCGCTAAAAACGCGCTGTCCGTGTAACGGGTGAAACGTGGTCTTGCGGGGGACAAAAAGCTCCAACAAACCGTGTTAATAGCTATTAGCCGAGCGACGGACGATACATATAGAGTCAATGACCGTCTGTCGTGAAAGCCTTGAATGGCAGTTCGCTCTGCCGGTCTGCTAGTCCAAATTATTTTTGGATCCATTTTAAGTAGGGTGTGATAACGGCACTGGTCATCGTGTGAGCTGTCCACCATTTAATACTATGGGAGCATTGCTGTAAAACTCAACGTTACGATCAAAAATCCGTTTATCACGTGTTGTATGCGTGAAATGTCATTTGATGGCACGTGTGACATTATTGATGCAATGTAGGCTAACTTCGGTTCAGTGCGCGTATGTTATGCACTCACGTCTGCTTTATCATAATGTAAGGTGCGCGACGTAACATGCGTGACAAATTACTTGCGTGACGTGTTACATGCGTGACGTATTACTTGGGTGACCTGTAATTTCTGATACTTGTTAATTTTTTTATAACGAAAGTGCTTTGATAACCGTTTTTGGTCCATTGGCCCTGTGAGTACTCTTCAACATCACAAGGTATTTAAAATTACACCCCAGAACAATAACCAAAAATGGTTAACACATTTCGCTAGAATTTGCGCCAAATGTGACGCATTCCCGGCAGATTTCTCGACTTTGTTCTGCCTTTTGTACGTGCCCGGCCGAGCCCTGCAGGCTTGATCAACCAAAAGGAGCGGGAATCAACTGATATGATTTGTGTCGCTTCTCACTTGATCATAACGATGGGGGGAAGAGAAAAAAGGCCCGGTTGACATTTTAATTTCTGCCTGATTAATGTGGGTGCTCCCAAAGGGTCGCTTTTAGTGCAAAGCCAGACGATTCTTTTTTTTTCAATTTTTTTTTATTATATCCAGCAGGGTCTGCAGAGATAGTCGCTTGCGGTACGGTTTGCAATCTGTTCTCGTACGGGGCCTTGTAACACGTATGCACCGTGAGTCCGTGCCGCACCGCTTGACATCTTTACCCCATGATTGATGGACTCGAGCAGCTCTGGACCGAGTCGAGCTTTGCTACTGCCCGAAATAGCACCAGGAGCCAGGTTAGGTGCACCGCGCGCGCGCCACTGAGCTTCCCCGTCCCGGGACGGGTCGGCCTTGCCACAAGCAACCGCTAATCACCAAGAGACCGCACCAACAAGGAAAAAAAGTGATTCTATTAATTTCACGAATGGATAAATCCGGGGCTCGATACTGTGTCGAGAGCAAACACGAGCCAGGAAGTTTTTCATGTAGTTACTTCGGGGCAGAAGGCCTTCCGGGGAATTATGGTGAGCTGGCTGCTGCGAATTTTGGGGCGTTGTTTTTTGGAGGCAAAACACGGAAAAAGTTCGTTTTGATGTTAATCAGTCGGATCTGATGTTAATGACCTCGACGGAAAAACAAGCGGTAATCAAATTGCAGTGACGATTTTGGGGACGAGGGTGGTGTGATGTTTCGGCGGTAACCGAATTGTGTAGTGGGAAGGAGGGGGTGGTCTAAAGTGATAACTGAAAATACGGTAGTACGATAGACAGCGAGAATTACAGAAAACGCAAAGCCTTGTGGGATAGTTGTAAACAGGCAGTTCACAATGAGGGTGGAATAAGAAATAGCTTATGAAATGTTGACCGTATCTTGGGCCAAATATGGGCTTTAAAGTAGTATACATCATTTGCAAACACCCAAAAACAAAACTACTGAATAAGTACGAACTACTAGACTGTAAGTAAATAGCAGTCTCAAGCATCCTGTGAAATCATGGCACCTGATGTGCTGTCGTTTTCAAGAAAAGTGGAAATTTATATCGTTTTCCAATGATTGTCGGAAATAGTCTAGTTCCCCGACCTGATAATTCCCTGACTCTATAAACTGCTCCGTTTTGTCTAAAGTAGGGTCCGGGAACCAGGAGCCGCATGTACATTGTGCTTCTACATCTACGAAAATGGCCGAAAGGAAAACTGATTGTTACAAATTAACGTGTTAGTCAAATTGAGCGGCTACCACGAAAATGCTATTTTATTCAGGCGTGTTTGCAAGTTATTGCAGTATGTTTTTTTTACATTCTGTTCTCAACCAGGTTCATCAGCCTTGATAAATTAGTTCTGCAATTAGTTCTGGACAATCAAGCAGGTTTATTTTGTTCTCTAAGCAAAAATAGCATATATGGCCAAAAATGCCAAACATTCACCTCTCTATACCAAATTGATTCCTTTGTCCTTTATAATTATATTCGACCATCCACTTATACTGAAATAAAGGAGGGTAGGTTTTTTTTTTTATGTACAGCAAGAGCCCAATGAAATTGGCAATTTCATGAAATCCGTAACGGTTGATTATGTGCCTTCAATTCTGTGCTTACCGAGCCAGAAAAGAAATTCGGGATGTAGGCCTATGCATGCGCACAAGTCCACTCTTTGCTAACCCGTGAAATACGCTATTTTTATGGCAGAATTTTCTGCTTTTAGTTACCGGCGATTCCTCGCTTACCATAAGCAGGGCGAAGCAATTGGGCCCGTACCTAAACCGCCATTACGTCTAACATAATACATCCCACCATACCGTTCTTCCCTTCTACGGTGTAGTGTCTTGTTTAGGGCGATTTTTATGTTTAGCCTCGCCGCCAGAATGATGAAGTTTCACTGATTGAGATCAAACACTGAACACTTTGCGGCAACTCAAAACCGGTCTTCATCAGTCGCTCCATTTCTTAAAAAAAAAAGACTGCGATCCATCAATGTAATGTCATCACTGATTGGATCATATCGGTGTTCCATGATCGGCCAGATTTCCCCGCGCCTGCATGGACTAATCGGCATTATTGGCTTTCCACGCACGCAAAACGGCTCGGGCATCTTGAGTTAATTTAATTTCCCACTGTGTTTTAGGGATCAGCCTTTGTCCCGACCGTGTGCCCCTGCGACCATTAATTTGTTTCCAATTTGTTAACACGTTCTCGGCGCGAAGATTGGCCCTGATTAATATTGTGAGTGGTGGCGATATAATGGAGCAGTCATCCACATGACAAAAAAACCACTGGCACTACTACAGCCACCAGAAACTAGCCAAATATCCCCCAAAAAGAATTCTGCTAATCTGATCTTTTCATTAGTGAGTGTTTCAATCCGTCAGTGTCTGGATGGTGTTGGACGCATTTGCTCTATTGTTAGGCCTCAGGAAAAGCTGGTTTGCTCCCCCACAAGTGTCTGGCCACGCGCTCTGATTTTTGGCCGTTCACCGTAAGCCTCCAGGCCAAGAGAACTCGATACGTGTAGACCCATGGGTGCTTTGGGGACGGGGGAACGAGCAGTAGTCACAGCTCGCTGAGGGACCCGGCACACGATTCGCTTAGTGAGAAACTGGTCGGTCTAGCTGGTTAAAACTGGTGGGGCAGTGTCCCTGGAAATGAATTACATGATCAAGAAAAGGTTAGCTGGGAGTCAACCCCGTTGAACATAGTTTGCTACCATCAACAGGCTTCAGTAAGGCATGCACGGTGGAAATTTTAACGTGTGATGTGTTGCCACAACCTCTCGTTGCGTAATTTGGGAGCTACCATGATCGTATAGAGGGCGCTACATTTACCTAAAAATTCGAAATGTAAGGCCGTGTCCGAGACCGGCTTCTAGAGCTACGGCTACGTCTATTGTCAGCATGTGCCCATGTATTTGCGACAGCTGTAGCGTGAATTTTAGTCACTATGAAATACGGGCTCATTGCACACTGTATAATTAGGAGAGTGGCCGGTCACGTGAGAGGGTTTAACCAATAATAGGGAAAGGAGTCCGATTTTCATAGGAGTCGGATTTTCATATGACACCGGCACAGACCAAACCTAGCTCTGTACACAAGATTTATACGGAGGCCAAAGCTTATAGTGTTAAGATTTCCTGAGAATGGATTTTTCAGATTTTCTTTTCGGTCAGTATATATTTGTGTTGGAGTTTCTGTGCTCTGGAGGTTCGCTAAGAAATAATGTGAATACGGGATATCAGATGTACCAAAATACTGGTACTTTATTTGGCCAATCGGTGACCGTATTTTGGGGCAAATCCCGTTTTTAAATGACTGGAATGATTACAACAGTTGACAATGTCGTCACTTTCAGCCAATCGGTGCCGTCATATAATGTTGTTTTAGATATCCCATGTAAAATCATCTTCGAGCAAAGGCCATTGGCCAGTGGTTGATTCGCGACGTACCGGTACTACTGCGCAAACCAATCGCGCACTGGCGACGACTAGTTTAAACTGTTGTGCGACTGGTCCCATTTTCATTTGACACTTTAAACATGGAAACGTTTCTATTGACAAACAGCGCAACCAGTTCCGGTTCCCTGTGTGGTGACTTCGACGTGGTTCAATAGACGGGGCTGGAGCAAGATTTTTTGTTTTTTTTTGTTTTTTTTGTTTTGCTATGACCTTAGCTTATGCTGTCACTGTATATGTGATGTGCTGTCCAAGACTGCAGAAATTTAGAAAAATGATCAAGAAATACTCTTACGTGCCGTATTCAATTCAGCGTCGGCATTTCTCGTCATTCTCGGCTCCAACAGGCCGGAACAATGTGACGGCCCTCTACACTTCCGTGAGAAATAATCTGCTTAATATCTTACGTTTCACAGAAATTAGTCCCCCCATGAAGAAAAATCATCCAATAATTCTCCCTACTTTACGCCAATGAAAAGGGAAGGGACTTTGCTCACTTCCCGCTATGACACGCGTGCAGCGCGCGAGCACCTAATGGTGATCTTGACGTTTATTGAGGCGACGAGAGGTGATTAGATGACCGTCAATGTCACCGTTTCTGTCACCCCTGCTCTATGTCCCAGTCTCCACTTCTATCCAATTCCCAAATCGAAGAGATGAGCAAATCATTCGATGGCTTTTTATCTCAAAGCCATGGGCCCGGAGAACTGAATTGAGGATCTTAAAAGCGCGCACTGCCCCGATGTGGGCATTTTTGTTAAACGAAAATGGCGCAGTCGTCCGTTCAATATTGACAGTGATTCTGTAATTTGATGTGAATGGGCTTGTATATTCACAGGCTGTCACAAAAACATGTATCTTACTTGAAGGTCTGAGACGAAGGTCAAAATCTACCTTTTAGAGTAACTGACTAATGGCCTATGTGATGTACAGGACGCCGTTTAATTTCATCAACACAGCAAAATCAACGATCTCTCTCCCGTGAAAATGAATCTTGAAGTGATACGGCCTGGCGATGTACCAAAATGGTTTATCAATTTTGTTACCATCACTAGATCGGTATAGCGCGGGCACAGAGATGATTGAAAGTCAAGGTAACCAAAATGGCGGCAGTGACTCACGATTCGTTTCCAACCTATAGAGGGCTTTCTCGAGCCCATGAAAGTGCATCTTTGGCCGGGCGATGTACAGTTAGTTCTATTTTTAGACCGTCACTGGATTGGTACGATGATTGCAAGTCAATTTGTTAAAACCAAAATGGCAGTAGCGATTAACATTCGTTTTCAACCTCTAGAGGACGTCACACCCCTCACAGGGTGACCAATAATAATGCAACTGGCCCCTTGGCGTGTGGGAATTATTAGCTGAGAGCGACGTTTGATCACCAAAATGGTTGGGATCGGGAGCAAGTTTCAGCATTCGTTTATCGTCGACCTTAGAAAGCTATGTACCCATCAGTCCAGTGCTGTGTGCTTGTGTGACGTGCACACAAATTGTTTGGTCAAGCTTATGTAAACAGCTTTACTCTGGACTTGCACTGGCGACGTAAACAATTCATGATTATCTTCTCTCTCTTTTGACATTTCGAAGCTGGGTATAATATGCTCTACCTTCTGCGTGCAAACATGAAGTGTATTGCTCATCTTGATCAAATTTCTTTTATCTGAAAATGGCCGTCATTTAATTCAGGGATGTGAGAACCTACTGACGCGTGCACGGCATGCCTTCATTTGAATTTCAATCAGCTTTGTATAATATCTGATCCAATTGATATGACATCAGACCCGGTCTAGGAACAGGTTTGAGTGATGAGCAGTGACTCAGGATACGGGGAATAGAGCCGGTGATATGTTCTACTCGCTGGTATACCGGCAGGGACACGCTGCCTCAATCAGGCAAGCCAGTGTCGAAATACCGCCCTAATAACCCACAATAAATCACGGACTTTTAATCAACTTTATCGCCGATGAATCGAAATATTCTCTTTCCGAAACGGCCGCCTTTGATTTATGGCTCTCAGCAAATTAACTTACAGACAGATTGACTCGGGTTAGATGGCCGGGCCGGCCCGCGTGGTGCATGGTGCACGCTGGATAAGCTAGTCTGGGGTGTATATGGAGACTGACGTTCTGAGCTCTCGTGACTCTGCTAGGCTACCGGGGGGCTGAGCGCGCTCAAGCCCGGCCCGTCTGGCTTGACTGCATCTCGCTCCCTCATCTCGTTAGCGGAGAGAGCATCCCAACTCTATCGCTAATCATAATAACCTGGGTTTTTAATCACTGAAGGCATTTTAGGCCCAAGTTGGCAGGACCTGTGGTCTAATGAAGCCGTATACGATGTAATCACTATAAATGTCTTTATAGTGATACTTTGCGGGCCGGTGCCTTTGCCCCGGCCGGTCCCGCCACGTCACGATTATGCCTCCAATGCAAACACTCCGCTTGCAAAATGTGTTTATTCTGGAGTTGCGTCCATTATATGAAATATAACATATCGCGGTGAATCGTGAATTGTGCCTTCTGTACGGATGATATATTGCATTCCTTGGAAGTATAGACAATGGAAACAACGAACTTATTAAGCTGAGTTTTGGTAACATTCTGGCCAATATCAAAGCTGTTATTGGTTATTCTGACAGATACTTTAAGAACGTTGTAACCGTGCGTGACTTTTAAAAAAATCCAAATATAAGAACGGGTGCCAGTACGATCTTAAAGGTTTTATTCTAGCGATTTTTACAATTGTAACGATAACAACGACTGTGACAATGGTGACATTTGTGAAAATAATTGTCAAGATTTTGTCGACTGCATCGATTGTGACGACAGTGGCAATAATGTCAATTGCAATATCTCCGTTTTGGATACTGTATTTTGATTGGCCTTGAACGATGACGTGCCCGGTCTATAAAAACGACTGACACAAGCGTGATGTCACATCAGCCAGCTAGCTAGCTATTGAGCTGTATCATTGGTACCCACGCAATTTTCACCTACACTATTATTATTAATTCTTTCTGGTAATGAAACCAAGGATTCCTCAAAAGTGCCCTAGGCACTGTAGCTGGAAAGCCTGAAGAAACCTGTAGAGAGAAGACAATGAGAAGAAGTTACAGTTTCAGAAGTGGGAGGAAAACCCCAGAAGAATATTCTGGGGAAAACCCAAGGAAAGCAGGTAGGGACTGAAAACCCAATCCACATGTGGACCAGGGCAGGAATCGAAACCGGGCCACAGCGGTGAAAGGCGGGGGACAGTAACCACTGCACCAACCTGACTGTTGACGGTAGTAAACTATAATGGGAGCAGCGAACTATTTGACGATCAGCTTTAATTTTCACCGAGCAAGGCAATTTGAACTGAACAAAAAATGGGTTTGGCGATATAACAAAACAGTTGTTGACTGCTGTAATGTGGGATATAACGTTTTTAACACCATCGGTGTCATGCATCCCTCGGGTGTTAAAAACGTCATATCCCACATCACAGCAGTCAACAATTGTTAATTGTAACGACTGAAAAATAGCGACGAATGTAATGATAGTGTCGATTTTGACGATTGTGACGACAGTAACAATGGTGTCGGTGTCGATTGTGGCGAGGCTGCTGGTGGTCACAATGGTGACAATGATAATGGTAGTGACAATAGTGACAACTGTGACCATATTGTCGATTTTGATGATTGTGACAATGGCGCAATGGTTTCAAAGGTGTCGACGGTGACAATGGTTATGATGGTAATGATGCTGGTGATAATAATATTGACAATGGTGATGACATACAGTGACGGCAATGATGGGGGAGGAAGATGTTGACGATGGTGACCCTTATGGTAATGGTGCCAATGACGGTAACAAGGTCATTTTTTATTGGGGGGGGGGGGGGGGGGGGGGTAGACGTGAAAAAGGACACTCCATAGGCGTAGCCAGCAGGGGTGGGGCGGGGGGGGGGGGGGGGGGGTAAGGGGAGTATTTACCCCCCCCCCCCAATATTTTCAGAGTGCCCTTTTTTGTACCACAACATTTTCCACCAAAAAATCAAAACCCTGCCCTCTATCTACGATATACCTGTTGGTTTTTAATGTCACAACTCGCAAGCTAGTTTGGTAAGTCCAATAACTTCAAAGTGGATTTTGTTCTCTTAAGTTCATATAAGAGAACAAAATCCACTTTGAAGTTATTGGACTTACCAAACTTACCCCCCTCCCCCCCCCCCCCCCCCCCCCCCCCCCCCCCCCCCCCCCCCGCTGGCTACGGCTATGAACGACAGCGAATATAGTGACAATCGTATGGCGATGTTGACAACAGTCACATTGAAGAAGATAATGATGACGATGGTGGTAATATCAACGTTTGCAACCACGTTGACTTCGGTGACGCTGTTGCATTTGAAACTCAGTGGTGACGACAATGACAAATGTGGCGTCATTTTACGATAATGGCCACAACAACGGTGCTAACGCCAATGGTGATAATCATCTAATGTAGAAGGGAGCATCGGGGTTTAGAATGTGTTTAAAACATTTTCCTAAAATCCCAAGTTTTGTATCCCCTTTCACGAAAATCCTTGAGCGCAAGAAAATGGTGGGGCAGCGTGTGCACGATGGTTCAGACATGGTTCAGCAAAGTGTTTCTGGCTTTTTAAACTTTTCCTTTTTAAAGCAATATTTTCTTTGATAATTGCATTTTTATTGTGAATATCTTGTAAACTTGGAACAAAATTACGTTTTCTTACGCCTCCCGGTGGTTCCTGGTGCTAAAGGTGTGACCCTTTTGATACTACAATGACCCAGGCAGACGACACGGGGTGTGAATATTGAGCATGTGTGAGCAGAAATATCCATAAGTATGATCCAGGAGTCCACTATCTGCCCAACCAAATTACAACCACTCATACCATAGATTGCTCTCATCATAATTATCACACAAACTGCGAACAACGCATCTTCATCATTAACAATATATAGCGGGCACTTCATAAC